>JBBBVU010000019.1:4588400-4614102 GCA_037177055.1 Atherinosoma microstoma
CATATATTTGTGCATTTAAGAATCTTTTATTTGAAAATTTTATTGCAAGCAGTTTTATTTTTGGCTTAATTTTAAATGTCATTGAACATGTTCCTGTTTCAACTAATGACAAGAAGTTTTTGCATTTTTTTCCCTTTACTGTCCCAAACTGTACTTGGTAGATTATCTTCTTGTCTTTATTTGCAGCTTTCTGTCCTCCCTTCTGCTTGTTTTATTTTAAACCTTGTTTTTGTTTGTTTTTCTACCCCAAGTTTCTAAATTTGCGCAATGTTTGTCTGCTTTGATTTTTGTATCCTAATTTATCTAATTAAACATGCTTTCCCTTTCATAGCCGTGTTTTGAGTCCTGCTCTTAGGAACTTTCTCAAGGATTCTGACAGAGATGTAACGCAGCACACAGTGGTTTAAAACCGGTGGAAGTAAATGTGTTATTATTCCATGTGTATTCTGTCCAAATCAAAGCCATTTGTTCCTGGTCTAACAGTGTGTGGTCTCACACTGTTCTAAGGGTTATCATCTCTAAAGATGATAATGAATTCAAAATTGTTAATGAAATACAGTATAAATGCTAAGACTTGCTTTAAAATTAAGAATTCCTCTTCATACCCGTCTACCACACATGAATTAAACCATATTTTTGTAAGGATGTCCAAACAAGAGCCTCTGTTCCCACAGCTATACAGATTTAAAAGCGTATATTCATGAAAGCTCATCGGTGCTAGGATTGAAAGCTTATGAGTCTGTCAGAAATGTAAAACAGCAAAGCTGTGTAGGACATCAGCAACCCCACAAAGGCATCTTTTGGGAGGCATAGAATTTACAAATAGGATTTGACTTTGCAATCCCATGTACAAAAATACAGGGTGTGCACTGAAACGTTCAAACACCAATTCATGAATCAAAAGAATGATTCACTCACTCACAAATGAGGACTACAGAAGACGCAATATCACACCTGTATAATTTGGACATTTATTTTACATTGATGTTGATTGTAGTTTATGAAATTAAAACAGCCCTATTGGATGGTATGGAGGTCACCGGAGAAGCCAATACTGTTGGTTCCATGGACGACTGACTTAATCCTTGTATCACATGAGCTGAATTTTAAATGTCATTGCAACTAGGTTGCATCATGTTAAAGAAAAATGTCAGGTCACTGCTGTCTGTTTGATTAGATTTCAACATTTGAATTTCCCTTTTAAATGATGTTTTTAAACACATAAATTGAACAGAGGATTTAATTTCTCTAAAAGTACAAAATCAATTGAATTAGTTGAAGCAGAGGCTTATATAATAAAAACTTTTTAGATTATTATTAGATTCTTACCTTTCTGGGGGTGAATGTGCTTGATGAAAAGATGGCTATTAGGGAGCTATGGGTTTTACCCAGCCATAACAATTTTTTAAATATTGTGAAGTATGAAAGTAAATGACATATACACTTCTTCAAAAACAGAAATGGATTTGCTTTTGTTTTGTCAAAGCACAAGGTTCCTTTTATTAAAGTATTAAAGCCATGACACAGCAATCATTGCAACATTTACCTCAGACAGCAATGTGTTCCAGTGACATCCTTAAGCATTTTTCTTCTGTTGTGGAAATAGTATTTAGATCCTATTAAAGGCCTGTGTAGCAAATTCTGGTGGGGCAAAAGACCCAGCAAGAAGAGAAACACACCTAAAAAAGGCCATGTTTGGGAATATCCTTGATCAACAGATGTCACAGTTGGTTTGACACATAACAAGGAAATTAGCTGTTCCTGAAAGAGAACATTCTTGTCTGCCCTGAATTATCGGTTTGAATATGAGAGGTTTGAGGCAACTTAGTCTATTTTGGGAGAAGGGCAAGGGGGAGGGGTGTAGGGGATCTCAGACGACAGGCCACAGTGCAATAGAAGTTTAGTCGTGAATAAATTGTATTTCAATAAAGCTTTGCTTATAGATAAAACCCACCAAATGTGGGTTAAAATTGAATTTGGTGGGTAGAAATAAAAACTTGCTAGCCACTTTGGCAGGTGATGAATAAGTGGTGCGTTTTTCAAGAGAACGGGATTATGCGAGGAGAGAGAGGAGAGTTAAATCTTTACCAGCTACTCTTGAAACAAGGGCAGGACTTTAGTTTGATAGACACACCTCATGGCCAATCACAGACTTGAATCATACCATTAGGCATGGAAAGGACACAAAAGGGGACAGACGTTTAAAGACAGTTTAATGGTTTAGACCAGGCTCATGTATAACCAAGCAGCAACCTCCGCTGGTTAAAAGTGAAGCCTAAGTGCCAAAAATTGCAGTTCACCCCTCATCCGCTAGGGGCTGGCTCCAAAAGGGAGTCAATCCCCATAGACTCCCATGGTAAAAAGGCCAACATTACAGCAGAAATAAAAATGTTTACGCCTGGTAGAAAAAACATTTTAGATTTAATAGGTCAAGTTTACCTTCATGATAACTGTGGGGGGAGTGAATTTATAACTCATTAGTTTAGATGTTATTTAATCTTGAAATTCTTCATAATTAGGGGTGTGTCCTTTTGATTGACAGGTGCCAGATATCCGGCAGCAAGGAGGTAGAGGGTAGTACAACCGTGGTTTTTAGCCAGCTAACAACGCGCCTTAGCTTTAGCCCGCCTACCTCCGTTAGCTGGTTAGCTCCCGTTAGCTCCAGGTTAGCTCGGTTAGCTCTTAGCTACAGGCAGCTCAGAGTTCGATGGGTGTCAGTCATCCCTCCCCACACTCACAGCCCCCTCACAGCGCCACATCTTAGACCATTTTCGTATTTTCCGGGAGTGACAAGACGCGTGGCACTACCAAGATGGCAACGGTTGGAACCGGCCAAAGGCTTCAGATCTACAGAATCCTACGGGTCACGTGACGGAGGCTCTGTCCATTACTATTTTGCAGTCAATGGGAGCAACAGAGAGACGGGAGCTGGATTTCAATGCAAGCAAGTCAGGAAAAAGTGAAAAATTGAGCTATAATAATACATATTTTATTGAAATTATATTTATTTTTGATGATTTAATCTCATCAAGTTCTCTTGACGTGCAGAATAAACTGAATTCAGTACTAGCCAATAATTTTCTTCTTTGTATCAACTGATGTACTTAAAGTTTGATGATTCTAACAGAACTTACTGGCAAGCCATGCACTGCTTGAAATATTTAAATATTTCATGTTTTGACGAGGACTTTGGACTAAAATGAGAAATTACAGACCTGGGTCAAAACCTGCCGACTTTAGTCATTTGATATGCCTGCGCATTTGGTTCATTTATTGTCCATGGCATGCCAATTTCAAGCACCTCACAGCAAGGAAATGGAGATTCATTATACTTCATTCTAATGTCTTGAGGGAAATCAACAGTGATGGAGTCAAAGGCCTTTACTATAATCTAGTCTTTCCAGACATGAGTAATATAATCAGTAGAGCTTTATGAGTAATACAGTGGGAACTATTTAGACTGCTCAGAGACTTCAGGGGACAATCACTGAACAGGGAAATGATTGAAATTGACAAAGACCTTCTGTCTTGGAATTGTCATGCACATCCTGAAGTCCCTTAAGTAAAACCACATGTACCTCAGGGGGGTTGATTTGGAATATGAATAATCCAATAAAGGGACTTTTATTTTTCTGTATTTATCAATAACTGTCTATCAATGCTGCAATTTTCTGCATAACAATGTATTGATTAGTTGGATATGATTAATGTAACCTTCATGTATAACTGGAAAAAAAGGCAACACATCTTTATGTCTAAGACCTGTAGTTAATCATAACTAATGTAACCTTGACTTTCACATTCGTTTGCATGTCGAAGACATTAGTCTAAGACACAGATGACTTATAATGACTCCACTTTTTGTCCAAATAATTAAAGTTTGATATGTCAGACTCATTTTCCACCCCAGGTCCCAAAGCTCAGAAGGATGGTTTTAGAATGGGAAAGTGCATCATCAGCACTTTAAGGGCAAGGCCTGTGATTTATAATGCTTTGTCAAGATTTCTCTTGGAAAGAAGCCAGTTAGCTTCATTTGGCATTCGATTAGTCTGTACCACTCTGATTGGTATTGCATTAGGACATTATTTAGCATTTTCTTATCCTACCAGTGGGTAATAATATTTTTTCTGGTTTATTGTATTTCGGTTATTAGTGTAAAGATTTGAATATGGGTTTCATAGATGATTATTAATTCAAGAGAATGCAATTCTTTCTTTTGTATTATTTTGCCTGTCAAGAGGTTTATTGCTTCATTAAGGCACAAGTTACCAGTACTATCTAAAGGACTTTAAAGTGGAGGCTACAGTATTTTACTGGAATTTGGGTTATTTCTAAGATGTTTATGAGTGGATTTAACCCACTATAGGACTCCCAGTGCAATATGTTTGAGTCTTTTTTTTCAATTTTCCATTAAAGACAGATGTTTACAGCTTCAATTAGTAGGTTTTTAATTAAGAAGTGCAGGCTCCACATGTATTTTTGTATCTAGTACTCATTATGTGGAGGCAAATATATCTTTAAGTCCTACTGGATGATAAAATTTATGAATTATCTCACCAATAAATAAAGTATGTATTATTTCTAACTTTTTCTTAAACTGTTATGAGAATAATTCAGGTTTTCATTTGGGAGTTTGACCAATGAAACCCCTTTATACAGTCTTTTGTATATTCCAGATAGTGTGCCAGAATGTTTCAGCACCAAGGACAGGAACACTATGTGACTGATCTTCTGCAGGACCCCTCTCAATCCAGCCCAGCCTCAACAAAAAACTTGTAAAATCTGTGCTTGTCCACTTGTTTAATATACTACAGTGTCACATTACATGACTGAATTATGAGGCGATAATATAGCTGTAGGCTGTTTTTTGTAAGGCAGCATTCACATGACATGACATAATTTGTTAAGATAAAAATGTGCAAGCAGTAACCATGTTGATTTTAATAACTGTGTTTAGGAATGTTTTTTAGCATATAGACCTAACCACATGTGTAAACTCTGGCTCCAACTATTTTTTTTTTAAACTCCCAGCTATTCACAGGTGAGAGCGCAGCAAATGAATCTCAACGAGGAGGGGAAAAAAAAGTACAACTGTTGAAAACACTGTGATTAACAAGTCTCAAACAAGCGATCTCCTGCACAAAAATGTCACAGTGTCTCTGGATAAGCCAACATTTCCTAAAAAGAGTCCCTGGGCTACTGAACACTCGCAAAACATGGAAAGTAAACATCATCACTTGTATGGGGACATCAGATGTTAACATAATGATGAAGTGGGTCAGCCTTATGATGAAATGAAACTTCAGGTGCATTAGTGAAGGGACCAAAGTGAGAAAGACCAAAGTAAATATGTGATGTTTAGGCTTTACTGTGAACAATCGCTGTGGTATTTCATGTTAGGTTTAATCTCATCCGGCCCCCAGTTCTGATAGTCAGTGTGATTTGATCATAAGAAGTCTTCTGTCATATAAAATGAGTTCATTGTTTGAGTGAAATTATGTCATGTCTCACCTCAGCTACATTTGGGGGAGATAAATGAGCATCTTAATAGAAGAATGTCCACTCATATGAAACCTTCAAAACCTAATTTAAGAGTTTGCTCCTTTTTCAAAGCAAAGGATCTTCTACATTTGGCTTACTATTATAGCACCCTATTCAAAGCCACCAGTCTTGTTTGACAGATAATCAATTCATACCTTGCAAAACATGGAGGTCCTTGGTCTACTGCTGCCTTGATCAATTAGTTTTTAAGCGTTATTCAGTAGCTTTGTTGTTTTAACAAATTACTTCCAAAATGACAAAATGTTGCAACAAAGTAGTCCAACATTTACCAAAAGCCTCGTGGCATGGACAGCTCCTGTTAGGATAGACTCATGGCACAATCTGTTGTGACCTCTACCACAATATTATGTTATTGAACTGCAATTTTACCTCAAAAAGCTACAGAAAGGAAAGTACACATTCAATTTTGAATATGTTCACTCCCAAACCTTTTCCATAATGAGGTTCCAGGTAGCCTTTAACTTGCATGAGAGGGGCCTGGAGACAGTGATGCTGCAGTTAGACCTTATTGGATGTATTAAATGTATTATGTCTTTCACAAAGTCTAGATCTATGCCTTTAAAAGGATAGGTGCTACATAAATGAATAGATTTAACACCAGTTGTTACTTTAGCACACAGATTAACTACAAACAATGAGGGTTGCCTCAGCCCCTGACATTATTGAGATATACAACCTAATATGAAATGGCTTCTTTACACTATGGGATTGTTCTGAAAGTAGTTCACAACATAAATTAATAGAGCGTCATAAAATGTCTTTATGGTGGTGTTAAGATACTTTATTAAGTATATAGTGCTCAATCTACACTGTGCTCCAAATGAAAATTAATGTCTCAGATGTGATCACATCGTAAGATGGGTTCTGAGACATAACAGTGGAGCCATTACAACAGCCTCTGACTTTGCAATCCATGTAATGTGGTTAAAGCAAACAAATTGTGGGACAAATGAACCAGGAGATCCTGAACATTAAAGAAAAAGATGCCATTTTTATCTACATTTGTATGTTCACGATTACATATACACAACAGCACAGTATATTCAAATGTTCCAATACATAGAAATCACTGATGTGTGTAGGTGATGCTTTGAACAGTGTGTGAGAGAGTGGTCATAAATGTGGTGGTGATTGTGGTGTAATCCTACGGATGATTACACATAACTGCAAAGGAGTGGCGATTTATGTATATATGAGCTGCTAAATTGATTTTTGAAGTTTCAGCACTTATCTCAAATAATTGATGGACTTTGCACGATCTTTGATTATAGTCATAAATGTAGCTATTGTGCAGTATAGTCACAAAAAGTGCCAACAATCTTTTCTTTTACACATGAATTATCCAATCAAGCAAGAATTTTATTCATTTATGTATTAATTCTATGTGATTATCTTGTCATTTTTCATTTAGTTATTTATTTATGAAGCAAATAAAGCTTGGTATGAGTTAAAAATAATAATGAACCCTGGATTAACTCGTATAGGAATAAATATAAATGATTGCATTCCAACACAGCTTTGATTCTACTTACGCTGTTTTGCTGTGTGGTCTTAATCTGCTGTATGGAAAACAAACACCGAGAACATCAATTTAAACAGCACAGTGAGTCAGAGCATCACCGAGTAAACTGAGCATGTGCCTGAGATCAAAAATTAAACACCTCGACATGATAATATTTATAAACTAAGGATGGTTTGCTGAGCATGCCTTTTTATTTTCCAACACCTCTCTGCTTCACAGTCACAGATAATCTTTACTCATAAGCTCTTTAATTAAGCCACAGTGTTCAACATTACTTGAAACCACAGAAGTGTTCCACAGCTACATTTTGGAACATGTGCCTTTCGCAAAAGCATGCAATTAATTTCTTTCACTGCAAAGATTTAAGCCCAGGAGTTCATTTCTATTCAATCTTCAATATAAACACCACACAAACTACAGTGTTCTGCTGATATTCTGGTATCTGTGATAATATAATACTTCAGCTTTGTTAAAGCAGTCAGAAATGGCAGGAAAAAAAAAAAGTCAGGCAGCAAAAAATGTTGGCACCGGTAAGAGGCAACCAGGGCGAACTACACACCAGATGCATGGTGGCAAAGACCCCATTGCCCCAGTGGCTGAATAGCACATAAAGCTGCAGCTGAGCTGCTGCAGTGGGCCTCCTGGCAGCAACACAGGAGCTGCCAGTCATTAAAGAAATAACTGAGTCTGCACAGAAATGGTTTATTCATTCCAAAATGATGGGGACTGGAGATGTAACACACTTGATCCTATGATTTGGCTGCAACAGCTTATGTGCAGTGTGGGGGTCTGTGCTGGTCTTTTTAGTGGTACTGAATGCTCCTTGCATGATTTACAAGGTATTTATTATGCATCATATACCACTATTATTCTAATATACATCATCTACTCATTTACAAATTGAATACTTCCAGCAGCTGTATGGCTTTACTATTTCCATGATTTCTTGGGAAAACCTTAATGTCCACAAAGGATGTTTTTACTTCTGCCACAATGTGATAAAACTCACTAATTGAAATTGAATTCATCTTCTTGATATACATGTTAATAATCTGCATAATTCATGTAGTCAGGTACAACACCAATGTTATTTTTTTATAAAAAATGAGGATGTTTGTACGGATGAATTAGCAGTTTCATTTTGAGCATAATCTCCAAATGACAGATATCATGGGAGCCTACTGACATATTTAAAGGTGCTAAAAGTGCAATAACTAAAAACTTAAGGTCAGATGAGTAAAAAGGAGTATGATACATCTGCAGAGTTTGACAAGGTTATTGATCATTCAGCCAGAAAGTGAGCTTTTCTTGCTTTCAAAAATCCCTACCTGTACCATTGGAACAACCTCAGCAGCTCTCATTTTTTTCAGCGGTTTGGTGATGGATGATGGTGTTACTGCCACAAGAAATGTTGCTCCCTGGCCAAAAAAAAGCAAATGGAAGATTATTAGAGTACTTAGCATTTGATGCATTTCCTTTCCACTTGATGTTTCTGTTACTTTAAGTAATGTGACTTTAATATGTGTGAGGCCAGTCGCATGTCACCATGGACTCTGATGTTGCTGATGTTGTTAAAACCTCTTTATTTCTGGCCGAGGTGGACCAAACGCATAGATTTCTTTGTCCCCTTTTCAGGTAGAGTGCTCATTTATATTGTTGATGAATCGCAGGTCTGCTTTCCTCATTAACAGTTCACTCTCATCCAGGACAAACTCTCTTCTTATTGCTTAATGAGCAAGTAATTCCAAGTGGCAACAACAGCCGAGTTGATATTTATCAAAAACATAGAACCAAATAAGTAATTGAGGAAAATGTCACAGAGAGCTGTAACCTTTTAGAGGAGCTAACATTTGAGGCTAGATGGAGAGTCGTTTTGTACAGGTGGGGCAGTGCTGAGTCATAATGAAGATTGCTGTAGTGTTTGTGGCAGAAATTAACTCTAGGTTGATGATTTGGGTGTGTCATCTGGGAGCTTTTGAGTGCACAGGGGCTGCAGAAGCAGACACAGTGGCTTGAATGCTTGCATGCACAATAAAGAGGCAGTGGCCAAAAGACATTTAGGAAGTGCACAGTATCGTAAATGGGACTTGTGGTTTCGTCAGTGAATCTCTTGAGGCTCAGTTGGATAATTTGCTCAGCTTTGCTCAGCAGCTTTCCTTTGACAGAAAGCAGATCTGGATTCAGATCAAATATTGGTTGGGATTTCAAATGTTTTAACCTCAGTTTTCTCCAGCTCAGCACAGTCTGCAACTGAATTAGTTTGTTTTGTACTGATACGCCCACACAAGCACACCGCAAGATTGAAATTTAACGTCAGTCCTCAGCTCCCGAGGCCAATTTTGAAAATAAACTTCAGCTTAAATATCAATGTTGCAATCCGCAGGAGGCTTTACCTCTCTCCCAGAACTGATGATGGTTAATGCTTTATCTGTAATACGTTGGTCATCACCGCACCACTGTCTGTGCAGTCTGTGTGCAGCTTTGCCTGCATGATAAAACATCTTGCCCCAGGTTTAAGTCATAAAAGTGAAGCTGCTGGGCCAGAAAACCACATTTTCTGAGTAGGTAATCATGATCATTAATCATGTTGGCACACTTCTCTGTACCATTGGCCAAAAAGAATAGGTCATGGCTAAAGACTGTACCTCTACACAGTGGTGGTGAATATGCACCCCCACACCTCCACTCACTCAGGGCTATTTGGGCTGATTTGTAGCCGCGGTTATGTGGAATTATCTGATTTGTGGTTCTCGGAATTAGAAAATAATGACAAATTGAGCATGTACGAGTTAAAGCGTCGTAAGCTCCGTTACACTGTTGTAAAAACTGACAAACGCAGTTTATTAAATGCTCCAACTTGACAGACATGAATTAACATTTAGAGTTTATGTGAGTTATCTTTTAAATTTAAAATAGTTGTTTTGATATTTGAAAAAAAAAAACAATGATTTTTTTTTTAAGGTGCAGTGATAGTGTTGTTTTGGAATTTCTTCAGCTTTTATGATTCTCCTTGCACTTCCAGCATGTTGCTACAGTAACCCAGAGGGAACTAAATTGAATCTAGAGCAGATATTCCAGTGGCCACTGCCTCTCGTGATGAATCCCATTTTGCATTTTTGTTTCATAATAAATATTCCTATGTCTTATATTATGTCTACATGTAGTGTGAGTGAAGGCCATGATTTCAGTTGCCTTCTCTTTAATCTTTTAAGCATGGAAAGTATCTCTAAATCTTTAAGGAAATTGAAGCAAAGCACTCAGCTGCAGAGAGTTATATGTGTACTCTTCTGAAGTGGAAATGAGCTTTTCACTTCTACAATGTGGTGATTTGTTTTCCGTGTCAATACATTGAGGCAAGGCAAGCCACTCCACCAGTTTCAAGACTCCAATCGATCCCCAGAAACTCTCTATACAAGTCAAATTGCCTTGGAACCGAGTGACATTCATCACTTGCATTCGGTAGGGGTAATGTTTCAAGACAACAGAAAGGGATTTTAGATGAGCTGTTTTGATTTGCAACTTCAGTGTGGCGGCCTTTCAATTACCATCTTCACAAATGTAGTTATTCCATGGTGCCATTTGGGAAGTGGCTCAGTGTTGGGGAGATTATGATAAAATTAGGTCATGCATAATGCAACTGATGCTGTTTGTTGCTTGCACCATGCTGCCACTTTCTTTTTTATAAAAGCCGGAACACGGTCTGGAATACCCCTGGGGGTCATTTTAATCTTTCAAAAATTAGACTGATAGTCGACAAGTCCAAATACTGTCAAAAGACACGACTTCCTGCCATAACTGCTTCATTGCTACTGTTGGCAGTATCGCTGACATACTGTGGTGATTCCGGATAACAAGTTTTCTCATGTGGAGAAAAGAAATCATGACACTATTAGATTCAGAACTAATTTAGAATTGGAGGCGGTTCAAGACTGATATTTCATCTCACCACTGCAAGTCAGAGGTGAATGTAAAATCACCTCATGCTGTCAGGTCTTATCTTGAAAACGTTTGTCTCTAAGCCAGGGTTAAGTGCCACATGCTCACTTTCCTCTTCAAATTTTTAATGCCTGTGCCATCAGTGAAAATACAGTGCTTTTCATGTGGGCTTATAAGAGTGATTTAGGTCAATAAAAATCTTCAAGCACAATTTCCCAAAATTCAGACACATCAGAAAGATTCAAAAGTATATTGCTCTTTTATTATTTATCTAGGTCTATGTGGTTTCTCCCATCAGATACCTTCCAGTTACTGACTTTCTTTCCTTCAGTTAACCACTTTTCACATCTGCTCCTTGATCCCAGTTAGCAAACACACACTTGTTTCCACTTGCCTGATCACCCTCTGCTGTACTCAAACATGCAGTTTCCTCTTTTTTTTCTTTACTCTTTGTGAGATTTGCTGTTACACACACAGTCCTTTAAGGACTGGTTATGGGCTGGGCTTTCTTTTAATCATCATATGATTTCTGAATGAACATTTCTTGGCTCTTTAATCTGTCTTATTTTGGATCGTAAAAGTTTTGAATTTTGTTTATTTTATCATTATAGGGATTTCCAAGTGAATTCTTCTCTCTTTCATGAGCAACTGATCAAAACAAACTTTTATCCTTGAGTTTATTATGACTAGAATTAGTTTAAAGTAGGGATGCATCAATATGAAAATTATGGCCAATACCGATATCCCATATTAATATTTTTGCAATGGCCGATAACCGGAATTTACCAACATCACTTTTTTGAAAATTAAGTTAAGATGACCAAATTCTGTACAAAATTAAAATTAACGTTAGCAGCTTTAGCTTCCCGCCAAAGTTTACGAACTCCCGGTTGGTGGTTTTTCAGATGGCATATCAAACTGATGGTGTTGAAAGATTTGATGTGACATCATCCTCATATTACTTTGACGTTGCAAGTATTGTATACTTCTTTTTCGAGTATCTTCTTTTGATAACATGAAAAACTACCACAGCGCTGACATTCTCAGTCCAAAACAATACTGCAATATCGGCCAAGTTCTACTTATCGGACCGATATCGATATTTTAAAAAATGACCAACATCTGGCGATACCGATATTGAAGCCGATATATCATGCATCCCTAATTTAAAGCATGGCACCGCACTGTTAAACAGTTTGGGCTGAGCCTACAGTAAACAGTTTTTATATTGTCAAATTGGAATGAAACTTTGTTATTATGGATGAGCTCAATCTGTCAATGTTTGAAGGATTTTGTGAAAATCTCATGACAAGAAAGTATAAAAATGCTTTTCATGCTATTACTTTGACACACTTGAGATGTTGTTGTTTTTTTGTCTTTGTCGCCTCTTTTGGCTTTATCCTACAAACTTATATGGCTCTCGTGTGTTTTGTTTTTTTTGTTATTTATTTTGTTTTTTTATCTTTAGTCCCCCCCACACACCCGTCCCCTAACAATTAAGTTTGTTTTGAAGAATCAAATCAGTGGAAAAACACCACCTCCTCTGGGCCCTTTGGAAACACTATCCTCTCCTCTGGCAACAAAGAATTGCTGCTGCCTCATGTGCTGTTTTGCAATGATTTTCATCTTCTAGACTGAACCTGCATCTCTCTGTGGCACACTAGATTTTTGTGAGATCTGTTCGAGAATCGATCACTTAAATGGTGCCTTTTCCTTCCATTTAAAAATGTAAGAAAAAAGAAGGGGGCAACAGAATAAGTGTTGTATGGCAAAACTTTACCAAACCCCAAGGTACTTTTAGAAGGGCAGACAAAAAAATCTAAAGGTTGCAGAACTTGACTAACGGAGAAAGAATTACCCTCTAAGCCTGGGCGATCTGTGTATTAGCAATATATTATCATTTTCAAACCATACCAGGACATTAGTTTGGACTGGGTGAAGCAGAAAAAAGATAGAAGCCATTTAAATTTACCCCTTGGACCCACTCATCAAAGAAAACACGTTCCAAGAAATGCCTCACGTGGAATGAATCAATGGGGATCAATAGAATCCCAACAAATGGGCTACTAAAGGCTTGTAAATATCAAAGCTTGATTTGCGTGGTCAATCAATGATGTCCCACAAATAAATGATCAATTAAAGTTTCATAAAAAGAAAAAAAATCCCCAGAAGCCACTAGAAATTCTAAATGTGAAAGTTTGGATGTAAAAGGAAAATAAAATATCCTGATGTTCATTGCTAAGCAGATGATTATAACTTTCAAGACACAGTCAGCAGACATATGAATCATTGAGGCTCAGCTGGTGACTGTATTTACAAAGTAGAGGCAGCATCCCAGGTTTGGCTGGATCTGTGTTGCTTTCTTACACCCCCTCTCACACAGCTTCTGTCTTTTCAATTGTGGCTGACTAATGATGAAGAAATGCCATCAAAGTAATGGTTTAAAGGGCACTTTCCAACACACAGTCATGCCACAAAGATGCTCCCCAGGGAGACTTTTAAAAAAATACATACAAAAAAAAAGAAGGAATCTGCTCTCAAAGTGAACAAAACTTCAAAGGTTAAAAACTATTTCAAGCGCCCCCCCGCCAACCCTATACATTTTTCAATGTTTATTAAATGTACATTTACATCTTCATTTTGTTAATTCGCCACATCCCCCCCCGCCCATACTTTGAATAATGAAATCTATTAGATTAGATACCAAGGAATGCTTTTTAAGACTCCTAAAGAGAGGACGTACATGGGTTTTTTTGTAGAACGTAGTACATATTGCATGTTAAACAGCCACTATATCTGTTCTAAAATAAGACGCATAAACTTAATTTATTGAAAATATAAAATGAGTAAAGCAGATGCTTTGAGATTTGAGTTTCTTCCAAATGCAGATGACAGCCAAAAAATCCTTTTGGCAGCTATTTTACATGCAGGAAATCTGACTGAAGGAGACAAGGAAGCAAGAGTCATACTGACAGTGCCCGAATTGCTGACAAAATCTAACTACTGCGGTGATGCATAGATTTAACTTTATGACTGCATGCAGCTATAAAAATGAGTTGACAGACATGTCTGACAATCTTGACATTTAAAAGATTTTCCAGACTGTTTTCAGAACTACTTGAGAACAATGAATGTCTCATTCAAAGCTATATGTCAAGCAGAGTTCAGTCTGCGACATGAAAGTAATTTAGTGTTGCCACCATTATGCTTATTGTGTTCCAGTACCGGGCAGCAGCTGGGTAATTTCACCTATCTGCTGGAGGCGTTTTTGATCAAAAGCTACACAGAAAGTGAAACAATGAATTTCTGTTAAGTCTGGTACCCAGGTGCAGACCATCAAGTGCTAATAGCACTATTCAAACAAGAGCAGTATTGTTTTCATTAGTCCCTGATTCCTGCATTCTTGTTGTTTTGATCCAATGCCAAACCATGACTTTTTCTTACTATTGTTGATGAGGCAAAATAAATAAATAAATAAATGTTTGTGGATTACATTTTAAGACAATAACTCATGTGGACACACCTGCCAAAAAATTGACTGACTGGTACTGGTTTTCCAAAAGAGATGTTCAGAAATATGTGAATATTCATTGAACGTGCACACAAAATAAAACTGATTAACCTCATATAAATACATTTATCAGTGTGTTTAAGCCTATAAACAGCATTTCTAGATGAAGAATGCGGTCCCACGTTTATAAACTGCATTCAGCAAATACAGGGCACAAAACCAGGAATTGGGTTGGAATTTCTTGTCCTGACAGAGAAACAAAGACATTCAAAGGGTTCAGATTATGGGGGAGCTAAGAGGAGCTTGGCTCCCCTGAAACGCAGCTGTAAAGTGACACAGCATCCCAGAAAACAAAATTGTGAAAAGTGATTTACCTACAGGATGCTGCTGGGCAACAGAATGTACATAAAGTCACTTAAAGTGAATTAGAAACAAAGAGTTTTAAGGTCAGAAAGTGCTACTTTAAATGAAAAGTATTGCACTAATTTGTCAGCATTGTGTAATTATTGTTTTATTACATCAAATGTTCTGAACAACGCAGGTCTAAATTCTGTTTCTTTCAGCACTGCGTACAGAAACATTGTTTGTTGTGTGCTGTGAGCTGCACAGCAACTATTTCATCTGTTTGCTTTTTATGGCTCAAATAAGAACTTTCTGCCAATATATGAGATGTTTCTGATTGATTCAGCTGCATACAGTAGTAGCAGAGTGTTTTTGGCTATAACTGTGTTTTTTGCCAGCACTGCTGTGCTGTTATTCTGTATTAGTTTGTGCATGTGACTTCCAAAGTAGCATCGCACAACTGAAAATGAAGCTCCCCCCAAAGCCCTGGAACTACAGCACTGTGAAAAAATAAAAGAATAACAGAATGATTTTTAATGTTGATTGATACAGTGTTTTTTTAACCACAAGTTATTGCTTTACATAAGTCAAAGTGCTGCTGAAAGGAAAATGTTTTGAGTGAAATCATAATTGAAAATATAACTGATGACTGCTGCATCAAACATTGACACTGGTCAGAAGCCATGTTCTTAAAGGACATTATAAAATGGCCATATCTCATTACAATCAGTTATTCTGTTACACAGAAGACCTTAAATAAATTATGTTATGCCCTTTTTTTCTACAAATGTGCACACCTATTCCTTAGATCTTAATGAACATCAAGAAATCTTTGGTCAAAATTCTGTGGAAAAAATTGTTCCACTCCCTTTTTAAACCAAAATTATACAGCTCTTTTCATAGCAGCGGATTTTCTATTTGAAGGCTTTTAACCCCACTCTACCCCAACCCTAGTCTGAGCGGGGAGGGTAACATCAATGTGGCATCCATGAAGTTGATGTAAAATGAAAAACATTTGATCTTAAGCCATGGTTGTTTTCTAATTCAACAGGAAGAGAGAAGCATTATCACAAACTGTCATTTTTACTGGGAGAATATATGCTGATCTTTGGTCGCACATCTCACTAGGGTCCATGGCTGAAAGCGCTTTACTTATCTGCACCATCCAATCACATCAACTTCGTCCTTTTTAATGTAGAAACAAAATGTAGAAACAGTGTCTCTTGGTCTGCTGCCTGATCTTCTCATTTGAAGATGTTCTCAACCAGGTTCAACAAAACATTGAAAGGAGATTTTTTTTAATTTTATTTTATTAAAGATAATGATGCAGTCAGGTCCAGATTCATTGCTTCTCTGGTAAAGAAACAAAAAGCTGCATCCGTTTTAACGTATTAACTCATGTACAAAAGTGTAAGCTAAATAAATAATCTTTTAAATTTTCTTTTTTTATTTTATGTATCAACATCAGGGCTCTAAATTTACTTTTTTTACTAGCTAATGTAGCTAGTAAATTCCCAAAGTTGCAGGGCAATCAGATTTTCCACTAGCAAATTTTATTTTCAGGGAAATCATCCAGATTGTAAATTCAAACAAATGCATTTTTAAAAAAAAATCTTAAAAACGCTGAATGACAATATTCTCTCAATGTTTACTTTTCCAACAAGGAACAAACTAACTTGATTTCCAGTTACCAAACAGCATATTGTTTACTTCATAAGCTAGACTTTTAGATTTTCCTTCTTCACGTCTCCCTTCATTTGCATTTTTTTCCTCATTCAGCTGCACTTTGTTAAGGCAGTAGCTCATGAACACAACCGGGTACGCTAAAGTAAGCCCAAAGCCATTGCATGGATGATACGCCATGGAACAATGTGCATGAAAAATGTAGTAATTAGCCTCATTGTAATGGAAGTTCTGGCTCTTTTCAAAGATTCATCTTCCTAAAAGAGCCGACTGTCCCAGCTCCAACATGTTTCTTCATCTCGTTTCATGTAGCTTCTGTTTGAACCCAAATAATCATTTTCATGAATTTTTGTTACAAAAAAAGTTAGAACTATTATTTAACATTTTATTAAAACCTTTAAATGAACAACTTAACACAGAACCACAGTTAATATTCATTCATTTATTTTCTGTACCGATTAATCCAATTCAGGTTTACGGGACCACAATAATAGATCAAATAAATTAAGTCTGAACATTATGACATTATAAATATCTTTAATATTTTAATTTTATAAATTCTCCACTTTGCTTTGTATGCTTATCTTTCAGTGTTTGTATTCTTTACTTTTACTGACGTGCTTGCATTTAATTCCAGCTCCCTAGTCTTTCTCTGTCACTGTGTGAACCTGGACTGTACCGCTACACTGTCTTAGGAATGTTTCCCGCCTTTTTTCTTTTACAATGGTACAGTCCACTATACCTAGCATGTGATTGGCTGCTTGGTGTGCCAATCAAACCAATGTCCCGCCCACTGCCTCCTGGTTTTCTGTGACGGGAGTGAGCTTTTGCATTGGCTTCAAATTCATCACTCGCCAAAATGGCTAATAAGATTTTATTTATACCCGCCAAATTAAGGTTTTAATTTAGAGCCCTGATCAACACCTACAATGAAGCTGCCTCTGACACAATTTGAACCAAAAGTATCTGACTATCAACCCAACCCACAACTAAAAACAAATAGGCTGATAAAGACAATCAGAAAACTGCTGACTCATCGTTCTGTTGATTAATTATGGTTAAAAAATCATATTCTCACTTTCAATTAGTATATTTAGTTCAGGAAACATAAATCAACAAAATTTTTGATCTGCAGTTTTTACCAGTGAACACAACCAATTACTGGTTGTTCTCCTGGTGGAAACACTGATGTCATCATTAATTTCATAAATGTTATGAGACAAACTAAAGTGGTCATAAAACAGCTGTTTTATTGACGTCTTTTTATCACTTTGTCATTACTTTGTAAACAACTAGCATGTTGATCTCTAATGGCTCATATAGATTAGACTTACTGGGTACAATGGGTCTCTTTACACAGAACAGAACCTCAGTGATGTGGAAGCAGTGCAACTTACCACACCTTCCACCATCATCATCATCATTATCCACGGCAGCTAGCAAAGGTCCTGCTGTGGTTGAAACTTTGGAAATTTGGCAGCACAATTTTCTGTCATGCAGTTCCTCTGTGCCTCCTTTCTTTTTAAACTATCTCTGATTGGTTCAGCCTGGTGTCAGTTAAGTTAAACTACCAATGAGTCACTGATCCACGTGTTTCATTGGTCAATGGTCGGGTAAAAAGCTCAGCGCTGACTATTTGGATGAAAGAATCACTCGGTTACAGGGACCACACGAGTTACAGAGGTGGTGTTTAAAAATTTGGCCGGCCCAGTGTTAGTTGGGCCGCCAATCTACTGAGTTTCATGGACCAGTCAGACTAATGAATAAACTGTGTCAGCCTACTGGGAAAATGCCCGGTATGCCAGATGGCCAGTCTGTCCCTGGCTGTGACTGTGTCACCACCAATGATGTTGCCAAAAAAAAAAAAAATATATATATATATATATATATATATTCTTGGTTGGATAGGCTTTATGGCAAAATCTACTTTAAATCGGAAGGAATTGGGTTTTGAAGATAGCAAATGATCCACTTATACACCACACACTGTTTCGTGTGTAAAACCTCAAAAGCCAGTATTTTTTTTGTAAATGTTTGTTGTTCTTTTTTTTCCAGTATTGAATCACATTTACATCATATATCAACAAGTTTCAGAACTTTGAAGCCTTCAGGTTAGTTCAGTGTAGCTTACCAACAGTGAAGATGTTACATTCTACAACACTAAACATGAAAAGGCACAAATAGCATCTAACACAGTCAAACAAATGTTTATGTCAAACTAACAGGACATTCTGATTTACTCACAGCGTAGTGCATTTGAATTGCTCTCAACAGCTCATTTTCCATGCAAACATCACTGCCTAAGATGCAGTTTTCTAGTCAGAAAACCACAACTTTATTCCACTCTGAATTGGCCTCTTTGAAATCCAGCTGTGTTGACAATCTTACATCAGACTTCAACCTCAGCGCTCTCCAATACTGTCTTATAGGAGCACATCAACAGCATGGTCTCACTGAGATGTTACGCATTTTTTGTCTCCACTTGTTTTGCTTTCTGTTCCCTCAAGCAGCTTGCTCTACACCTACTGCATTATAAAAGAGAAAGTCAACTAAAATCAACTTAAAGCTATGCCACAGCATATCAAATCAATTCACTCCCCTCAGGCTGGGGTTGCACATCAACCTGTGACCGCATATTGCTGTGTGTGTTCAAGTGAGTGTCTGTGATAGAAGCACAAGCATGCCTGCCATGCTACAATGTGGTAAGCTTAGTCAAAATCTGTTTTTGAATAGGCTTTGTTTTTTGCTCATCTTCTTAATGTTCAATGTACCATTTCAAAAATGGAAATTCTGATACTTTTTTTCAAAATCAAAACACCCTATGAAGCCAAACATGCCTGTTACTATGCTATGCTTCTGTATGACAAACCACCACAGCCAAGTTCCCTTTGAGTACTACCAAGAGTCCAATGATTGAAGTCTTATGATAAGCTTCACTGATTCTCTTTAAAAGTGGATAAAAGCAGAGCAGCCTACAGGATAGGTGGATGCTGCGTGCATGTGTGTGATGAGAGTGGGGGAGATTAGCAACTCACAAAGGGACATTAAACTTTATAGCATGCAAGAAACACGCTCCAACAATTTCTTATGGACCCCCTGGTGTCTTAAGACCACCAGATATTTTATTTTAGTTTCAGCTGCTTCACTGAGCTACCATAGCAACAGTTTCACTCAATCTGAGCAACAACAATCATAAAGGGTAAATTATGCAGCGAGATGGGAAGCGAATCATTCACAAGACTTTAAAATATACATACAGCTACTTTATGTTTCACACACCACAAACTGTAAATCTTAGGAACACAAAGTAGCACTTAGCTTTGCACTCACCTTACCTGTACATCTCGACATAGGTTCCAGATGGGTGATTTACAGATGACTGATACCTCGGGTTGTGGATGATGTGCTGGAGAGCACGCATAAGGAGGTAGCAGCAGCACAAGCAGGGGAAGGAGACTGGAGGTGGGGGGGTAGGCGGGGGAAGAGGAGGAGGAGGAGGAAAAGGCGCAAATGCTGAATTATGGATGTGGAAGGGCGAGTGAGGGATTCCTCTGCCCCCTAGATCGTAGAGCGTGAATCATCCTTGGCATGGATCAAATGGCATAGTCCACTGAAGGGCTGGGTCGGTGCAGTGAGCAGAGCAGAGGGTATCTGCTAAGGCTGGGATGAGGTGTAATAGATGGAGGCGGGGGAGAGTTATGCTATATGGGAAGCAGGAGTGTTACAGATATTATGAGGAACAGCTTTTTAGCTTAAGCAGGGATGCTACATTTCCCCTCACTTTCGTTCCCTTTTGCACTTTACCCATGTGCATGTAGAGTAAATATCGAGTATGTCCACTCTGTCCGTGCTTTACCTGTGGCTAATTATTCTTCATTCATTTAATTTAAGAATCAATAACTGGAATTCTTTATTGGAGCTTCCAATAGAGATAGCACCCCTATTTCTTTAGTAACATGGTCTGTAGAGATGTAGATTATAATATTTTTACTTTTATCCAAGATTATTTCCACCGTCATTACTTTAACATTATTTTTTTAAAGTCAAATCATTCCTTTTATTTTTTCTATGTTTTTTATCAACATTTTTGATTCCACAAAAGTTGTAAAATTGAGTAAAATATAAAAACAGAATGCAGCAATTAGAAAATTAGCTAATTAAATTAATATTTTGATTAAATTATTATAAGTATATTAAAACCGTATTTAATGTTGAAAGCGGAACATTTTGCCATTTTATTCTCTGAAATATATTAACATATGTCAAATTTGATGGGAGCAATATCTCTCACACACATACACAAACACATGCATGCACACACAAATACTTTCGGACAAAGAGAAAAAAAAACAGAAGGGGTGTTGTATGGGTAAAAAGAAATGACTGCTGTAGAATGTTGCACTATTTAGTATTACACACATGAATAATGCACTGTCTCTTTAAGAGCCCTGTGGTGGTGTGTGTCCTCATCATGCCTGACTGATTGGACAGTGTAAGTTGTTACTACATGAAATACCTTAAAATATCTCAAGAAGTTGTCCAGCAGACATGCAGCAGCATTGGCAAGTTCATTTAAATTTGTGTTTCTGGCTGCAGAATAAATATGCTCAGCTTGTTCCTTTTTGACATTTGTAATTCCTCCATGAACTCCCGACTGAAACATCTGTATTCATAACGTTGAAATGCTCCAACACATTTGCCGAGAAATTTAGTCTATTTGTGCTGCTCAGCGCTGGGAAGCTGTTGGATTTCCCAGCATTTTCCTCATTAAATGTCTGAGTGTTGTAGCTGGAAATGCTATTATGTAAGTGGAAAAGAAGTTAGACAAAACAGTTTGTTGTAAAAGGACAAAACAATCAACTGTAAGATGCTTTAACTTTTTATAGAGCTAAATAAAGTTGTCAGTTGCTAATTCAATTCAGGTTTTTGATCATAGCACAAAAACCATAGAAATGAATCTCTAATTTGACTCCCACAAAGGACATTCTTTTCTAAACAACATTTTACCTTTCACTTTCTGCTGCAGCCTCATTCAGTCAGCCTAGCAGCTTTATCTAATAAACAAAAGCCTGAGATTTCCATTAAAAGCTCCTCAAACATCATTTACTTCCTCCATATCTGAGTCTATAACTACAAAATCTGTAAGTTGAGCCTCACTCAAATTTGGATTTTCAGACCCTTGAGCTGAATTCTCCCATGTTGAGCAGCAACTTCTGCACTTCAGACGTCATCTAAACAAACTGCCTGAATAAAAGTGTGTCTGCTGTCTGGCCCATCCCAGACAAAAAGCCATGTGGTCTGCAACTTGAAGCCACTCTGCTCTACTGTTTCAGCGTTAGTTACATTACGCTGCATTACCGGCCAGCTTTACTGCCTCTGTGTGAAAGCTAAAATTCACGGCAGAATAAAATAAACTGGTTGAATCATTTCCTGCATTGATTGAAAGCTTCCACAAACGACACTGCTGCAGCAGTGCATGGTGAGAGTTGCTTCTCTCTGTTTTCCATCTCAGACAATATTCAGCAGATACAGTATGAGTCAGATATGTAATGATGATGATAGGCAAGCGGTCGCTCGGAAGAGGAGGGCGGGGGCACCACATTGTGTAGACAGGGCAAAACATGTTAACGTTTCCAGCCCTGTTTAGTGCTATGCTTTTTTTTTTTTTTTTTACATTTGTAAATGTTAATATGTTGTATACATAATATATATTTAGACATGTTTTATTTCTTTTTGCCATTTCTTTGTACTTGATTTTATATAACCACCTTAATTGGGGGGTACTCAGGTACTCAGGTAGACTGTCTGAAGTAGCTCTAGATGTTATTTGTAACAACAGAAAGCAATTGTGAAAGTCACTTTTTCTCAGCTTTACATCTATTTTCTATTACTTGACAAAGGCAACATTTGAGATAATTGCCTGATGGTTAAAGTTTTGAAATGTGTGTTGATTTGATACCAGTATAAATAAGAAATGCTCATTTGCTTTGTGTCTACTGGGGCAGCAGAGGACGCTGCTGAAAACTGTTCTATCTTTACCTCAATCCATACAATCAACCATGATGTCTTTTCAAGTGTACGCCATTATATTGATGGAGTAAGGCAGCTTTTCTTTTTTCCCTCCGAGCCTGCTCTCAGCTGTGCGATTGAGCTTTACACCTATGTTTTCATCCCTGTTAGGTTTCTGCCTTGTTGAGCTCATCTTCTGCTTCTTCTGCGCTACCCTGCTGCAGCTCCTTCTCTTATCAATGTCAGCTCTGTCAAGGGAGGTGGGAGTCTGTGATGGCTCCTCTGCTTCCTGGCCCAGCCATGCGTCTGTAATCAGTCTGACTGTTGTGGTGCTGATTGGTGCTCCAGTGTCGGGCCCTGCTGTAGGTGAGTGATCAGCTGCTCTCTTGGATACACAAGTCTGCTGTTGATCAATTGCCCCATTAATCCAGCAGCAGAATGGATAATGCACAGCTAGAGGGGATACACACCAGCACAGTGGCACATGTTCTTGCTTTGCACCTCTTGTAAAACAACCCCCAAGGTTGTTTTGGGGGGAAAAAAAGAAAAAGAAAATCTTGCATGGATGATGTCCTCCACAGCCATTTGCATAATATCATACCTATTTTAGAGATTAATATTACCTCACAAGGACAGAAGCAAAAGACCTCACTCCACTGATTCAGTGGGGTATAATGCACTGAAGTTAATGAAACAATCATTCAACCCATGTGGGAAATGATAACTTGGAACCAAATGGATTTCCATAAAGGTTTTGGAAATGTCAAAACAAAGCCTGCAATTATCAACCACCACTTCAACTATTTTGCCTGTGTAAACATCATAGATGAGTGGTATATAACACAGCTTTAGGTTGCAAGTGACTTATCCAGGTTTCTGGCATGGACAGGAGGATGGCCTTTCAGCTCAGCTGGATGGCAACTCTGTAAAGTATTCACACATTTTACAGTCACAGGAGGCATTTTGCTTCAATAGCTTCAAGGAATGTTTACCATCAGGTGATTAACACAACAGTAATCTATCACAGAACTGTTTCTTTTGAAGCTGTTCAACCATATTCAAGTAACCTTTATAAGGCAGAGAATGTAAAGTCCAGAGACTATGCTCCACCGCCTCATTTTGTACTGCTACATAACAGGCATGGCGGCTGATGGCTGAAAGCAGTAAGTTAAGTTCAGTGTCTGTATTTGTGTGCCTACAAAAGATCATATGGCTCAGAAAATCTTTTATACCTTCTGTCATGTAGTGGCCCAGAAATGAAAGATTAAGAAGTCAAAACAATAGGAATATCTTTGAAAAGCTGGAAAAAAAATAAAATTACTATAAAATACATGCACAAAAAAAATAACTTACGCACCTGTCACATGCAAGCAAGCGGATATAAACACACCGGCCGCTTTGAATGTGCACAATGGCTGATTCTGCAAAGACACAAGAAGACACAATTGTAGGTAGAAAGGAAACAAAAGAGAGCCAGCGACAGAGCAAGAGATAGGCCAAGAGTCAAGATAAGACTGTCTTTTACTGTCTGGAGAGAGGTCACAATACAGGAAGCAAGATGGATGCTGAAAGAGCTGTTGATAGGGCGTGTGTCTATGAAAAAAATGGAAGAAGTTCTGTAGTGTGTCTTTAAGGTCTATCAATTTTCTTTTTTTTTTGGTTCAGTTCCTGTTAGGTTTCTAGGTTAATCCTCTTGTGTTTGTTCTCTGGTTTCCAGTTTGTTTTTATGGAGTTCAGGTTGACATTTCTGTGTTTTTGTGATTTTTTGTTTTGTTTTATCCTTCTATATTGTTTGATTGATCTTTTTTTTATCATTACTATAGTTAGTATGGTTTCCTGTTTTACTTTGTAGAGGTTTTCCTGTTGTTTACTTCCAGCTTCCTCGTCACCCCTGATCCTCGGACACACCTGCTCCTTGTGTATCACTTGTCCCTCTGTATATCAACTCTTCGGCTTCCTTTGCACCTTCACAGATTACTGTTTTGTTACCGCTGATTGCTATTGCCGGCCAGGTCAGTCAGCCAGTCAGTCCATCCATCCACTGTCTGTGCCTGAGCTTTCTTTTTTCAATTTATTTCCGCATCATCCTGCCTTTGCTGTGGCAATGGATAGGTAAACCCTTGTGAACCATTGAAGCTTTTCATCAAATTGGTCCACTCAGGGGCAAAGTATCTTGAGACTTTATTTGCTCCACAGAGCCATCTACTGGACAGAATAATTAAATATATCAAGCTATTATCATGACACTATGCAGGGGTAAACAATTCCAGACACCGAGAGCCCTGCTTCTGCAAGTTTTAAATGTTTCCTTATTTCAACACACCTGATTCAAATTAATAAGTCACTGAGCAAAATTGAATAAGCTGTTGGATCTATTAAATTGGAATCTGGTGTGTTCAAGCTGGGAAACATCTGAAACTTGTAGGACTGCTCTTGAGGTCCAGAGTTTCTTACCACTGACCTAGAACAATAACGTACAGTATAGAGGGGATTCAACTTCTCCAGCCTCTGGAAAAACCCTTTTGTATGGCACAGATTAACCACACAGCAAATATTACCGGTACGTCTCATCTCTACTTTGCAGCACTGTTTTTTTTATAAATCCTAATTGGCCTGTCTCCTGCTTCATAGCCAAACAATTACATCTTATTCCTCACCTTGGTTCCCAATCGTAACAAATCAAATGATGTGATATCATTTAATGCTTAAGATTTTTATTCTCATGGTATGTCTGACAGAGAAGCCTGACTAATCAATAGTTTTCTGCTGCAGTTTGCTCTCTGTCAGCTAACTACTCACAAATTTTGCAGCAACATGGTAAAACAACAAAGTAAGTGTAAAAAAATGGGAATTTGCAAGAAAAAACAAACATAGTCTGACTTTTTTTTTTTTACTACAATCTTTCTACAACATCTGACAAAATGATGTGATGGTGAATCAAAAGTCTTGACCCAGGCAATTGCTGATGTGCTTTAAATAGAATAAAATGGCAAAAAAAAATAATAACCCTCATGGATCTTTAACAAAAGATGCATGTAGTGTGTACTGTATACACTGTATAAGTTTCAGTCCTGGTTTTGCTGGATCTCAGCGCTGCGTTTGATACTGTAGATCACAGAATCCTGTTGCACAGGCTG
>JBBBVU010000019.1:4627655-4640222 GCA_037177055.1 Atherinosoma microstoma
TTTTATTATCATAAAAATACGAATACAAATGTTAAAATCATTCACACGCCTTTTTGACAGTTATCTTATCCGATATATATGTAGACACCATGACAGCTGTATCAGTTCGGCGATGTTGCTGTAATGAAGAGGTAGAGGCTGGCTTCTTTATGTGCACTTGCACTTGGAGTTAAAATTGACATTTAAAGATATTCATTTGGCAGATGCTTTTACCCAAAGAGATGTACAAGTAGAAGACATAAGGAGGCAATGACAGCTTCAGTATCTTGTCCATGGACTCTCCAACATCCTGTTAAAGCTGGAAAATCCTCAACCCTCCAAATGCTGGATGACCACAATTCTGCTGTTATCCACTTCCGTAACCGTGACATTTTTTTATCTCTAGCAACAGTTGTTTGCCTTCAACCCCCAAACCTTAACACCATTATCTACCTCCAGTGGTAACCTGAAAATATGCTAAACACTCACTGCTCATAGACCACATAAAAACATTAAAGACTTGAATTAATTTGATTTCTTTTATACCTTTAAATCGGTTGCTGGGAACAGTAAGTGACATCTATAGGTCAGATCTTTATAATTCTTCAACCTTCACACTACTAATGTGATTCCAATGGAGTATGTAAGCTGAAAAAGCAGGTAATGTTTAATTTGAATTATTTCATTAATTATTTTCTTATAATTTACTTATATTGGCATATACTATGATTGGAGTGTAATTTCTTCCAAAGTAAAACCTATTCCTTGATTTTCATTTGTTTCCTGTTGATATTCAGAAGAATCACATCCAGGAGTCATTATCTTTTTAACCCTTTCCCCCTTCTTGTTTACATATCTATAGTGATTCTTAATAAGAGATCCATGTGCATTCCCATCACAGAAAGTTGTACAGATCACTCATAGAAGACTTGTATTAAAACTTGTTATCATTATTATTGAGATTCACTGTAATGAAAACAAATCATTTTTTAAAAAAAAACTTAATGGGGAAGAGTATTTAGAGTATTTCAGCTAAATCTGAAGTTTAGTCACCTGCAGGGAGTTGTTTTATTTCAGTATTCATTTTTACTAAGTGGACCTGCCCTGGTTGTGAGATCCAACATTCTACATGACTGATCACTAATTGTTTTTCCACACTAAAGCACAAATTTTCAACCTTTCCTTCCCCTCTTGTTTTCCTTTTCTTGTTGCCTTTTACATAGAACACAATTACACATGCATGGAATGTTTTTTCAATCTCAAAACTGGCACAACTTAGCAGGGGTGGTCTGTTTTTAACATGGCAGGGCTTTAAGGCAGCATGATATTGAGCAAGAAAAATCAAGCAGACTAAATTTGATATGGCTTTCGTTAATTGAAAATGATGTGGGAAATGCTGCATGAAGCTTGTTGATCTACAGAGGCTATGTGAGGCTGCAAGGAAAGACAATAGGAAACTGACTTACAGCTGCTGTTCCTGCACCCCATACAATTATATAGAAGAAATCCTCTCACACAGGTCCTGTTTACATGAGTTTTAATTCCCCTTTCATTCGGAATAAAAGTTAAATCTGCTTTGAAGAGATAAAAAATGACCATGTAAAGATAATTCCAAAGTAAGTGGCAGGTGTATTCCCATATTAATTTCAAATTAAATAACTCCTCTTTCATGTATACATTCATTTCGTATGGTGGCAACACAACACACAACGGATGTTACACCGCTTTTTTTTTCTTTTCCAGAGAAACACCGCACAAACAGTGTTGCCAGATCAGATGGATTTACGCACAATTGGGCTTCTTTTGAAAAAATAATAGTATTGGGAATTGTGTTTGGGCTGGAAACTGTCAAATATGGCAGTCCTATGCACGAAGTGGATAACTGCGAAAGTTACGCCGCAGGAACAAATAGAGGTGATTAAAAGAAGAAATGCAGTGTAGTTTCCGTTGTGGTTAATTTTGTTGTGTTGTAGCTTATTGTATTGTGTAACTAATTGTGGAGTGTTGTGGCTTTCTGTGTTATGTTGTGGCTTATTGTGTTGTGGCTTTTGTATTACTCTGACACTTCTGGGCCACCATAATTCCACTTACTTCCAATCATTCTGAGCATGCTCGTTCCCTCGTCCTGTCGCCATGACGCACATATCCACACTGGCCCCCTGAGGCAAGCGTTGGACTCAAGCTGAGTCTACACATGGGAAATTGAAGTTGTAATCTAGTGTCCAGTTGCCGCTTCAAAAATTATTGAAAAAAACATCATGTATTGTAGCCACTCTGTGTAAGGTGATGGCAAGATATGGCACACACTAAGTTTCAAAACACTCAAAATTTCGAAATTTTGTCATTTAGTTAATTAATGCTTTGAAGACTATCTGAAGGAAATGTCAAGGGTAAAAATGGCAAAGAAGGCTATATTCACACTGCAGGTCTTGCAATTTTTTTTTTTCTTAATGAAATCCAATTCCTTTACAACAACCACAGTTGATCAAAGTGGTGGACAGAGAATTAAAATATAGCACACTTAGAAATGATGTATAAATTATATATAAACAGTTAATTTCGCGACACCAAGTGTCGAAGGCAGATTTGAATAAATATGTCTTCAGCCTGGCCTTAAACAGGGGACGGTCCATGATGGAGCACAATTCCAGGGGCAGAGAGTTCCAGAGTTCCAGCGCATGGCTCTGCTGGACTGGTGAGGGGTCAGCATGTCACATAGATAAAGAGCCCGTGGATGGAACAGAAAATGAACAGTGGGATTTTTTTGAACAACGGAATTTTGAAGTTGAATATATATTTTTTTTTAAACATTGTGTACACTCATCCTTTATGTATTTATCCACACAATTCCCAGCTGAATAAAGATAATGAATGATCACTTTAACGGTTGCAGTTACCATAACTGTGAAGTAAAATTATCTCCTGTCTTTGATAAAGAATGTTTCATGTTTCCTAAGGAAGTAATGAAAGCAGCACTGAAGCTTTTTAATATTTACAGATTTTTAACATTTCTTATCATGGATGTCACTTAAATACTTTCAGGTCATTTCACTTAGTTAGGAACCTTTCTAACTCTTCCATGACTGTCTCCTCCTTTAATCAATCAAACTAAAGCTGTTTTTTTTTGTTTTTTTTTAAATCAAATGACTTTCCAAAAAACCTTGTCCAAAAAATCTGTCCCTACATGGCCTAAAATGATTATTTTTTGATCTTCGGAGAAAAAATGAGCGGTAAGAAACATCTGACCACTTAAATTTCAAATTATTGAAAGCTGTTTTTTTATTATTTGTTTTATACAAAATTATACTTTACCATTTCTTCTTAAAACATACAGTATAAAAGATATATAAATTAATTAAATTGTTAATGTGTCATAAAACTGGCAACATGCTTTAACTGATGCTCATATGTCATCAGTCTTGAGAAGTAGAAGTATATACAAATGTTGCTCCACGTTTCAGATGAAGATACAGTACATCCATACTGCATGTCTTCTTCGTACACTTGAGCAGCTTTTCAAGGTACTTGGTATAGGAAGGTTTTTCCAAGAACCTTAACGAGCCTCTCTTAATTTTAAGTGTAGGCTTTGTCAGTGTGTTTGATCTCGTCATCATGTAATCCTACACTGACTCCATGATGTTAAAACCAAACTGTGGAAGCGACAGTCTGCCACCTGAAGACAGTATGTTAATTCCCTGGCTTTAGTGTGAGGTATTGCATGAAGAACAATAATTCAAACTTAAGAATGGGATCCATCATCATAACAAAGCCATCAGCACACATACAGAATTATATATTCTCTTAAAATTAGTTTTCTTTTTCAATTTGCATGTTCTTCCATTTACCAAGCTTTTATTACATTGTGAGAAACCAAAATGAGAACACGACTCCCTCCTCACTACTCACATCAATTAGAGGAGAGGATTTGGTTTTAAAGACCTGACATCTTTAATGAGCTTCACTTAATTCATCAGGTGCACTTACAGGAGTTGCTTTGTTAAAAGTCAGTTCCAATCAATGCCGCTTTACCTGTTTGCTTTATATAATGTAGCAACAGGAGGTGTGTAATGAGATTAGGAGCTGGTAAACAAGAAAGGTGTCGCTTTTAGGCAGAAGCCTTGTATCTCCATATTTGTCACTTCAAGTTTTTCCGTTATTCATAAGGTTTCATAAGCTTTTGATTACCCCTTCCTGTTCATCTGTGAGTGGATTGCACAAATATTGAATTACCGAGTAGCATTACTGTGAATAAATCTATGAATCACTCTGATCCACAAACTTTTAGAAAAGCCTCATAATCCCTCACTTCCTTCAAAAACCACAATTGAAAAGTGTTTTCTTTTTTCTATGAACATTTGTTTAATTTTCTACATGGATCGATTTCTCTCTGAGAAACACCTTTCAAAAAAAGTTGTTTAACATAGGCTTCTGTTAATAGTTTTCTCTTGATCACAAGTGTCTTACTTTTACATTGCAGACATGTTTGTTCATATTTCTATTTATTTATTTATGAATACTAACACTACCCTTAAATATGAAGGACTTGAATAACTATAAAAACTAAAAAAAATTCTTGTAAATGTCAATAAAACAACTGAAATAAGAAAGAATAAACACATGTAGCAATCTATGAATAGAATGTGGGAAAAACTTTCTCTGCAAAGTACAGAGAAATCCCATGAACAGCACAGCCTCCAAAACAGTATGAAAAATTTTTTCTAGGAAAAATTAATTTGACAGTGTTTGTTTTGAAAAAAGTCGGGTCTCAAAAATGATTATGGTATGGTCAGACTTACTACAGTTTTCTGCCCTCATGCAGCAGATTTTAGAGTGAAATTTATGTAAAGCACCTCGAATTGTCTTGTGCAGGAACTGGCTATACAAATAAACTTGCCTTACCTTGACTATTTACTTTACAATTTAATTTTAAACATTACTGATTAAATCAAGACTCAGTCTTCTCATTCTCTTTTATTATATTTTTCACTTATCTTTATAACAGTATCTCTGCACATATTAAGTCCCCTTAAAACAGTCTATTTTGCCCAAAATAACTCAATTATGTATTGTATTTCAAGCTATCTTTTTTTTTATTGTAGATGCATTTTTTTTCTTTATTTTCCCTTTGTGATTTCCCCTCTATTCATTTCTTCATCCTAATCTTTCCTTTTTACATTTCTCTATCTCCACCCTTACATTGCTGCATGCATTTCTGCTTCGTTATGTAAACAGGCATTTTGTTTTGCTCACTTTAAGAAAAAGAAAAAAGTAAGCATGTATCTTTGTCAAAGCATCAAAGTATCATGTAAAATGTTCTGCAACTCCATAAGCAATACAGCCATTACTGTTTTTATGGTAACACAAATGTACAATTATTTTTATACAATGAAACCACAGAGAGAATCTCGGTAAGGGAATGGTACAAAACACAAAAATCAGGGGACATCAAATACATAAATATAGTACCTTACTGTTTGCAATAGCAGAGATTAAAACAAGATTCAGAAAAATGGTAAAAAGTAATTCATTAAATCTAACACATCATTCCAATTGTAAAGATTTTTAAGGGCTATTTTAACAAGGATTGCATTTTTATATAGTAAATGCACCAAATCATATAACTAGCAAGCAACCCTAACAAGATCTTGATAAGCTTGGTAGAAACCAGCATTACACGTCAGTCCTATCTGTCTGAAGAGGAATACATTAAGACTAAGATAATTGCTATTTTTCAGAACAGTGATTAAGTCTGAATATTCACATTTAGAATGAACATGAACATGGTTCTATGCCTGACTATGATTGAAAAATATTTAGTTTAGCTAAGTTCTTGGCAAAGGTTAGAAACAATAACTTCCTCTGAGTTTGCTCTGCTGAAGTGTTTATAAGGGTTGACATGTAGAAAACTGCAGAATTAATGTACCCCTCTTGGTCTTTTAATGTCTCCCTTTCTCGTTTTCTTCTTGCAGCAATATGTTGCTTACCAAGATGCCAGCTGTCTGATTTTCATTGTCTTGTTCATTAGAATTTAAGAGGAGGATCCAGAGCGGGGTGAGATGATGTTCCAGCTCAGAATATAACTCTATACACACCCTATTCATTAATTCATTTATCTCAAGAAATAGCCTTGTGTTGCAAGGCTATTAGTATAAACAGTGTGTGTGTTACTCTTCCACCCCCACACCCTTACTCCCTGATGTGTAGTCTATGCAACACAGAAGACATCAAATTTGACTCTTACAATGCACAGTATGTAATGATGCCTCATTCATATGCATTAAACAAAGAAAGTTTACACAAAACATTTTTTTTCAATCTGAAGACCAATTTAGGCAAAATGATGCAGGAGCATGCTCTAAATTGCTTGCTCACAAAGGGAAATTTTGAATTTCTGCCTCTAAAATTACAAGAACAGGCCATTTCTATGTAAGGAAAAAAAAGTTAATATGATGTGATTTGGGTAATGTGAAGGAAACTGATTAAGACAGAATTCTTTACATTAAATTAAATGGAAATGTTGAACAAGGAAAAAAACAAAACAAAAAAAACAACAACAAACAAAGAAGAAGCACAGAGAGTGCAGACCTCCACCAAGTCTTTGACCACGTTTACATGAGAGTTTTGATTCCCCTTTAATTCAGAATAAAAATATTAAAAGGACCTTATAAACACCTACTTCCAAATTAAAATGACAATTCAGAATTAAACTGAAAACCAAAGTGGCTGGTTTATTCACATTTTAAATTGAATAATGCTCCCATCATGCATACGTTCATTCTGCTTTAAATTAATTCCTGTCATTCTGCACATTCTCCTTCCCTTGTCCTGTCACATATTTCCAAGCTTGCAGACACGTATTCCAGGATGGCCATCCGAAGTAGGCATTGGACTCAAGCAGAGACAATTTAAAAAGAAATTAAGTTGTATGCTTGTGTCGAGCTGCTGCTGCTTCAAAACTAAAAATCAATATCAAAGTGAAAATTGTTCTCATTATATTGGCTTCCTCTGTAATCAGAACCCTTCCCAACCCACTGATCTTAAGCAGAATTGAATAAAAGACGATTAAACATATTTTCCATGGAGACCTCAATTTAGAATTACTATTTCCATGTAAACCCAAAGGAGAATACTTTAATTCCAAATTATTTAATTCAGAATAAAAAAAAAAAACACATCATGTAATTATTATTTTTGAGTAATAAACCCTAATGGCAAACTTATCTCCATCTCCCCAGAGTAAAGAATCCTTTAAAAAATTCCTGGATCCAGGCAGTGATCCAGATCACCCCAGAAATCTAATCACTTGTTCCTTATTCCATTTTTGAGATTTCCTAAAAATTTCTTCAAAATCTGTCCAAAATCTGTTATGTTGCTAACGGACAGAATAACCTACGCTGCTGAATACATGACCTCCTTCTTGGCGGAGGAAATACAAATGGTAAATGGACTGTACTTACAGTGCTTTTCTAGTCTCTTTTGACCACTCGAAGCACTTTAACACAACAAGCCACATTCACAGGGACACCCATACAGCACTTCAAAGTAATTATCTACATAGTGCTTGTCTTCCTTGCTGCCTGATGTTGCTTGTTGCACACATCACAGGTAATACAAGGTCCAGTATCTCGCCTAAGTACATTTTAACATGTAGTCTAGGGAAGATGGAACTGAACAACCAACCTTCCATTTGACAAATAACAGCTCTTCCTCCTGAGCTACAGCTTCCCCAAAACTAACCCCAAAAGAAATTTACCACACAAACATAAAAGAGGATACTTTTTCCTTTTGACCCAACGATTAGCCTTGACATTTTGAGCTTAGATCTCCAGCTGAACAAGAGGTGGTTTGTAAAATGCCAGTCAAAGGTTTGGACACACTTTCCTATTAAATTAATGGGAAAAGTGTGTCCACAGTTTTTCCTATGAATTAATGGGAAAGTGTATAGTGGTAGTGTATATGTTAATCAGATTATACTTTTTATACACAAAAAGTAGTTTATGTTACAGTTTATGGAGATGAATATTACAAATTTAGTTATAAATTAAGTTTTATTTTTGTTCCTGCAACAGACATGAACAACTGATGGCATTCAGCTCTTCTTTCCATCACAAGGATCAACAATTTATTTTATTAACCCTTTCTACCATATAAATCCCTGCACCCATGATCAGATTATACCCACTGTTAACAAAAACATTTGTTCAATTAAGAGACAGCTTTGTTTGGTCACATCAGAATTTGATGAAGCTTCTGTTCCTGATTAATTTATTTTAAATTTAGTGACAATGCATATAATTTTCCAGTAGACAAGACACACTACTAGACTTATTTTCTGAAATGACTTAACAGTTTTGAAGTTGATGAAAAAATATAAAAACGTTCATTGAAGCCCCAAATTGTTTGTATCTCTGAAAGTCTAAAAGCTCTTTCTTGTAAGATTTATGATGTATTTCCATTCTGGTTGAAAAAAAAGAAAAAAAGGCCCAGAACTCAAAGGGTTGAACTTAAATTTGTATCTGATACAAGACTTGCATCTTTAACCTTGCAATTTTCCTTTAGGCAAGAGAATCCTGATTCAAGTGTGACTAATCTATAAAACCTGATTGCTCAAGCAGTCCTCTTCATTTTTCTTTTTAAAGCTGTTTACATGTATTGCAAGCTGTAGGCCATGTCTGAACAACAGTGTTTGGAACTAAATAAAGTCAACATCTGCTGCTGAGTTTTTTTTAAATATATGAAAGTTTCAGAGCTGAAAGAAAAATAAGCCAGATCAGCATCAATGCTTATCCTATCTCATGAGAGCATGCTAATTTCCATGCCATGACTGTAGAGAATAACATGTCAGTTAATGATGGAATGCAATTTCACAACCGATCTTATCCATATGCATCATGATCCATCAATGAAATGTTTCTAATTTGGAAAGCTAAATGTAGCCTTCTGAGCTACTAGCAGTCAAGTCAAATTAGGTCAAACACATACCGAAAGCACTTCAAACATATTTGTCAAGAAATGTTTTGAAGTAAACAAAAGATGGAATGATAAAGAAAAAAAGCTAAATATTGATAAAAGCAAGGGGAAAAACAGGAAATCAAGCAAATAAAGAACAAATTGAAATATAACAGGATGTATAAAATGACAGAAAAATAGAAAAAAAAAAACTCAAAATAGTTTTAACTGTTTCCAAAATCTAAAATCACTGCCTTTCTTCAGTTTTACAAGTTTCTCACTGAAACATCTAATGCATATTTAAGCTCAATATTTAATGTATAAGCCTCATGATATATGTCTACTGTCACATCTGTTAGTGGAGGTACAATCATAGCACTTACCATTTTGCCTCAATGTTTCAATATATTTCAAAAAGGATTTTGTCTTGCAGCACCACATGTAATGAGTCTCTCCTAGCACTAAGAAAATGGACATTTAGATGATGAATCATGTTTCACTTCATTCCGGTTTCAATTTTCTTTTTATTGTACATCATGAAAGGAAAAGTAATTTAACACTGCACAGAGTTGGATAAATTAAAAAGTTTATAAATCACTCTGCTTCTGTTCTTTTTGTTCAGGATTTTCAAATGTGCTTCATATTGGCATCACTTAAACTGACTATTAAATCTTTGTTAAAGCTGCACTGGGATGAATTGAAAGTAATGTAATGAAATACAACAATTCAGGGCTTAATTTGAAGTGCCTAATCCACTGTTTAATTATTCATTATTTTGTCTTTTTATTTGCTGTTGTGTTCTTTCCATCCACCTCAAGTTCTTCCTGAGACTGACATCTCTGGGTAATTGTCTATAAAGAAATTGCCATTTTATGGAAAAATAAGCCTTTGGGAAGAGATTGAATATTACAACATATTAAAGGGGGAAAAAGCTAAAATTGTTTCACCACAAGGTTTGCTGTTGGCACTTACTGTAGACCAAAACAATGTGTCATGAGCCACGCCTCCCTGTACCTCTGCTCCTCACCCCCCACCCTGTGCTTGCCTCGTCGGAGAAATAATTTCTACAAAGTGCAATCATACTGTGCAAAACAACATTACGAATTATGAATTGGTTGAGTAAGGATGTAAGTAACATAATTTTATGTTTTACCTACCTATCCAGGAAAAAGCTCTAGCTTCAAGTCAATACCAGCAATTAAAAGGAGAAATGCAGGTTACTCTCTGGACAGGTCACCTGTCCATTGAAGAGCCAACACAGAGAGACAAACAGCCGATCACACTCATTCCTAGGGAGAATTTAGGGCAGTGGTTCAATGCCCGATCACTGTTGCGTTCACACAATTATGGTGTGTTTGATTTGTACTTGGAAGACGGTTTTTCCAAGTCCCCAGTTGGAAACACAACAAGAACGCCCCTTGAAGTTGAATATCCAACTCAGAAAGTTGGGATAGACTCACTTCACCCGTTAAAGATAACTGCTAACTCCCAGATTCAACTTCCGACCTCCAAGTCAATTCTAGTGCATTATTCCAAAGTTCTACTTCTTCTGGATTCTGTGTATTTGGTGGTTGGCAAAAACAAATTGATTTTGCTGACCAATTTGGTCCACACTGCCACTAAGTGGTCTGGAATGTAGACCAGAATGTTTCCAAGAGTCCTAGCTGTCAAAACATTATTTCCTCTGCTACATTTGGGGAGAATATGCAAACTCTAATCAGAAAGGATAGATTTGAACACTGAAGTAAAGAAACCCCCAAACTTCATACATTTCTCCATTGTTTACTTGTGGTGAATCAGCTGTTTTGGGTTCTGACCAAAACAGGTGACTAAATTTTCTTCTTCCGACAATTTTTTTCTTCTTGGTCAGTGGTTGTTATGGAGAATATCATCCCTAGCGACCACTTTTTGTAACTGTTTGACGTCGGTTTTGTCTGCTTGAGTAAAGCGCAGAAAGTGTGTGCAATTCTTTTTTAAATTCCCCTCCAAACCAAATCAAGTCCCTCCGGACAATCCTGGTGTGAATGTGCCCTTAGAAGTCAATGATTCTTGCAATATTAAAATATCAACATGAGCATTACAAACATGAGTAAATCAACCCAATTACAAACTGTCAGACTCTATAGCAGGATGACAAGGTCTTCAGCGGTTGTTTGTGTTAAGTGACAGAAAACAGCGCCTCCCCCTACTGGAACACTGACACCCTCTATATAAACATAAGCAAATTGATCACCACAGATGTCAAAAGTGTGACAATAACAAATATGCTTGAAAATGAATATTCTCTTGATACTATCTGTCACATTTGCATATAAAATCTATCATCTGTGTAAAATTGCAACATATTACGAAATTAGAAAAATCAGATAAGAATTTGTATATTTCATTCATTAGTCATTTTCTTTTTGAATAGAATATTGTCATTGCTTCAAATGCCTATTCTTTGCATAGATAGTTGATTAAGTGGGGATTTCCTTTCAGGGCTAATGGGAGATGACTTTGCCCAGTGGTCCATTGTGTGTATAAGCCATATTAATTTGCTCACACAGATTCTCACCAGGTAGAGTCTTTGGTGCTTTTATGATTAGCTGGAGGCATTATGGTTATGCAGTGCTTTGCACTGCATCACAGCAAGAAGGTAACTGCTTCAAACCTTGACTGTGTGTCCTTCTTGTGCCTGTGTGTGTATTAGCCTTTGGTAATGAATTTTTGTGGTTCACTTTGGTCTCAGTCACCTGTTCTTTCTTCCATAAACCTCCACTTCCTCTTCATTTCAATGCTATTTCCTAGTCTGCTTCTGTGTCTTTTTTTCTGGCCATGAGCTGCAACGTTAGTGTGCTTTCCTCTGCTTTTCTGTTTTCCTCGTATTCTAACTTGACTGTGCACATAAGTAAAATTGTACTTGATAAATACATGTACATGTACATGAAGGAGGCCTGTGCAACAGCCACATGGACAATCATAACATTGGACATATTTGTACTGTTCAATTATGCAGACTGATACTTAAGCACAATTTCCCATTAATACTGTTTGCTTCAAGTGTCAATGTTAATTTTAATGGTCCTGCTTTCACTCCTGGTGCATTAACCACCATCATTTTGTAAAGATTACACACAAGTTAACCTTTGAAGTTGTTTTTCAACATGCAGTGTTAAGTGTCAAAGAAATGCACAGCTGGGCACAGCAACATCAGTAACAGGGAAAAATCCACTTCTTTGTAATGGTTATGTTTACTTGGTCGGCATGTTTAAAATACTCAAATGTTTGCAAATGTTTGCTGAAGAATGAAAATATTATTCCAACCAGAATTTCAAACCTACTTATGAGTCAAAAATTCACAGAAAACTGTCAAATAGTATTGAAGGGAACAAACAGAACATTTTTACTTTGAAATCATTTACATTTCTGCATTAACAAGTTGTCATGTCAAAATGATAGCAAAAGAATCAGAGAAACTCATGCAGATAATCTTCATGAAGCGCAACATGTTTTTTTTTTTTGCTGCAGTCACTCAAAAGTTAAAATATAACACTATTTATTCATACACACAAACACACACATATATATATATATATATATATATATCAGAGGTTGCGCTAGAATTTTTCTGTGTCGGTCATTTTGACTGACAGGCTC
>JBBBVU010000019.1:4689713-4700860 GCA_037177055.1 Atherinosoma microstoma
GTAGTGTCAAAGCGCTTTGAGTGGTCACTTGACTAGAAAAGCGCTATACAAGTACAGTCCATTTACCATTTACTGTGCGTCACAAACACTCAGACACACAGAGGACCGGAGTGATGGGGGTCCTGCATAGACTCCGCCACAACAGTTTTGCTGGCCTAAGTATTTCCAGTGTCTTATTTGTTCATCATTGTTAGATTTAGTGTTGATGTGTGTATGACAGACATGTGTTTTGGACATCTATGAAAATTAAAGGACAATTCCTTATTTTACGGGATGGATGGCAACCCTAACTGAGACAAATGGCCTGGCAACTGCGGCTTGGGGGGCAAACAATAAACTCAATTCATTTATGTGTTACCTGGGTGATGGCAGGTGGAGCAGGGGAGGAAATGTGTGTGTAGCTGTGCACTGCTGCTATAACTCTGCTTGTTCACATTGACAAATGAAGAGATGGGCACGGGCGTGTGTGGACTCCACAGTTTAATTTTTTTCAAACTTATTTTAGGCTTGGAATCTCACATCCATAACTCTGATTGACTTTAAGATATGGGAACTGAGCTTTGAGCCCCTTTTTCTTTTTCTTTTTTACAATGTGTGAACTTGCAGAACACTTGCAAATCCACTTACATGACCTTCGACTTAAAACAAAGAAAAATATAGACCTGTGTTCATGTAGGATAGAAATGGTTGGCTTTCTTGGAACAGCTTACACTTTGTCGGCCTCCATCCTTGCAGAATGAGATAAGGAGGAGTTGGTCCCATACAAATACAAGATGGAAACATCACTGGCAAGATATATTTGTGCAACAGAGTGATGAAGTGAGAGGGGAGGAGATGTTTGAAGGAATCAAAGAAGCACCAAAAATGATGGTGGGGAGAGGTAAAGAGGAATGTGCTGGAATGACCCCTCCTGTCCCTGCAAAGCTGCAGTTTACTTTTGTAATCCCTTACAGAACAGCTAAGGGGACATTCACACTGTGCTTCTCTGAAGGAAAGAAAGGTGACGGCTGAAATGATACATTTTGTGGTCTGTGAATTAAATGTCAGATCACTGCTCAAATACTCTTGCAACCCTCACAGGCAGCACAGTAATCTTTAACATCAAATTAATTTCCTCCATTGTAACATGTAAGACATGGTGATCAAGAAAAAGCAAAAAAAAAAAGAAAAAAGAAAGTAGAATGCCATGTACGAATCTCAGCAGGGGTTGGTATCAGAGAAAGGGAAGTACAGCATGCTTGCTTTGCATTTATGGTGAGGCATACTTGGTAATTATGTTTCGATCGGTGCTCTGAGTTCGTTATTATTCTTGTTTGGAAGCACCTCAACACTGTAGCCTGGGTTAATGAAAATTTCCTCAAGCTTGCCTGCAGCTAAGGATGCCTGGCAAAGTCTCTCCTTAACTGTACAGTGTCAATGCTGACCTCAGAGTATAAATACATATAAATACTGCTCCACTATGGATTTGTTTCAAACCCCCACATGCTTGTTCCTAAACTCACGAGTACTGCAACCTTAATGCCCTTATGAAATTTAAAATCTCCAGAGTTCAGTTGGCGTTTTAAACCACTGTCATCCTTATAATTCACAATAACAAGGTTCTGTTTGCAATCTCCTCTGCATTTTCTTCACCGCCCTATTGTTGACCTGGCAAGAGTTGCAGCAAACAATTTTGCAGACAACTGCAGGGGAGGTGTTGGAGTTCAGATACGTCAAGGTGTTGCAATGAGATATCAGAGAACTCAGCGAGGCTGATATGCTGCAGCAGGGAGAAATAAGAGAAATCTCTGGGAGCAGATCAGATGGGTCTCAAGCTGCATAACCCCAAGAATCAGCTTAAAGAAAGAAAGAATGTCAGAGCTGGCAAGTTGACATCAAAGCAGAATCTCCCCCTCAGATGTTTTTTTCTCCTTTTACCTGAAAGGCCACAAGATGTTCCTCCTGTTGCAAAGAAAGTAAGTTGGCTCTAGTTTTGTCAGCTACTGAAACCATTGTTTCTGAATGCAGTGAAATTAAACCCAAACACTTTCTATAAGATTACATATTGATTCCTTTTAAACGACTATAAAGATGTATGTGTCTTTCTTTCCTCTAGATGGCTATATATTTCTAATTCACACTCACTGTTATTTCCTTTCTTCTTGTGCTGAGCTTGGACTGAAGAATCAAAAATGACTGCATAGATTATGGCATGAAAAACCTGCACTGAAACAAATTAATACAAGAATTCTTCACTTGATAGATTTAAAACTTGTTTAGTATTAAATGCTTTTTGCTGTGAATGTAACTAAAGACTGATTCCACATCCCCTCCTCCTTTCTCTGGTTTTTTAGTAATTTAGGCTCTGACAGAGTCTGACCCTGGAGCTCTCTGCTGCTTAAATCTCATTTCTCCAGTGTGGGAAAGATGGTCTCACTCCGGAGAAAGGAGTAATAACCGCAGAATATGGTGAGTCACGCAGCTTGAACACTTCATGGACAGTCCTCGTATGAAGATGCATAGGCATGTGCACTTGCGCTAAAGATCCAGTTCTCCCAAATGGAAAGCACTACAAGGGGGGCACAAGAACATGTTGATGAATAACTGATTGGAGATGAGGGAATAGGGAGTGAATGCACTTTTCATTGACATCATGTGATTGACGAATGTTTGTTTTCAAGCTTTAATTGAGCTACTCGATTCTAAGAAGCACCTCAATACTAACTATGCCTACCCTTCAGCTGTTTGCATATTATGAGTCATGCAACATTTTGGCAGGTAATTCTAACAGACCTTAGGTCCATACATTTTTCATATGATTCATTTTTCCTGCAGCAGCATAGTGTCTGAATAAAATAAATTACTCTCCTTCAAAAGGAGGCAGTTTTTGTTTTTTTAAACATGCCTCTGCATCAGATTTCCACACTCCACTGAATTAGAGGTAGAATGAATAAATAAAAACTCAAAATATACTTTTTTTTGTACATTTTTGACAATGGTTTAATTGGCCCATAAAATTTGGTTTGGAGCAAGCTGCATAGCACAGAACAAGAAATAAAACCCATTTTACCACTTTTTCCTTTCAGAACCAAGCAATATTAGTGGGGGCAGCTACAGCTCAGGAGGAAGAGCAGTCATCTGCCAACTGAAAAGTCAGCGGTTCGATTCCTGGCCCCCTGACTCCATGTCAAAGTGTACTTGGGCAAGACACTAAACCTCACCTTGCCTCCCGATGTGCCTATTGGTGGTATGAATGTGTGTAGAAGCACTCAGTATGCTACAACATAAGTGCTGTGTGAATGGGTGAATGTAATATAGTATCAAAGCACTTTGAGTGGTCATGTGACTAGAAAAGCACTATACAAGTCCATTTACTGTTATTTCAGAGCCCACAGGTTTTGGAGAGCTTTTTGAGGGATATGACCAAAAATAGGTTAATAGGTTAATAGGTTGTTACTGCAATATAAAGTGGAGACAGGACACTAACAAAGGAAAGAAAAACAAAAAAAACAAAACAAAACAACTAAGTTTAGCTTACTGAGGGGTATTCTAGAAAGGAAGTTTAACAAAGTCTGTGATAAAGCCTGAGCTGGAGGTTGCTAAATCCACTGATGTCTAAACCTGCCTTGTCTGTTCCAAAATCCCGGCTATGATCATATCCCCGGGTTTGTTGAGCCAGTGTGTGCACGTCCACGGCAAACCTATGAAAGGCATCGCCCATTGAGCCCTGAGACCATAATGATAATGACCAAAAAAGGAAAACAGCTGCATCCACCACCATACACTGTCACACTTGCGAGAGGATTTCCAGCAAAGTCAATGCGTAGTGGATGTTAAACGCAGGGTAGCCTACAGTTGGCATGTGTTATTTTATTACTAAATTTTATATATTATATTATATTATATTATATTATATTATATTATATTATATTATAGCCAGATGTAACCTGTCCGCCCCCAAGCTGGGTTCAATTTAAAGCAAAAGCATTCTTCACACCGGATAAAAATCTCTCAGAAAAAATTTGTGCAGTAGCCAATAGCCTATCAATTACCATAGACGAAATATTGCCATGGTTAACCACATAGGGTATATTATACACAACCCTGTGGACGAGCTCACGATGAGCATCAACCAGGACCCCCCAGTGATGAGCAGATGATTACATCATCAGATGACCGCAAGGTAACTCTATAAAGTATAGCGCCAGATCGCAAAATGGCAGACCGGGAAATTAAATTGCCTGCTTAAAACAGAAGATAAATTAATGGAAACATGTCTGTGAATGATGATATTACAAAGTGTTTCTCTTTTCAAGCAAAACCGCACAGATGGGAGGTTGCCATAATTGAAATCTAAAAAAAACAAACAAACAAAAAAAAACTGAGCATGTTCATTTACTTTAATTAAAATGGTTCTATTGACAGATCTGATCACGCCTATAGTGACCTTCCCTCAGATAATTATGACCGGGATAAGTTGCATAGCCTGAATAAAACCTACTCACAGCATATGTTTCTGCATTAACTTATCTATCTTAGCCATTTTGGAACAGAAAATCTGAGATTACCGTTTAGTCTGGGTTGATATAGCCAACCAGTAAACCCGCTTTGTGGAATACCCCCCTGAGGTACTACACAGTGCAAACATGAGTAGGGTGAAAACATTGCAAGCCTCACCAGGCATTTCCTTTAATTCACTCCTTAACAGCTGCATCCAATAAAGTCAATTTAGACACTGATCCTCAAACATTCTCATTGATTGTGTCCAAAATCCCTCACATACACTCATTAATCCATTCTGACTACTCAGGAAATTGAATGTATAGTTGATCAATCGTGTTTTATAAAATACATGAATGATCATAAAAACATAAATTAAGACCACCTTTAGACAGTATCTAAGTGGTCTTTTTTTCTACAGTGAATATTGGTTATCTCACAATTCAGTGTGCCTTGCCAACATTGGTATGTTACATCCCCATTTTTTTGTGATTTACTGCGTTTGCTCCCCCCCTGAACAAATGCTAAATGCATTGATCTGTTTGTATTGTTATTCTGTTTTCTTAACATTCATTATATTATCATATTATTTGTTTGCCATAATTATGTCCCATACCTGCAGTTAATTAAAAGTGGAAAATAATTATTATACAAGATATTTTATATTTCTACAATAATAGCAAAATTCTTTGATCTGTTACAGATATTCTTGATTGTATACCTATTTTCCTTTAGTGCAGTGTATGTTTACAGTATTTGTCATTCTGTCATGGTGTATTGTGGGATACATTAAGCTTTTTCATAAAGGATGCTCCAGTGTTTCCACTGCTAGACAACAAAGAAAGTATTGAAGCTTTTTCCCCTTAGTATTTAGATAATTTGACCGGACAATCTCATGATAGATTAGACATGTCTTTGTCCACAGAAAATACCCTGCAGTATCACAATGAAGGCTAAAGAAATCATGCACAAGCAAATAATTCTTTCCTCAGTTTTCTTCTGCAATACAAGTGAGCTACTGATGATATGCACTTCTGACGATATGCAGCGACAAGGACACCATCGAAATAATAATGTAGACCAAAGTTGTCCAAATCTGGTCCTCAAACGTCGCTTCCCTGAATAGATGGATGGAAGTGCACAGCTAATTTACCTACTAACTTTACCTATACACAGATCTACTCAACAGCTTGTATTCAAGCTCTCTGCAAGCCTGGTAATGATCCAATAATTTGAACCAAGAGAATGTAACCGGGGAAACATTGAAAACTTGCGGGCACTCAAGGATAATTTAGACAACCTTGATGTAGACAGCTGCCACTCACATCCATTTATATTAGAAGAAAGCAGGGGCTGGTGGATCCTGAATGGGCTTAGTTATTGTTTGTGGTTTCCTTTATGTGGGGCAAAGCTACCTGACCCAAAACAACTGCCTTCCAAAATGTCATCTCACAGTTTTTAAACCTGGATAATGAAGCTACTACATATTTGAAAAATGGACAAACATTAGTATTTCACAATTTCTGGGTGAGAATGAGCAGGAACAGCTCTAACCATGGCTGCCAGGTAGATACTTTATCCACATTTTACTCAGATAGGAACCTTGTTAAGCAAAATACACAGTAATTGACCATACTGTTGCATTGCCAATGGGAATACAATGCAAATGGGGATACAAAAGGTGGCAGGTTGTGCTGACCATTACACCGAATAAGATGTCCCTGGGGCTGGGGTTTCACCTAATCAATGCCCCTAGATTAAGTGCTTGGCATGCTCTATCTATTTAGCATTTAATATCCTCAACACAATTACAGCGCTAAGATTCACATCAGCCATCATGTAATGAAGAGAGAGAAGAGAGACAGGAAACTGAGAGACAGAGTAAATAAGTAACAGTACATAAGACAAAACATCAATAGTTTGTTGGTTTATTATCATCATTATCATCAGTAGTAGTAGCAATCATAGTAGTAAGGACCTAAGTTTCAGACTGAAGTTTCTGCTATAGTGACAACTAGAGATTAACCTGACAGCTGCATATTACATATGAATGAGTCCACATGGGCTTTACATGTGTTCAGTAGACCAGCATCAAATATGCCTTTGCCACGAGAGTGATATAAATAATCCTGCACACACAGTAATTGTCTAAATGAAAATATATGACTTCTGCCAGAATTATGAGAATAGTGTTTTCATTGCACAACTTCCGAGAGTTAAACTTCAGACCCTTTCACCATCTGTCACTTTATCTTACTAAAAGGAAAGTGGCAACAGAAGTATCGTCCTTCACACGAGCCTGATCTCATTTCACAGTGAGCGTCAAACTGACACCGTGTACTTGTCCCGCTGCACAGTATTGTCAAAAATTTCAGAAGTGCAAATTATTTAATTCAAGGAATATTTTAAGTGTAAATATGAAATTTGACATTATGTCTTTCCAGCACGTCAGAACAGACAGTGAATCTTGAAGCTCACTGAGATATGTTTTCCTGCTTGTGAGGAGGAAGTGGGATTTCTGAATTAACAGTGCTGAAAGACTGCCTCTGAATTAATCTGAAAAAGTAATGGAAGGAACATTCTTGATTGTTCCATTTACTGCAGCTGGTTAGGAATGGAAAAAAAAAGGAATACAAATGACACCTGTCACAGCCTCCGGAGAAGGAGCCTTAGGTTTTCTTTGCTGCTTTCGAGTATGACAGAAATTCTCTCCCTCACTTACCGTTTAGACACATCATAATTTATGAATATTCTTGAACAATTTTTATAGTTTTGTTTGCTTAAATATCTCTGTAAAAACAGATGCAAAGATGTGAATAGGTTTCAGTGGCAGATAAGGGGGAATAATACTCCAACATAAGATGAGGTTTTCTCTCTCTAGCTTGCTCATTCTTGTTTTGAACGTGACAGGAAAGAATTTCCCTCTCAAACTTCTGTACTTTGAATCAGAAGCAGGTGTAATGAATAATTATTATAATACTGATGAATGGGCTTTCAGCATCTTTGCACATGAATACAATAGAGAACACAACTGGCAAAACAGTTCTTAAAGGGTTTGTTGCAAAGCTTGAAATCTGTTAGAAACATTGAAAATAAGATGTATTTGTAGACAAACCAAGTGCCAAGGAAAAAATAAAAACAATCACTCCATTAATTTCAAAATTTTTTAAGTGGAATTATTCCAAAAATTAAGCGTATATCTGTATACGCACATGACCTCATATAATTGCAATTTCTGAAACTAAATGAATTTAAAAAAAAAATCCCATTGGTTTTGAGTAATACTAGACTCACGCACCACATGAAACCCTAAACATTACTATACCATCAATAAATAAATATATACATGCCACTTATTGGAGCATGTGTATTATGCAGTTTGAGGTCATGTTGTATAAAGTACATTGGACTATCAGAGCAGAGCATGGATTTGCAGTTTGATTAAACTGTTTTCAAAGGACATCCTCACTTAAAATCTGCAGGAGGATCCAAGAGAAGATTGTCCATCTGGAATATTGATTTGAAGAGTCTGAGTTGAGAGTTGTATCTTTGCCTGTCCAATTGCCTTTGGTACCTGTGGTGAATAAATATGAAATGGGTGTTCATTGGAAAAGTTGTATTGTGCACTCACTGTGACAGAGGCAGCTAGCAAAAAAACAGAAGAGTAAGAGGATTTTCATACATGGGGCATTCAAATGTGCCTTTTTTTGTCAGCTTCATGAATAAAATGTGAATACAAATCAGAATAGCTGGATAGAAAAGGCCAGGGTACATCAGATCTAAATAATAATAATAATTATAATAATAATAATAATGATAATAATATAGCCCACCCAACACCCATCTTCCCTTGGGTGGGATGGGTGGCTCTTCATCTCAACGGGACCTGTTCAGTTTCTTAACTGTTCCTAGGATTGCGCTCTTCTGGATGGAGATGTCTGATGTTTCTCCAGGTATTTCTTGGAGTCTCTTCCCCAGTGTGGCGGACAATGACCTCAGTGCTCCGATGACCACAGGTCCTACTGTTCACCTTCACCTTCCAGGCTTTCTCCAGCTCTCCCTTGAGAACTTGGTATTTCTCCAGTTTCTCGTGTTCCTTTTCCCTAATATTTCCATCGTTCAGCATGGCTACATCAATCGCAACGTTTGTTTTACTGCTGCTTATCCATGATCACAATGTCAGGTTGGTTGGCCATTAACATTTTCTCGGCTTGTTTCTGGAAGTCCCAAAGGATCTTAGCTCTCTCATTTTCCATTACCTTAGGAGGGGTTTCCCACTTTGACCTAGGGGTCTGTAGTCCATATTCTGCACAGATGTTTCTGTACACTATTCCAGCTCCTTGGTTATGGCATTCAATATATCCTTTTCCATTCAGTATCTTACACCCTGCTCTGGTGTAAGATACTGGTGTAAATTGCCCTGGTGCTCCTGTGCTGCCATGATTTGTGTCCCTGTGCTGTCTTTCAGTCCAGCCCTATGTAGTCATTGAGAGGACTTGTCCATATATGCCGCTATCTGTCTGTGGTGCATTCCGTGCAGGGGTTTTTCCTCCATTGATGGCTCCTCCAACTCCTTTTCCTTCAGTTTCCATTACCTGAGACATTCACTTAGCGCTTCATGCCTTGGGGCCATCTTCCTGAAATATTTGGGGAGTTTGGTGGTTTTATCTTAGATAGTGGCTCTAATGCTCACTAGTTCTCTGTCTCCCTCTTTACACTTTGTACATAGTCTCTGGACACTGGATTTGACCCTCCATGTATGATGCAATGTATTCTCAATGCCTGTTTGTAGAGTATTGAACAAAAAGTTATTCACAACATTTTGTGCAATTGCTACGAATTTCCAGCAACACAAGAGATCAGTGCACTTATTTAAATCAGGGGTGTTAAACTCAAATACACAGTGAGCCATTTTTTTAAAACTCGGACAAAGTTGTGGGCCAAAACTGATATTTGTTGAAAAAAATCTTCCTCCACATATGACAGTGAACCTTTTCATATGGACTTAAACACATTTTGCTTAAACAATGGATATGGAACAAGCAAAGTTTAATAATATACAATATAAAACTTAATATTGCACACATGCAAAATCCAATTTCAAATAAAAAAAACATTACTGGCATTCATTTCTTCAATAAAAGTTAAAGAAAAAATTGTATGAATTTTTGCAGCCTTTTGACCTAAATTTCAACAGTAACCTTTTTCCACAGGCTAATAATAAATTTAAAACTTAAATAATGATAACTAATAATATCCTTCAATGAATGTGCAACCATTCAAGCCCATGCCTTGGAGTAGCAAGAAAATGTTAATTATAGCTCAGTTTGCTCCTCACTGATCTATTCTGATGTGTCCAAGCCAGATACCTGGCATCTCTTCTTGGATGCTAGTTCATGCAGTGTCTGGGCTCTGGCTCTAAGCTGAGGAATTCCTCAGGGTTGAGTTAAGGTGTTCATCAGTCAGACGTTATGATCAGTGAGATGTTCTGATTACTGTCCTGTCCTGATTGATGAGCCAAAACACCAGCAGAGCATTCTTGGATTTGTCAGTTGATTGATGATTTCACATGTGACATTTCTTAATATTTGAATTGCATTCAGATATTCCTATATGAAAGAATATCCTTCCATCTGGTTGAATTATTGAGCTACAGGTTAAAGTAAAGTGAGAAAGCAAATGTTGTATTTTTAAATATGAAAGATTTATACCCTTAACAAGTTGCTATATAGGCCGGCACCTCTTATTAATTGATTGTTGTATGTGTTTTACCAATCTTTACCAATAAAATCTACACTTTTTTTCCCTCCAATACATTTTACTCCTGTCTAGGGGAACATATTGCACTGATCGCCTAATGGAGTAAATCCAAGCTATTCCCATTCCCTTGAGCCATGCTGCAGGCATGTTGACACAGTGTACTGTAATTGGAAGTCCCATTTCAGATTATAACCCAGGGGATGGTAGTAGATAAATAAAGATATTGGTAAACATCCAGAATTGCATCAAACAAGTGGAAGTTGTGTCAACAACTGTGACTAAAATCGATCTAATCCTGATGCCATTGTGTTTTTAGATCAAGTTATTGTTGCCAAAACAGAAGTTTAATAGGCACTGCAATTAGTCGTTCAGTAATTATTTAATGGTATACTGGTTGTTGCTTCTGTTTTAGAGCCTACTCTTAGTTCTTAGCTGACCAAAGTAGTTTTTTTTCTATTGCTATCAAGAATTTGATATGTGACAGATTAAAAAAAAAGAATTAAGACTACATATTTATCATTATACAACTCCTTTTGCAATCAAACTACAGATGACATCGCTCACATTACCAAGCCAAAAATACTCTTAAATGTGCTGAAAGAAAAGAGAAAATAGCTCTGACTGATCAAAATGAAAATTCCTTTGTCTGATTTTTTTCCTTTGTTGAGGAAAAATTGAGATGGTTTTGTACTTTGATTGCCAATCAACTCAAATTATTCCTGTACTGAATTATTAAAAGTTGCATCTTTAAGTAAAAAAAACAAAACAAACAAAAATAAAACACTAGTCCAATCAAATCAAATCAAACTTTATTTATAAAGCACTTTTTTCATGCCAGAGGCAACACAAAGTGCTTTACATAAAAACAAAAATGCATATGGAATAAAACAAGCCTTCATACTACACAA
>JBBBVU010000019.1:4710536-4725872 GCA_037177055.1 Atherinosoma microstoma
CAACTGTTTGTACCTCTTCCCTCTGGAAAGAGATTCAGGACCATCAAAGCCCACTCAAACAGACTGAAACACAGCTTATTCCCCAGAGCTGTTGTAGTGCCATGGATTGTAAGTCCAAACAGTATTTGAAGAGGGAAGTATGAACAGATTATTGTTTTGACCGTTGTTTCTACTGTAGCTGTTGGAGGTTTTAGGAGCAGGAGTGGGGGGACGAGGGAAATGCTATTAATGTTCAATGAACTACATTTTATTGAATTGTATATACCTGTAGGATGTACAAAATAAAATGGGGGGGAGGGCAAAAAACCTGAACTTCAACAAAAAAAAACAAAAAAAAAAATGCCCAGCTGAATTAACTTTAGCTTAATTCAAGATCGAGATGAGATTCTGTAAGTCTTTTTTTATTTTCCACTGAGCTCTTGTTAATACTAAACTACATATTGATCCCAAAATATAGATATTTTATGATAAAAATTGATTCTAGAACATAGATAGCTGGTATCGAAGGTATTAATATTTTAGCATCAACCCACACATCACTACATCGGACAATTACTTGGACAGCATTCAAGTAAACAAACCTGCCCCATCATTGCAAAACTGGAACTTTACAAACATAAGGAACAGATTATAAGTGAAGGCAAGAAACTGAAACAAAAAATTCGGACTCAACGACCAATTATTTTGGGACATTAAAGAACAGCAAAACAAAAAACCTTTTTCCATCATGAAGCAGTACAGATGTGACAATAAGCATGCAAACATAATTTTTTACAAACCTGTCAGATTTCTGTTGCATAGTAATGAAATGTAGTGTTATGGAAAAGCATCAGGATGCTTATTCAGACATAACTTTTGAAGCTCAAAATTGTTATGTCAGCTTAGTTTTGTTTACATTATTATGCAGCCGGGACCAAGACTTAGATTAACACAAGGGGCCTTGACTAACAATAATCACAAAGAAAAAACTTGCCATGAAACAAAGCACCACTAATAGCAATAAGTTGCTTTCATCAGTATGAAAATGTTAAGATTTTGAGTGGGATACATTCTCATGATCTAATTTTCCATTTCAGAGTCAGGTAGTTTGCTGAGGTCAATTACAGCATAATCTTGGTAAAAGAACAAGGATTAGTTTGGTCTAATTTTTACTGGGGAGATGATGACAGTTCCATTGTGCATAATAGAGTTGCAAGGTAAATGTCTGTATTCAGACTTGAACGTACCGGTCTCAGGGTTTCCATATTCTTTTCTCCACTCTCCTTTTGCCTTCGGCAGTAGTTGAGTTGGAATAGTGTGCTTCTTATCAGTAAACAAAACTGACATGGGTAACAAGCTTCCTCATTTTGACTCGGAGAGTACCTATTTCAGCAAAGAAGGCCATTTTGGCGCAGTCTTAGAGTCGCAATTGTGTCATTGTGTGATTTCTTTTTTTTTTTTTGCATTACTGTCTCGAAACAACTCAGACCCAATTTTCAATTAGCCAATTTAAATTCAAGTACCACACATCCTTCTTAAGATTTAGTTCATTGCACATATTTATTTATTTTCTTAATCTAATTTGTAAATATCAGCATGAAGACAGTTGTGCTTTAGACAAGGAGTTTCTTATTGAAAAGTTGCACCTGTAACATTAGTTTTTTTCATTATTTTTATCCTTTTTTATCAATCTATCAGTTATTATAAGTCTTGTTTTGGTAGAAAAAACTAATTTGATTTGAGCAAACTAGTAGTTGTCAGTATGAGCAGAAAAGTGCTGTTTCTTCTGTTGTCAGACTAGCTTTTTGATAACAGGTGGCACCCAGAATTTCCCCAAGGGGATTTCTTCAGAAGTGTTACAAGAGTGATGATATGCAACTGTTTTTTTTTTAGGGTAGGCAAAGGCAAAAACATGAAATAGAAGAAGCCAACAGTGAGATTAATGAGAAGATAAACAAACAATTCAACAAATTCATGCAAAAGCTTTAATAGATAACGAGAAGGAGATGCATTAGGATCCAATGAAGATTGAATTAATCAATGTTTTGAAGCAGTCTGTGTTGAAGGTATTACCTTGCAGGGTTAGAGAAGACTGATTGAAGTTTTTTGCCCTGAACACAGATAGAGGCAAAAAAAAAAAAGAATCTTTAAATCCAAATCTCTCCTCTGTCTTCAACTATGAAGGTCAAGTAGGAATTAAAACCAGACAGTATTCAAATGGAATCATGCACATCAAAACCTGCAACACTGAGTAAATCTAAGTAAATTTTTAAGTTATCTTTCAGATCTTTGCACACAAATTCAAGCATATTTTCGATAAAACTTGTCCCAAAAATACCACAGGACTTAAATGGTTGAAATCTTAACTGTATATTTGTTAAACTTAAACAATAAGCTGTAAAATTATCAAAGAGCAAAAAGTTTTGGAAGGTATTGAATTGAATTTGTCCCACAGTCATATGCAATGATGAAAACATAATAACTATGATCAAGCCTGTTAGGGACTTTGAATGACAGACAGCATAGTCATTCCTCTGCCAAAGTAAAGTAGCTAATGCATAAAGAATAATGCTGTCTCTGTGTGCTAGCTGCTAAAGGCCACCATTAGCAAAACTTCTATGTAACAAGATGATTAGATGTCACTTTCTTTTCTTTGCCATTTTTGAAAGATATTCAACAACTGCTTGTAAGACTTCAAATACAACCAACACTGAAAAAAATGTCCATGTAGTTTGTAGAACAAAAAAGTGAGGAAAATAAATAAAACAAAGAGACAAATGTTATGCAAATTGAAAATATTGAAATAAGAATTTAAGATAAATAATTGGTTGGTAATATCTGTGGTCTTGGTCTTGTGAGTGAGGCTATTTGGGTGGACCAGCATGTGGTGAGGGAGGACAGATTATAAATAATTAAAGCTGTGACAGGGAGGTCTTTGATAAACAGGCTTCCTTCTCCTGGGTCTGGAAGCTATCTTGGTGGGACCATTGTGCATTAAGTTAGTTCTCCCCTGTAGAGGTCTAAGGGCAAACTACTAATGCACTAAATCCAGTCACAAGAGTAGGACTGAGGAAGAGTGGTTGTCAGCTGATCGGCAGTTTGATCCCTTGCTTTAGCAATCACTCGTTAAAATGTTCTTGGGCTTAACCTCACCCTGTTAGTCCCCATGGGGCCCGCCCCATAAAACCCTGGTTGGGGATTTGTACGAGAAGAGACTGTTTGGGATGGATTTTCATCTTCTTCCGCCTCTTCTTCTTCTTCTTGTTCTAATTGTAATAACATCAAACATGTATTATTCCCCTGGATAAGCAAAGGACTGCACTTACAACACACCATATAACTTATTTAATCTACACACACAGCTTTTTTCCCGCTTTTCATTCTGTTATTATTAAAATTTTTTTTTTTTTTTTTTTTTTTTGTTTTTTAAATAAAAGCATTAATCTGCAAGTCATCTTGTGTGATTGTCTCATCTAAGTTTTGCCTCCACATCGACTATTTTTCTGGTCTTACAGGTATGCAACATACATCATACAGCCATCTACATATTTCACCGGGGTTCATTTGCTCCCAACCAGGTCATGGGAACAAATGTGATGCACATTTTCTGTGAAGCCATTTTCAAAGTTTTACTTTGCAGCTGGATGGAAACATACCCTTAAGCCATTGATTCAGCCATAGGAACTTTTTAATTTGTTCATTTTTAATTTATTTACTTATTTTTCAAATGACTTCAGTTGATAGATGTGATTTTATTCAGGCTGCACCTATAGAAACTGTAGTCTGTAGGTGTTATGGTTATATTTGGATTTTTTTGTTTGTTGTTTTTTTTTTGGGGGGGGGGTATTCCCGTCAGCGTTACCGTGAAATATTTTCTCCTCTTCTCCTTTGTCATACTGTTGCATTTTTAAGGTATTCCTCCTTTTTTGCTGTCTGGTTTGACTCTTTCTGCTTACCTGTGTCATAAACCATTGTTCATCTATGTTCCTGTAGCCCCTTCCAATCCTCATTTTGCCTCAAGTTCTTACTCTCAATCTTGTTTTTGTTATGATCTCATTTATATGGATTTATATTGCTTTGACTTTTTGAGATTCCTTGCAACAGCAAAATCTTTAGTTCTGTTGTTTTAGGCATAGGCTACTCATCAGGAACCTCCCACGTAGCACCTCTCTTCACTCAGCTTTCTTTACACTTTGCTCTCTAGAGAGATCTGTCATTGTTGTCACTAACTCATTTTTCTTTTTCCTCTCTCAGCAGGTATCCCTGGCCTAAAGATATGGTGGCTGTTGAACTCTCCTTTCATGTTCTCTCAACCCCCCAATCAGTTAAGGTATGTGGCCATCCATCCCGAGTAAATAGATTAAATTAAATCTTAACTCATCAGGAGAATATCTTAATCAAAGTCTTGATTTGGTTTAATTTAATGTATATTTTGTTCAGGTCTCCCACCCACTCACCTCAATAGCGACACAGTGTGCTCCCCAAGAGCTTAATAGCGGAAGATAGAGTGATATTTAACTGACAGCAGGTGGAATCCGAGATATAATCATAAGAAATTGTTGGGGGGGTGGGGGGTATTGTCAAGATAATTTTCAGGGAAATTTACTGGCTCACAATTTTCAATTGAATACTTAAACATTAACAAGCAAATACATTTAACCTGTTAATGTTATGATGCAGTCATTTCTATGTCTTTCATATGCAAATAGTTATATAACCACATGCAAGTGTGTTTTCATTTATACAAGCAACCACACCTATCTGTCCAAGTCCTTTTAACAACTGTCTCGTAATTGAAAAGCTGCATCATTTCAGTAATAGAATCTAAGTAACTCATTTGTATGTTACATGCCAATCGGTTGTCTCTAAAGTCTACAAATCATGTAATGCCTGTTTGACTAGTTTTACTTACCAAGTCCTACCTGTATATTACTTTGGCTGCAGAGTGAATGGGAGTATTGAACCCAATCGAGTATGTATATCATCAACTATGAAATGAGACATGTATTTGACAATTATCTTCACTCTTTCAGTCTTGGAGGTCAACGTTCACACTACCTTGTTTATTATTGGTTGATAAGTCAGGCTTGTTGCGATCCTTGACACTAGATGTTTGGTCTGGGTTAAAACTGTTTGCAGCTAATCAAAGCTGTGCTACTAAAATAATCTACTTTTGCCAGGCAGATGTGTGCTTTCTGGTTCGTACACATAACTTTTTCTTTCTTTTGCTCTTCAGCTGTTCTGCCTTTTCCAAATCACAGAAAGCATAAATAGCTACATAAGAATCTTATTCTTCTGCTTATGTTCTTGTGTTACAACAGTCAATCATAATGGAATTGCAGGTCTGTGCTTCTATATTGTTCCATTGAATTGAGTAAAGTGATACGTTCAGATCAGGGTTTTCTTATATTTTCATAACACATTTGAATACAGTTTTTAAGGGTGATAACCAAGTGAGTAAAGTTAATATTCATAGCACCTTTCTCAAATAATTATAAAAAATCGCAAAATGCTTCACATGCAATACAGTCACAGAAATAAAAGCATGAAGTCAAGAAAAACACACTAGAAAGACAGTGCCAGAAAACCTGCACTGACTAAAATTTTGTCAAAATAATGCATCCTGTCATAATAACACAATCAATACAATGTAAAATCAAAGAAAGTGCATCCAAATTCTTGAAAGGAAAACTCCTACTGGAATCTTAAATCAGGTGTGGGAAACTGTAGTTAGCATTATAGTTGAAGAGTATGACTTTAGCAAATCTGACATGTGGAAAATGGGAAATTGAGATAACAAGTTGGTTTATTTGGACGTTATGTTTTATTCTTGTTTTCTTTCAGGCTATATTTTGTATGCACAGACCCAGAATTCTAACCTCAGTACAGTGTTTCTGTGCTCCCCTGCAGGATCAGCCTTTAACATATCTATGAAATGGACACATGGCTTGATGTATTTGGGAGTACCATGATTTGTTTGTTTTAATATGTTATCTATTGTGGTGAATTAGATTTTAGCACATTTCTGACTTGCTAATTAGGAGATCATGCTTTCATTGATGAGGTTCAATTGCCCCTGGTGAGATCCAACTTCTTTCTCCTTTTTTGTTCCTCCTATTCCTTTATTATGGGTTGATGGGAGCACACTCTTTACGCAAAGATGCTCTTATCCCTTATCTTAACCCTTCACATTCTCCATTCTGAAGCAGTTTTACTGTGCACAGTCCTAAATGTTAACTCTGAGATATTAACATAGAGGATAAGATTAACATGTAATGAGCAGAGAGATGCATTTTTTATCTTTTTTTTTCCTACTATCTGATGACAATCTATGTTTGTTTTTTTATTTTTGTTAAGACAAGTAAAAAAGTGCATTAATGATAACATATATAAAAGAAACAAGAACAATTAACTCCATTCCAGATGTTGGCAACAGCCTTTCTGATTTTGAGATATACCTCAACTGGAAAAAACTGTGTGAGAGAACCTGTTTGGAAAGACAGCCGAGAACTCTGAGATGTCAAACAGAATAGCTACATTTCGCAGGTTCGACTGGGGAGAAAGGCCAAAAAAGAGATGGCTGATTGCGGTCGAGCTCAATTATGCAAGTTATACACAAAAGCTTGGATTAATTGTTTATTTAAATCTAAATAGTATCAGCATGAAGATTAGAAGAGTATGAAAACAGTTTTTTCAAATAAAAAGTAACAGCTGAACCAATATCTTCACACAATGTGATGATGCAATTATGATGATGCATTAACTACATATTTTAAGTTTAAGAGTCAGAAGTGTTTCTACAGTTACATCAGTTATACATTTATGAAAAAAAAATTATCCAAAGCAATGCACAAATGCAGTCCCATTGAAGCCACAGCATATTAAGGAGAGGTCCTTGAAAATGAGTGCCTCAACACTCACTTCCACTTTCCATCAGTGCCATAAGGCTGCAGGTGCATGAGGTAACACATAAGTACATTGCAAATGGCAGATTCTTTTCTTTTTCTCAAGGAGAAGGAATAAGTACATTAGAGTGAAAGTGCTCTCAGAAAAGGTAGAGTAAGACTAATTTTTGAAGTCGGAGAGAGATTCTGCTGACTGCATTGGGGTTGATAACTTGTTTCATCACCAAGGAGGCACGTATAGTTAGTTTGAATTGAGCTTGCTCCCTGCAGTGACTACTCTTCCTTTATACATTTTATTGAATAAGAAGTAATGTTGTCATGAAAAGTATGATTGTTGAAAAAAATCACACGCTTGAGTCATAATGGTTGCATCTGAATCGTTGGATTCATTTAATCATTCTTTAGATTTTATTGTTAAGTCTTTCATTGTAAGGCCCATCTCTGTTAATCCACATAGTCTGCCATTTGGTTTTGTTGTTTATTCTTTTCCCCTCATCTCTTTTCTAATGCCCTCCTGGCTTTTGGCAGGAACTCATTTTTAAATGTTTTCCAAAACCCACTCAGCTGCCTGTCTCAAAACTGAATCCAAATATTTGTTTGGTCTGTTCGTTGGACCTCAGGAGTAAAACATCAGACAAAACACAATAAAGCTCTGAGTCTAACCCTGGACTTTGGGCTAGATAAGCATGGGATGATAGATTCCCGTTCCAAAACTGATGATCAGAGATAGATTAGTAAGCTCTGGTTATTTACACCATGTGTTGTGTGAATAATGAAAGAAATGCATCATCAATAAAGCATCAATACTATGATTCACCATGACAACTGTGAAAAGCAGTGCTTTCATTTTTAATCCAGATAAGTTAGAAAAATGAATGCATGTCAATGAAAGATGATGATTAAAAAAAAGAAAAGAAAAAGCAGCGGTTGAAAAAAGAAATCATTAAGTTCAGACTACTGAACAAAACATTTTTCCCCTTATTCACATCAGTCATTATGTTGCCTTGATTATTACTTAAAGCAGCACTTCTGAACTTTGTTGTACTTTGGCGTCCCCTAGCAATGGCTAATTTAGCATCTGTTCTACATCCTGCCTCTTCTCTGAACTCTCTCCAGCCAGTAAAGATCAGTCCAATGTTGACTTTGGTCTTATCTCTTGCCCTGTCACTTTCTCTCTTCCCTTTCCTCATTTTTATTTTTTTTATTTTTTTTGCTGAACCAGTCACGAAGACAATGTGTTGCTGTCCAGGTGCTGGTGTGTGATCTGGCGCTGTAAAGCAAGACACAGCTGTCACATGACGCCCTAGGCTGGAAAAAAGTTGTGGAAGGTGCCTCAGAAAGCTGTAATATGACAACCTCAGGTATGTGCCTAATAAATGTCAGTGTGCCATCAGTAGCAATGTCTCTTAAAGTTGGAAACATATGCAGTGTTGCTTTAAAGTCCACTAGTCATGGTAAAAAGACAAAGTAGTGATTATTGCTTTCAATGGTAACTTACCATAGTATTGTTAGAGTGTAAACTTCTGGAATGTGAAAAATAGAAGAAGAAAAGGAAGAAAGAAAAAACTTCTGTGAAACATAAACAATATAAAAAATACAACAAAACAAAAAACTCAACACAATATACTAAACACAAGAAGAAATGTGAAAACAAAACAAAAACAATAAAAATGCATCAACTCTAACACAGCATATTTTTGGAAAATCCAAAAACACTAAAGAAAAACACTCATCCATCTATTTTCTTCTCTTTGTCTGAGGTTGGGTCACATAGACATCAGGTCCACTAAGGAAATCCAGGCATCCCTATCTACAGAGACACTCCCCAGCTCCTCCTGGGGCATTCTCAGACTTTTCTAGGCCATAAGCAATATATAACCCCTTCAAAGTGTTCTGGGTCTGCTCCGGGGTTTCTTCCCAGTTGGACATGCACAAAAAAAAACTCTAATGGGAGGTGACCAGGAAGCAACCTAATCAAATGCATGAACACTTCAGCTGACTCCTGTTGAGGTACAAAAGTAGAAGCTCTATTTGTCACCTTACCCCCGAAGGCCCATTTATGCCCCCTTACATACATGAATAGGGACGTCCATTTCAAATGTTCTCATAGGTCGCCGTCCTCATACTTCCATGCTTCTTTTACGTTGCTATGGTTGACTTCCACTAGTGGGCAGTGCTGAGCTCAGAGTTCACTTCTGCGATCCAACATCAGTTTCAGGCACTGGTTGGCTGCTATGAAGTTGTTTCCAACCGCCCAATATGCCATAAACAATCGCACAGTTTTTCTTCAAAAGCTTGTACAATTTCTACAGTAGTTGTCCTGGTCTTCATTCTTCCTCTGCATTTTTCCTTCTTCTTCTTCTTCTTGTTTTTCTTCTTCTTCTTCTTCTTCTTCTCAGGTTTATTTCTGTTTAGCACTGCCCTGCGACTTCCGGTGGTATTCTTCCATTTTCTGCATCAAGCAAAGGATGTCTTAGCTCCCTGAAAATAGACCAAATTACGTGCGTAATCGACACAGGAGACGGATGAAACTGTCCACCGAGCATAAATGGACCTTAAGACTAAGACCATAGGTGGAGGTTGGAACAAAGATGGTCCAACAAATAGAAAGCTGTGTGTTTTGGCTCAGGTCCAAAACACTGCAGATGCAGCCCCAATCTGTCAATCCATTTCTTGTTTTAACCTATTATCATGTGTAAACAAAATCATAAGCTACTTAAACTCCTCCACTTGAGGCTAAGACCCATCCGTGACCCTGAGTGAGCACAGCCTCGGATATGGAGGGTCTAATTTTCATACTACCCTGGGTGCGAACCACTCCACTGCACACTGAAGGTTATGGACTGAAAAGACCAACAGAACTACACATGCTTAACAATGCAACCCCGAGGTTCTCAAATCAGACACAACCCTCTCTCTGAACACACCTCGAGGTCCTGTCCATGAACAGCACAAATAGGATCAGTGACAAGGGGCAGCGCTACTGAGCAACAATCTCAAAGAAAGTGTATCCTTATCAAATAAAATCAAATAAATTAATAACCATAATTTAAGACTCACCCGAAATAGCATCAAATAAAGCAGTAAAACCAATTTTCAGTATGTCTTGAGAAAATAATGTTGGAGGCTTCAAATGAGGGAATAAACTTACCCACTGTCAAACAAATCAAATCTTCACTCATCATCAGTCACAAATTAAACAGTGGCATCACATAATAGTCTGACATTTTGTTAGAGAAATGATTAATTCACAATCTAAATGTTCCCACACGGCTTTATAGAAATAACAGACCTACAGGGTTGTGCAACCTTGACAGAGATGTCTCTCTGAATACTTTCTGGTGTTAATCAGTAATCTGTTTAATTTCACAGATCTCTGGTCAAATCTGTTTAAGGAGTCTAGCTCCTCCATGTATTTACTGTATCAGTGTTGCGGAGAAGGAAAGCTTCAGGCAAGGATGCTCAGCTAAATTCAACTCATTTCAAGCTCTCACTCTCAGCAGACACCAATGTAAACTGAGTGTTATAGTAAAAATGTGAATTGCAGATTATTTGTACCCTAATGCCAGAAGAATATCTGCATTTGAGGGAAACTTAAGAAGACCTCATTTTAAATAATCTTGACAAAGTTTTGAGAAGCTCTGTGAGCTGTGATATCTAAAAAGTAGGAACAAACAGCTTCAGTCATGCAAAATGCTCACACCTATAGCTAAACTCTTCACTTTATCAAGCCATTTCAGGGGTTCTCAAGGGCAAACCAACTTTGCTCCCTCATTCAAACCAAACAAAAGAAAAGTACAAATTAATCTATTTTAATGAATACAATTAAATAAACCTCAGGTTAAAAGCAGGGACTTAATTTCTGGCCAATTTCCCTTTCTTACACACATTTCATGGTTGCAACTTTGCTAGTACTCGGCTTGGTAATAGCATGCACATTTGTGTCTCTTCAGGCAGGTTAACCTGTTTTTGTATTGGTTTTAAGAATAACAAACACACAGTCCCTTGGGGCAGATAATGTGATGGAAATGGCCTATGTCTGTTTGTGTTTGTGAGACACAAAAGCAGTCAACTGAATGAATTAGGAGAGATGAATTCAAGCCATGAGTAGGCTACTCTGTTTGTTAAGTCTGAGCAGAGCATATTGCCCTCAACTCAGTCAGTGGTGAAAAGAGAAGTGTCTCTTTAGTTAAGGAAGTGGCAGTAAATAAAAACAAGTATTCAGAGATTCCCGGTTGTTGTAAATGATCTTTCCTGCTTCATAAAATGACCATGTGTATGAAAAAGACTTACTAAAAAGAACATTTTTCTTATATGTAACTTTCAAGAGTGTTGAATGGTGAATTCTTTAAGCTTCAGCTCAGATTCTTCAGTAACCAAGTTATGGTTTCTGAACAGAAAGTGTGGTTTTATCTTTGTTTTTTTCTTTTCTTTTCTTTCTTTTCTTTTGAGCATCACAAGCTGAACGCTATCTAGTTCCATTATTTTAAAGAAAAAGCAGATATTTCTGGTGCTGATATCTCCAAAACACTCACACCAAAATAACCTAGATATGAATGTCTGATTTCTGAGTGAATATTCCCTTTAATGTATGAGGGTAATTTTAACTTGGGCTGAGTCACAAGCTGTGTGCTGAGTCATCTGGGGATTTAATAATTAATCCACCTATTTGCGTTCTTACCATTTATCACCAAGAGCACTAATATCCAGAACCATCTGAATTATTTGTGGGTCAGTCATCACTCAAACAGACCGTCAAAAACAAATATATAGCAGGCATCTAGATGTTGGATGTGAGATGATAACCATATTGTCAACTTTAGCAGCCAGGCATAGAACCCCCAAGGCATCTGTTTTAAACTGTTGCACTATATTGAATGCACAAAATATTCATGGAGCCTCCTCAGCTGATGGGTCCACACAAGAATGAGAAGGAATTATAGTCCCAAGGCACAGTGAAGGGAGTATTGTTCTTGGCTGGTTTGGGAATGTCTCGGTGTCCATGGTGAAGTACTGGAGTAGGTGACGAAAGTAGATGGATGGCTGGATGGATGGCTGGATGGATGGATGGATGGATGGATGGATCATTAAGTTATTTAGTTAAACCAACCAAATTGTGTGCTCAGATCCTTAAATACAACCCAACCATATGTAGCAAAGCTTGTGGAAAATAGTACTTACCTGAACAATTTCACAACAGAGCTAATTTCATGCTCACGTTTTTTTTTTAATTTTCTTTAACAGGTGACAAAGTGCTCTTTAAATAAAAGGAGACGCAGTGGTGCAAATATGCTATTGCTTTGCTATCAAATATGGGACAAGTTCAATACTTGTTCTTTCACTACATTGTCATGTATAATCAGTTATACAACTACACTTTACTAAAACATCTTTGTCTCACCGTGGTTGGACTCAGGAAATATCATTAAATGCTTAAGGGATAGAGATAAAAACTACGTAAAGGGACATTGTGTAAAATTTACTGCCATCTAACAGTGGAATAGTGTATCGCATTTTAACGTTTAGTGCATTCCAGCACCTCCCTTTCTCAAGTAAGTATTCTAACAACGGTACCTGCCATGTGTAAAAAACCTCGACAACACCGACGAAAGCACGTCATCTGATAGTTCATGGAGTGTTCACTCAGTGGAAGAGGTTTGTGATTTGACAAATATTGCCATTGCCATATCCCATTGTTGCGGTTTGGGAACCTGAATATGTGGAATATTAATACAGATATCAATATACAGGATATTAATATTAATCATTAATATTAATTTACCTCGGACCACCACCAAATCTATTTTACCTTGTTCTAGGATGGAAAGATTAGGACAAGCATTACACTATTTATCTTTAAATAATCTCAGTCTCATATATACGTACTGGAGTTCGACGAAGGGGACCAATATCTTGTTAGGAAACACTCAACAATGTCTGATTAAAATATGCCAAAATTTATTAAACACTTGCAAAGAGCAAAATACAGAAAATCAACATTTAAGCAAAATATATATAAGAGGTATATATAGCGTAAAGTAGTCGTGTGACACTTTAATATAACCAGCGCAGCATATCAGGAAGGGCTTGAAAATAAGAGAGGTTAGAAAGTTAGAAAGATAAACTCAGAAATCAACGTTTGATCAATAATACGGACTGTTAGGTTACCACGGCCGAAGAGAGTGGGACTAGTTTATCCTGTGAATTAAGTCATGGGCAGATTGGACACATTTAACTTTTAAGGGAATGACTGCTATCAATTTAGGCTTTTCAGCGCTTGTGACGCTGAAGTTACTTAGATTGGGTCTAAACAAAAAGGCAATTTACTGAGTCTTCTGTTTAAAGACATCCAGCTACAACCAACAACAATTCGAAGGGGGTAGATTGATCCTTCTTTGCGTGAGGAGTGATGGTGAGACAGCAGTTCGGACAAAGGAAAATTAAGCGCCAAAACTAACAAAAACAGACAATAAAACTCTTTGTTTCGAACACAAAGAGGGAGAGATCCGTTCACCTCTAGATCTCCGTAAAATCTCTAGTCCTTGTCTCAAAATTAAGTTAGTTACCCTGACTGGTAATGAAACTTAGGGCCAATCAAACACGAGGATCTTGGCGGGGAGGTGGCCTTACTCTGAAGGAACGATTTATGACCTATATCACTAAGGATTAAAACCAAAACCACTCTTCTTCAGATTTAAAGAATACCATGTATAAAATATGTGATTTGAAGCATTAGACATCTGATCTGAAAATCAAAGAACTTCTGGAACTTTGGCTGTTAACAATGAAGAAAAACATTATTTCCTTTTTTTTGGTGACAGTGAAAACACATGTGATCAAATTACTATCCATAATTTTCCAGAGGTTACCTGAAAGAGGTGACATAAAGAAACAAATACACTTATGTTATTTTCTATATAATACCTGGGAAAATTAATCTAGTATAACCTTAGTGAGAGTATATCAGTGATTATGACTCCATTGCCGTGATTCCATAAATACACGGCATGGAGATGACTTATTGAAAACATCAGTCTAACCTCTACTATCCATACACTACACACAGTGATATCCAGTTCTGCTCATTTGGTGGAACTGTATATTTACATAATTATGTTACAGTAATTGCTGGCTCTCAGTTATGGCAAAGCTGAGCTAAAAGCCGGTGGGAAGGCTTTATGAGCTGGCTTTGTGACAAAACTGTGACAAAAAGCCAGTGCTGTGTCGAGGCCGTCCATCAAGGCCAGTTTCTCCATTGAGATCCCCATGGCCATAGGGAGGTTCGTGAGGTTTTCCGTTTTACAGCAACAGCAGACCGTTGAGAAAACGGCGTTTGCCGTGTTTGGATCTCGGTGCTGCTATTTGTCCCTTACCGGTGGCTGTAGTTTAAAGATGGCAGACAGTCATGGCGCTTCCCCACCAGCTTACCCGTCATATGTATGAGCAAATCTAAAATTCTTCCCTCATGAGAATGTGTCAGATCATTAGCAGAGGTCATAACCCACATAACATATGTAACATAACATAATATAACATATAACATATATACATGCAGATATCAATTTTGGCCAGTAAACACCAGAAAATTGTTACACAATGTCCCTTTTAAGATTAGAAAACAATTAAAAACATTATTTCTATGATGCCATCATAACCCTAATTGACACCATTTTTCAAATCACTTGCAGTTGCCATTCCAACTTCTAAATGTTGCATGTTTTTCAGCATACTGATTGATTTTTGTTGCCTGCATGAGAAAGACAATCTCTTTCATTTTACACAACAGTTATTTCACATTTTGTTTCATCAACTTTTTCATTTGTTAATTTACCTTTTTTTTTTTACATTTTCTTCCAGCAACACTTTCCAAAACAGGCTGTTTCACTTATATTGCCATTCCTGCTGAGTATAAGAATGCATTACAAAAAAAGAAAACAAACTTTCCTTGACATGTTTAACTCGGTAGAACAGTGACAAGTAAAAAAACAGAGACACTTCATACAGGTAGATAATTTTGCTTCTGTCATTCATAGTTTTGAAATATGAGGTGGGATTTAAAAAGTTACTTTGCAGCTTTATTTTTATGTAATACCTTCAAAGGAATGAAACAATGTTTTTTGTTCTCTGGATGACTATTCAGTCCCTTCCTTTTTAACCCTACCTCTTGTGTAACACCACAGATAGGCCTGTGTTTTCTAACTGAGGCTTCTTAAGTGATTTCCAAATAAATGAGCATCACTTGTGCTTCGACTTTGTGGTGTCTTTGGTGGTGCGCGATTCGATACATCACTGTGACAATAAGGGCAATTTTCACCCTCCTTGAAATAAATGGAGTTAGATACCCATATAGTACAATACAATTAGACACCTGTGGCCTCCATATCAAACCCATCAATCTACTGTATGCTCATCTGATGGGTTCAGCTAAGAGTCAGTATTTTATGCTTTATAT
>JBBBVU010000019.1:4733353-4744714 GCA_037177055.1 Atherinosoma microstoma
GATAAATATTTTTTTCTACTTTTAGTCTATTTGTCTACTACTTGCTTCTTGCTGATTTAATGTCAGAATTTCAGTCTACAGGATGAATTAAGTATTATTTCATGAAAGCAAATCAATGAGGTGCAAACGGTGCATCCCCAGTAGTTGGCTTAATTGTCTGAAATTACCAGAAAAGGCCAGCATTATTTGCTCTGAATTAGGATCTTGTGTTATGTTCCCAATAGTGAACTGCTCTAGGAAAACAAAAAATAAATAAACATCCATGTCTGAAATTGAACAGAAATGTTTTTTCTATACGGTTCTACCCAATTGCCCTTGAGTGCAAAAGTCCATGCACAGTGCTTCCGTGCATCCTTACCGTAAATAGTGCTTTTTTTTTTTTTTTTGACATGATGATGGATATGACATGAGATTAGCAATAAATAAGTATTTAGAAAACGTCTGTCCAAGTGTGGTTTATTTAAGAAAACAGTGCTTATTACATGACCGAACTGCAGTATTTAGCCCTAATTTATCTTTTTACAACTCTAGTACAAGTCTATTCACAAGACCCACCTAACAGAAACATACATTTTCATGTGGGCCTTTATTAATTACAAAATCATTGTGTGTTTCCAAAAATAAAAAATACAGATTGATGACTGAGAGATAAATAGATAAATACACAAACATCCAATCAAACTCAATCAGTCAATAAATAAATAGAACAATAAATAACATTCAAAAACATCTTTGGCCAAACTCAGGCCACTTCATTCTTCCCACAGAGTTGACTTAGTCTTGATGCCTCACCCAGTCAGAGCACAGTATAGCACACTGACTGAATCAGCCAAGCCTCTGGAGTTTTCTAAAAAAACAACCCAAAAAAAACAACAGTGGATATGTGCCAAGAAAGAGCAAGTGAAAGAACAATTATATTGAGGCACTTTAAAGGATGTTCCAGGAAATGTCAACATTTCCGTATGTATTTCCCAAGAGGAAACAAATTGTAAGACAAGAAACAACATTCAATTGAAAGAAAATTGAATGGCTGCTCATCGAATCATGTTACCATGTGTTCCCTAATTTTATTTTTTCTTTTCTTTTCTTTTTTTTTTTTTTTTACAATTTTGGGACTGAGCATGGTAAAGTACCGCATAAAATAGAAAAGAGTGTGCTGGAAAAATGAAAATAGATAACACTGGAGGAAAATAATGATAAACATAGTGTGAAGCCACCAAAAAAGAACCTTGTTAACATGTTTAGTCTGTGAATAACATCAATGTGTGTCCTCTGTGGTTGCTGAGTCCAACTGAGTTTCTGGCTGTTCCCCAAATATCCCTGCCAGTGTCTTAAAGCGGGGCCCCCAGTCACTGAGGTAATCGTAGTCCTGATCAGGGTCTACTACGAAGGACTCAATGGAGCTAAGAGACTCTGCCACAGAGCCATCACCCTCGTAAGCATATGTAGCCAAGGAGTCATAGGGTGGAGCTGCGTTGTCCATGTCATGCTCTTTCAGACGCTGGTTGATGAAGTCTCGGATGTCAGCGCTGTCCTGAGAGAAAGGCGGCCTGGGACCTCTTTTCATCTCCGGCTTGACATCCCTGCGGAACAGGTTCTCCTTCACAACCTTGGGATTGCGTAGGGTCCCCATGTCAAACGCATGCGTGTCCTCTTCCCCTCCTCCTTCATCATCATAATGGATCACATTATCTCGGATGTCTTCTTTGGATGACATGAGGGTTTCCTTTTTCTTTTGCCGCCTCAAGCCCACGTAGAGCACCACGATAACTGGGGAAACAAATCAAGGAAATCACATTAGACCACTACAGATCCATTGGACTGACCCTTGGAGCTTCACTTGTGGTGGAAAAAGAAACACTTTGAAGAATGTTTTTTGATGATTTGCAACTGAAAACATGCCAGAATCTTCAGATTAAAGTGGGCTTGAGTTTAGCTGAAGTTCTCTAGACAGTAGATATTGAGATGTCAGTTTTGGCCACACTAGCAGCGCGGCTGTGGGGAAGTCAAGGCTTGTTGTCAAGTTCACTACTGACACATTAGAGAGTGCTCCTTTCAGGGTAAAGATGTTTAGAAACTCTTCTCAGAGTTGGTAAGTAGAAAATTGAGTTTTTGACTTGTGACCATAGAATGCTTGTCTAAGTTTATTTACATGACAGCAACACATGTGCTCAGAAAGGTTGCCACCATGGAAGTGCCATAAAGTGCGTTATGCCAGCAGCATCTTTTTCAACAATTAATGGCGGTATTAACATTTTAAAACATCACTTGCTTAGGGTTGAAAGTTTTACTGACCTCTCAAAGTACTTTTACAGTATAAGTCATATTCACCCATTCAAACACACTCATATCTACACTTTTACAGACAATACATTGTTTTTTTACACACCCACACACCAAGAGATGTATTGGAGTAGATGTAGGCTTCAGGGTTTTGCCCAAGGACAATTCTATAGTTTGGGGAAGTTGGAGATGAAACAACCAACCTTCCAATTGGCTGAAAAATACAATATACCTAGAATGTATTGCACAGCCATCAACTTAATGTTACCATTAAGAAACTTCAAATGCAATTGCTCTTACAGTAACTTGTGGTCACATTTTGTAATTATTTTCTATACTTGTTTGATTAAAATCAGGGTCGTTGGGGCAGTTGCCATCATGCAAGAGGCAAGACACACCTTGGATGGGTCGCCAATGCATCATGGGGCTTACACCAACACAAAAAAAAACTAGAGGTGGGCGATATATGGAATATGCACAATGTATCCCCAGTTGTTTTATGTGCAATATATAAAATGGCTATATCGCAAACACTAAGTGCATGTGTGTTGTTTCGGGAGAGAGGCATGAACACTTAGAGTACATATATCAAGGCAGTATTATGAGAGTTCAGCTGTGCGCGTTTCCGCAATGCACATGCAGTTCTCTCTTCATAACACGAGAGCAGGGAAACACCTCCAGCTGCTCCTCACAGGAAAGGGTTTCCTAATATTCACACCCACAGATATTCCTCAACCATATGAAGGAAAAGTTGTTTTTTTCTTTTAAAACCAAAGGAAAAAGCTTTAAAAGATATATAGGTTTTGGATCTGCAATAGTCTTGTCTCAAGTGCTGTAGCTCAACAGCTATTAGATGAATGTCCTCAGGCAGGTAATCCTAAAATGGACTCTCCCTGACTTTATTCTCAAACCACTTTGATTTGTCAAAGTTTCATCTTTTTCATTTGTCCAGGACAAAGCACCAGCGAAACTACACAAATTCAACCAGTTTATAAGCAAATTATCACATTATAGCATGCTAACACACATCTCAAAGATGATGAAAATTGCCTTCTACAACTGAGCATGTTCACATACTGACATTTGCAATTAACTCAAAGCCCCACTCCGCCTAAGTACAGCCTCACAGAGTGGATCGCATGACTGTAAATGACTATAAATCCTGTTCAGACATCTAGGTCATATGTTACAGTGTTCATTATTTCACTTACCCAGTTGGCCCTTGTTTCAAAATGCCATTTAATAGAGGGTTGAAACAGCAGTCATGTGCAACCTAGATTCAAAAAAGTTTAAACCATATGAAACCCTATTTTCATTTGCTTTTTTAGCTATTTTCTAAATCCTGTATTGCTTTGGTTGCTGCACTGACTTCAGTTTATTCTTAATAATTGGTGGCATAAAAACTGTAAACATTACTGGGGGTTAAATTGTACTGCTAACAATATTCCCAAAGCAACAGTTTTTTTTTTTTTGTTTGTTTTGTTTTTTTAGCACAACCCACTAGAGATAGCCTGGGGTTCTCCATATTTTAGACACTGTGGTAAGTTAACACTATGATGTTTTCAGCACATAGTGTTGCAGTAAATTTCATGCTCTCCCTTCTCTCTTGTAAATGCAATCTGTCTTTCTGTGTCTATCTCCTCCTGTGTCCCTTCCTCTGTCTATTCACTGAATAATGCAGTAAAATATGTGTTTGTCCTCTAGGTTTGTGATGTACAGCCTCACCTCAGATGAGGAGCAATGGCCAGAATAACTCTGAAATCAGTCAGTGAAAAGAAAGAGTTCAATAAATACAATGGGAAAAAAAGCCTGAATGGGTATCTTCCTTTCAACCTTTCTTTATGTAACTTCCTCTCTTCTTCCCTTCACTCACAAGTAGGTTCAACAGCTTTTTTTTGTAGTATACCAGCTCCCCCTAGTGGTTTTTTAGTAGATTTCAACAGCAAAGTCTTACAGTGGGGCACATTGGTTGATTGAGCACCCAGGTCCACATCAGTTTGCAGAGAAATGTTATGGAAATGAGTCTCAGGACTGGTTTGTTCAACAAAAATCGTGTTTGTTTTGGGTTTTTTTTCCTTACAGGACAACTGGATCATCCTGGTAAATCCAGCACAGAAGCTAGGTGGCTATGTTCACAATGTGAGTTCTGCCTCGCTCTGCCACTTCTCTTCTCAGGGACAGCATGTCAGTTTGGCGTCAGGCTCAGCCTTGGGGTGAGTCAACTTGGAGCTTTGAAGTCAGTCTTCAGACGAAGGCAAGACACTGACACAGCTCTACAGCACGCCACTAGAATCTGCTGTGTGCTTTTATGTTCAATAACATAAAACACAGAGATTCAAGCAGATATTTCGCATGAATGCATTCATGAGGGTGATGAATGAAGATTAATTATGAGATATCACTGAAATTTAACGGTGGATTTTTTGTTGAACCATAAATTAGAAATAGAGGAAAGTAAATAAATTCAAATTTGAAGGTCAGAGCTTTCCTTGACTTTAACAACCATCTATCCCCACATTCTTAATTCAGAAATTGATGCCATAAACCTACATTTACATCCTCCTAACTATGCAAATGAGTTCAGACATAAATAGCAGAGAACTAAGGGGGAGTTTTACAACACTGACCTTGTGGGAAACATAAAAGCTGTTGCTTGGGAAAGGGCCATGGGGCAGCAGGATTGGATTTAGTTTATAGTGCTAAATGGCCCTACCATCGATCTTAAACATAGCACTGAATGACTAAATTCATATGGGATCTATAATTAAATGCAGACACTTATGGAGAGATGCCAGGCCAATGCTGATGGTCATCTCTGTTGGTCAAAAATGGGAAAATTGCATTCTAAGCAAGTGTGTAAGCAGGGATGTCTGTCTGCATATTTAAGCGCTAAATTTGGTGTACAACAACAGCTTTGAAGTCTTGGCTTTACAAACCAGACATTTTTAGTGCTTAGATATGAGGCACATTTTCTTAGTTTGTGGTTTTTCCTTTCAAAAAATAAGAAAAAAGTCTGCAGCGTGCCTTCAAAACAGGGTGAATTTACACAGGCACAAGCCACAGAGCATTTAAAAATTGCATGTAGGACATTTATAGAGCTATCCTTGGATTGATGAAAATCCATCTATCCATCCATTCTCCTCCACGTGGGTCGTGGGGAGCAGCTGCCTAAGCAGAGAAGCCCAGACTTCCCTCTCCCGGCCACTTCTTCCAGCTCTTCCAGGGGGATCCCGAGGCCCTCCCAGGCCAGCCGAGAGACATAGTCCCTCCAGCATGTCTTCAGTCTTCCACGGGGACTCCTCACGGTGGGACATGCCCAGAACACTTCACCAGGGAGATGTCCAGGAGACATCTTAACCAGATGCCTGAGCAGCCTCCACATCCTCCCGGATGGCCAAGCTTCTCCCCCAATCGCTAAGGGAGAGCCCGGGCACCCTGCAGAGGAAACTCTTTTGATAAAAATCTGTAACTTAAATAGAAGGGAACTAAAAGAGGACATCCTGCAAAGCTAATTCCCAGTTTTGCAGTTTTAAAGAAAATTATCTTGATAACCACCAAAATTGAATGAAGTCTCTACTGGGACTGCTCCAGCTCTCTGCCAAGTATTCTGGAATTCATTTCAGTAGCTTTTGTATTCTTGCTAACCAACGGACAGACAGCTCACACACTGGGTGGAAAAAAAAATTCCCTTGAACTTTTAAAGGCAGCTGAAATCACCAATAGTGCAGGAATAGTTGTGGAAAAGAAATGTCTTTAGTTTGACATTTTGTAAAATGTCAAGTCTTCTCTTTTTGACAAGAGTTAGACAAGAAGATCAATACCACTCTCCTCAAGTCTTGTTGCTGCTATGAGATTGCTAGGCAACCAGCGGAGACTCTGGGACGTCACTGCACACATGGCCTGAACCAGACCAGCACATAAGGACCAATAAAACTGCATAGTGTGGTCTCTGCCAAATTAAACAAATGAGACCTTTGTTCTTCAGTGTCCTTTAGTGATACTCGGAAACTGATTTGTCTGCCTTTGTATAGTGCCATGCAAGCAGTTTCTTTTAGTCTTTTATCTTTTTCCAAAGCTAAGCCGTGTTGCTAATTATTTATGTTTACCAGAGTGATATAAACATGAAATCAGTCCTCTCATCTAAGAAAATAATTATACATATATTCCCCATCATTCCTTTCAAAAGAGTATAATACAGGAAGGAAGAGGCGTTGTCTTATTGAGATCACAGGTAATTATCAGAAATGCTAAGTTATCTTTAACAGCCTTTGGAACTTCCAAAATGTGTGGCTATCAATGACAGTGAGGGACAATAAACATTGCTTTTATCTTACCTAATAAGATGACAATACAAAGAAGAATGGCTATCAGAGCCCCCGTGCTAAGACCCACAGGAAGAAAGATGGCCTCTGCGCTGCATGTTAGCAAGGAACCATTCGATTCGCAGCCACATACACGGATGGTCAGGGTCCCCGTACTGCTCTTGGGCGGGTAGCCATTGTCATCGATCACCACAGGAAGGAAATAGATCTCCTGTAAGCGTCTTCTAAAGCCGCTCCGCTTCGTCACAATTCCAGCTGTGTTATCTGAAAGAAGGGAAACCAGGAGATATTTGGCAATTTTTTGGCTATCACCCATCAAAAGCATTAACAGTCTCCAATTCTGTGAAATTTGATCAAAGGAATCTTGAAAATTTGTAGGGAAAAGTCTAAAGTAGTGAAGCAGAGCCTATTCCTTGATCTCTACAGGTTAGAAAGTGTTCTGACAAAGTAAAAGAAAACACTCCTCCCGGTATAACCTCACATCAATCAGAAATCCTCTGAGCTCCATCACAAGTCTTGGGGTCCATGTATGAAACAGATGATTTTTTTTTTAAAATGTCTGATAGCTCTGTGTTTGACATCAAATACTTTCCAAATGTGCCTCTCAGAATGAGATGAGAAATGACTACATATCAAAGGCTTGTCTTATCAAAGTTCTCACTTTATTACACCACTTACTTTAAAAGCTGCAAGTGCCTAAACCCACCCAAAACAGTGTGTAACATTTTCTTTCCTCCTGCACTGTGAAATCTGTTGGAATCTATTATTTTGTAATCTCTTTGTGCAGAATGCATTGCTTTAGAGGAATATCAGATAAGTTATGATAGATAACGGACAAAAAAAAAATAGAAACACACAAGTCGACCAACTTGAGAAGACAGCCCGGGGTGTAAGGACGGTAGGTTGAATAGAGGGCGACAACATATACAAGGGAGAGGCGATGTGTCAGGTTGAACCTGCCTGCTCCTGTCTGCTACAGCCATGCTGTCTGACCCCTGTCAAGCCAAGTTTGTTGCACTGACAAAGCCCAGCACTTTTTCTTGACAGGAGGTCAGGCATTTTAACACACCTTGTATGTTGCGCACAAGTACGGTTTTGTTTGTGCGCTGCCTCCCCAACTCTTGCTGAACCTGTATGCAGTGCCAGTGGTGTTTGTATTTCCTGTCCCTGCCTATCAGATCGCACTATGCATCTAGAGAATGCATTTCCAAGGCTACTGGCGGTCAGAAAGCTGCTAGACAGTGTGTCCAAAAGGTAAAAGTGGATCAGAGGTCCGGACCTGGGCTTGTCAAAGAATGGTGAATGCATCCGTTTCCCTTGCCTCATCCTGCCATGTTCCACATTTTACTGCATGTCTTCCTGGTTAAACTTCAAAGGGGCCAAGTAAGTGCACGCAGGAAAGTGTCATATGGGGCCCCATCACATGACTGTATATTTCAAACCTATTTTTAGCACAGAGAAGTGCCACTCTCATAGAGTATCATTCATCACAAATGTATTTCTTGGTCCTCTGGGCAGATTCTTTGGATAATTTTTAAGAACTGGAGAGTAACTTATAGGGTACATGAGGTAAAACTGCTTCCATTTTATGACATATCTGACCACAAATTAATTTGCTCTAGCTACAGTCTTTTCCACCAAATTAGCCCTGGCTCTTCCATCAGTTCTGTTCAGCATATTCTTGGAACTTTGACGCTATCTTTTGAGCCAGCTTGTGTGAATCCTCTTTTATCAAGGTGGTTCTATCAGTGGGGCATATTGCACATCCCTTTCTTCTGTGCTAATTTTTTCATCTATATGAGTCACATTCAGTGAAGCGGGAAAGGTCAAAGGAACTTTATTCAATTTTACTCCATTGCTACTCTATATATTCCCTGTCTTGCCTTCATGCCCCAGCTGATATCTTGGTTCCAGCTGGTCTTGTTTTGCTTATATACAGTCTGAAACTATGGTAACCTTGGCATAAACTAAGTTTAAATGAGTTTTTTTTTCAATCTCTCTTTAACTGCTGCCATCAGTGTGAGGCATTGAGAGTGTTGGCACTCAAAGCGAGTATTTATGTGCATTATTGTTCAATGTGTTCTTGTTTTGTTTTTTTCCCTTCCCTTTGCCAGGCCAGCATTGTAAATGAGAATCTGTTCTTAATGTTTTGCCTGGTAAAATAAAGGTTAAAAGAAATAACAAAATAAACAGGTGTTGGACATTCAAAGCTTGATTTATCCATCGCTTCCAAAGAATCTGACTTAATTATCACAACTATTTATTTATTGAGTAGCTCTCACGAAAAAAATAAATAGAAAATGTTAATACCATTTTTTTTGTCTAAGAAACAAGGTGATTGGTGGCATCATTTAATCTATTCTAATTCCATACAAGTCCTTATTATCAAAATCTATCAGCTGAAAAGTGCACATTTTGGGTCTGAAGTATCATAGAGAATTAAAGTGCAAAATATCATCTAACACAGCAATGATCTGCCATATTCCATGTATCCTTTGTAGGAATACAAGAATACTTACTTCCAAAGTCTCGAATGGTGAAATTTTTATTCTTTATATCTTCCTTTGATGTTCTGAAGGAGAACTGTTGTCCAGCACTTGGTAGATCCTGGTCTTTTGCACTGAAGGTTTGAATCACCTGATGAGAATAAAAATGAAAGTTATCGTCATTATGAGAAAATAATTATTTTTCTACACATTTTAACTGGCATTTACGTTTATTGCTATAAGTCAGAGGTTTTCTCTTCTAAGTACATTGGTGTTAAAATGGTAACCTTTTCATCATCATAGACACAAAATACTTTGTGGATTTGTACAGATGGAAGGGGAAAAATATATCAAGCAGTGAACAGAGGTAGCAAGTTGTTCTGAGTAGAACGCATGGCAGACCTGTCAATGCTGAAATCAGGCAGTGAATTGTTCTCGCTGTCATTTTTGATACAGCCACTGAGCACTTGATTGAAAACTCGTTGAAATTTCAACATCAACTCAACACAGTGTGATGGATTAACTTAATCTAAAACCACTGAAGCTTACTCAGTGGTGATAAACGGTGACCACTTGTTGTATATTGTACTTGTATTACAGTACAGTCTCTGATAACAAAAACAAAATTCCCAAAAGGACAATTTGGTTATTGGTCAGAGTAAAATCTACTTTTACATACTGCTGCACTTCAGCATAACAAGTTGTGTTCATGTGACAATGCATAATACAAATTTACTAGAGTCCCTCTTCACCTATAATCACTATTTTCCTGCACTTCCACATTGCAAGGCACAGGGAATTTGAGCATACAATCTAACAGATTTCTTCTCCCCCCTGTTTCCCAACAGTCTCTAGGCTCTATTTGGAACTGGCAGTCCTTGCAGCACAGCTGTGCAACCAGTCTGCTCTTCCTCACTCACTGGGCTTGACCTGCAGGAGACCTCATGCCCCAGCCTTGGATCCCCATGCAGGAGCCACTAATCAGCCCTCCTGCCTTGTTACATCACCCTGCCTGTGTTACACTCGCTGTTTGCCCTCTTAGTATTTGAATAAAATTCCCTACAGGAGAGTAAACGTGACACTAGGTGTGATGAGTGTTCTGTTGTGCTCCCCACAGCAGATGCACAGTTCACACTATTGATTTTGTGCAATCAAATTAGCTTTGTGATGAATACATCTGGCTCCAGATAACACTTCGTGGTTTAGCTTTTCATCTATCAATCCTTTTTTTAAAAATCTGTAAATCAGTTAAACTATATAAAATTCAAAAAATAACATGTACAGAACCAGCACATTTGCAGATTTGTTTTATTTATTTATTTCTTTTACCAAATTTTATCAAGATTTTTTTTTCAAGTCTTTGTTTATTGAACAGCTATAGTTTCAGGGCTGCAGACCCACATCATTGTCATAGCAGTGTGGTGGTCTTTTTCCAAGTCCTTACAAATTTCGGCAACTTTCAACAACTTTATGAAATTTGCCAAGAAGATCAATTAATGAAACTAAGCACTTTGTTTAAGGGCTGCTAAACCACTCAATAACTAGATGTTTTCTATTGTATATTTAATTTCTTTACAATAAAAAAAAAACCAAAAAACATTGCAAATATTGACACAAGGAGCAGGGAGTTATTCTGATCATCTCCAGGCGTATTACACAATGTTGGTCTGTTGGTTTGACACCCTGCTCACAACAACTATACTTCAAAAAGTAGGACCATTAAGTTTCATGATCTGATTAACCCTGTGTTATTTGCATTACTTGTCATATAGGTCTAGATGCTGTGAAATAGAATTAATCAAAATTACTGGATATCAACTTTTAATATTCAAAACACTCAGCAGCATTTGACTGAGAGGGTAAAAACACAGAAAACTGGACTTTTTCAGAAAAAAAATAAAAACTTTAGACATTCAGAGTTAGTGTGTTAAGATCATAAGACATGTTTGTTGTTGACCATATCACAATAATGAAAGACAAACATGGATTTGGTGTGCAAAGGCCCTAAGAGTGGGCTTTGGAAAGGTTTTAAAAAAAAATCTAAAACTAAAGTAAAGAACTCTCCCACCACCACCATGACCAGAAAAAGCATGGGTTCCTTAATTACAGTGTATCATGTGAACTCTTTTCATGTACTGTAGGTCTTTCCCACTTCTTTGTGATCACAAGTGGAGCTGTTGCTGCTGCAGCTGCATATTAACGGTTGCTGCTGTGTGTTAGAGCTTCAAGTGTTTTTTTGCTGCATTGTCAGTAAGGCTAAATACTGTGTA
>JBBBVU010000019.1:4744851-4761831 GCA_037177055.1 Atherinosoma microstoma
ATTGATATGTTACCGTGAACAGTAAATAATTATTTGTTTTATGTTCCTTTTGAGGTTGTTTTTTGTCATTTCACGCTTACCCAATTGACTCTAAATACAGTCATTTATGAAATAAGGAAGAAAATCCTACTGTATTACTTGGCACCAACACTGATTTGTTTCTTTTTATAAATCTGTAGTGTCCTTCCTGCTCTTGCTACACATTTACATGAAAATAAACAGGTGCTTCATTCGCTTGATTTCATCCTGGTTACAGATTATTTTCTATCAGAGGTGCCACAGTGTAAGACACTCCAAAACAAGCAGTTTGCACGTTTTTCAGCTGTGTGAGTGCAGATTATCATCAAGGGAGAGGTGTGATGGATTGTACAAGAGAGGGATCTGCAATTCTTTATCATCTCCCAGCTGTGCGCAGCACCTGGTGGAATCATGCTGTGGAAACACTGCGCAGGGAAGTGTACACTCTGGAAGAAAGGGCAAGGGAGGAAGAGCGAGAGGAAGAGAAGGGGAAAGAAGAGATAAAAAAGAGGAGATTACAGGGAATAAGAAGAAAGTAAGATAATACTGTGAAAGAGCAGAGGGGAGATAAAGATTAATTTTAAATACAGGGTACATATTGCATGATGATTGCCACTGATCTAAAAATAAGACTGTATTTTATTCACTTTTTCTTTTTTGTGCTTTCATGGCTGGTTTAAAACACTCATCCTCTGTATATTTAGTATATTGTTTGATGGGGAAACTGAATAAAGAGAGCAGTCATGTAAGTGAATATAACATCTTGATTATTTAAACATATTACTTGGTATAAAATGTGACCAATGTCTTCATAACTTCATAATTAAAGACCTCAAGCTTGTTTTAAAGAATATAGAGCACACTGTTTTGAATAACTGTTTGGTTATGGATTTCCCACCAAAAAGTTAAATTATGTATTTTCAAATTCTTGTATTTCAACCAAGTAAAGATGCTTGTTCAAAGTGAATAAAAAATAAACTGTTTCATGAATTACATTAAATATGAGACATTATTCACAATATTCTTAGTAATACAAGTGTGTTCATTTTGTGTTGAGAAATTTGGACAGAAAAAAGCGAAAAGATCCCCATGCAAAAGTTTGGGAAGCCCATAAGATTTGAGCAGTCAGATAACCTTTGCCAATTTATTAGCCCTTCATTGGTCTATGAGAAGAATAACTTGCTAATCATTTTTCATTTGGAACGATCAGGTGATTCAGATTTGAAGCCTTTCCCCACAATCAGCAGCTATTAGCTTTTCTAAGCAGCCGCCAAACACTCTGAAAGTTAGTATAACTGATGCTCAAAAAGTAGAAGACCATGAAAAGACAACAAAGCATGGCAAGCAGCTGTGTCACTGGTTGATTGAATGATAATAAAAAAAGAGGGCGGGAAGGAATTAAAAGATAAATAGCTTTATATCTCTGAAAAAAAAAAAACCTAAAATCTGAGAAAAGGATATACACTTTTCAGATCATCTAGTGTCTCTGTTTGGACTCTACAGGAAGGTTGATAATTAGACTGTAGAACATAATGAAGCCTGGTAAAATGAAGGTATGGTAATAAAGACACAGTGACCTTACCCCATGCTTGTCCATTGTTCATTTGCTGAAACCCTCAAATAAAATCATACAAACAGAAATAGGAGCTAACAGGAACAGTTAAGGGCAAGAGAAAAAAGAAAAAGAAAAAAAAGAAGTAGAACATGTGCACTAATGTAACTAAATGCTAGTTAGCACATAGATAAAAAGGAGAAAAAGAAAAGCTAAAGATAGAAAGAGGATTGTTTGATGAACAATTAATGAGAGAATGCGGAAGAGTGCAAAAAAAACTCACATAAGTTGAAGCATTTATTCGTAAAATTAGATGAATATCCATACGACTGTGATAATTGTCCAAGGTGGGGTTGCTATGGAAACCAGACATAGCTTGGTGGATGACCGACAGCTCTACATGACCATATCACCAAGGAATTATAATCTCATATGAGCACTCACTCAGATCTGATTCTTCACAGCTCTATCCTTTCAGTTATGAAGTGTACTATCACATAAAGGATATTACAAGTGTATAAGAATAAAGCCTCAAATTGATTTAGACGAGCCACTCCATGCTTTTATCTTTAATAGACTTTATTATTGTTACAGAGTTTTTACCGGTCTGCCAAAAAGATCGATTGGACAGCTGCAGCTTATTCAGCTCCAGCTCAAGCTTATTCAGCTCCAGCTCAAGTCCCCAATAAGACCAGAAAAGAGGATCAAATCACAGCAGTCCTGAGGTTTCTGCGCCGGCATCTTGTTTTTTAAAAATAATGTTACTCATATTTGAATGTACTCATATTTGAAATAACAGAGACATCTTTTGATTATCAAATACATCAGAAAACACTCATCTGTTGTAAAACTGTGCATATGAATAGAAACAGATTTTGTGTAGAGCTTCTCCGTAAAAAAAAGGAAAAGACCCTTTATGCATAAATAAGCATAGCTTGTATCTCTCATGAGGTCAGCATGTTCTCTTTCCACCATCAAAGAATCTTGACTCAATCATGTTGGAAGAAAATGTGGCAAAATTCTCATGCAGGAGAAGACATAGATGCCTTCAAATGAAGGGCACAGCCGTTGTTTTGATTGCAACGGGCCCGAGGAGCGGGCAAACATCCTCCTTGTGATGAGGCGTCCACAGCGATTTGATCGACTGCCAAAGAAGCTGTTCCCTCAAAACGCTAACTGCATATGGATTCCAGTTAATGGGCTAATTTACAGGCACAGGTGGTTTACAATGTGCACAGGCAAATTCTCCACTGCATCTCAAATACATCATCTGAAATGTACTCTGGGTTGCAGATATGCAAAGCACTGCTGCGCTTTGTGATTGCCTCTCCTTCTGAATTGAACTCTCTGACACAATCGGTTCAAGATTTTGATTTGAACCTCTTGCTGAAAAGTTTTCAGGGGAAAAGAAATCCTTTGAAATAAAAAGGTTTTATTCAAGTGACCCTGAGTGAGGTAATAGAAACCAGTGGATGCTAATGTGAGAGACATATCTGTATTTAGAAATACACTGCGAAGCCCCAAAAAAAGCAGATAAATATCACTTAATTTGATCTCAACACACACTTTTTTTACCGTCAAAGTGTAAACAGTGGCAATTTCCTGGCATTAATCCAAATCCACACCTTTCACATTCAATTATATGCTTTTTCCTTGATTTTCAGCAACTGCCCTGAAGCCATACGAGGTCTGTTGGAGCATGATCACTCCAATCAGCAGCTGTCATCCCATGGAAAAAATCAACACATCTTAATGAGGTTTTATGGCATGAGCACCTGATGTGCCCCGAAAGTGAGTACATGTCAACATACCTGTCCCACTTTGGCATTTTCACACACAAAGGTCTCATAAGGGCTGGCCAGTTCTGGGGGAAACTCATTTATGTCCAGCACATGGACGGTGACAGCCACCCGGCTGGTCAGAACGGGACTGTCTGGATAGAGAACCACAACAAAGAGAGGTTGTTTGTTATTATTGATGTTTTCACAGCACTGACACCATGTGGATTTCTGGAGAACTACAACCTCATGGGACACCAATACTTCCAGTTTATCACTGTTGCAGTGGGATGGCTGAGTGCTTAAAGAGGCTACAGTGCCTGAATATACCGAGTGTCCTTGAACAAATGCATAAGCTAACAGTGTGAGTCACTCTTTGCAAATGCTGAAAAACCTCTAATATGACTACAACAAGGTGGTGTATTCACTGCTCCAAGATGCTGCTGTTATATGAGGCTTTCGATTAATTATGCAAATGAGAATTAAAGAAATGGACATGCATATTTTAAACAAATTGAGCACTTTACAGGCCTTTTCCACTTTGGTTTGAGCTGCAAGATGTGCAGCCCACTGTAATTATAGTGTGAAAGCCCCCTTGAGTGGGACTAACTTGAATTCAGGGTTGTTTGTTACAGTGTTGCCTCTCTGCAGGGACACAATGGGGAAATGTTCTCTTTGCGTGAAAGGTAAACTTTATGGATTTGATGTGGGAATGGGCTTTGCTGTGCAGCAGGAGGCTTGGTGTGTGTGCTTGTTTGTGTAAGTGCCAGCGCGTTGGTATATACAGTAGCTGTGTGGGTTAGTGTGTAGGTGGGTGCTTGAGAAGAATGCAAGGAAAGAGATGGGGAGGGGGGCAGGTGATCTGTGGAGTCATCTCAAAGGGATTGAAGAGGCAGCCATGGCTCAGTTGGTAACCTGTCTCTGACCTTGATAGAAAAAGCAATCTTCCCACCGAGTTATGACACGGAGCATGGGATTTTCTGCTTCGCACTGACCCAACGACTAACATTGTGCTCATCCACAAAGATACTCAGCTTTTCTATCATTGAGCTCCATCATTCAAATGTCTTCATATTAGTACAATCCGAAATACTGATCTTTAAACTTTCACACTTTTGTATGCTGAAACGGGCAATTTTCTTCTCTCATTTCAAAAGAACTCATCTCCATACTGCTGTTGTTACGGGTGATATATCATTCAGCCCACTAGATGGAGCAATGGTACAGTGGTTGTATTCAGGTCTGATGTGCGTCAGTATTTCATCCCAAAAACACATGCTCTATTTATTAAAATGCTTGAATCTGAATCATTCGTTGCTGTAAAATGCTTCATCAGTTAGTAATAAAGTTGCCTACATGTGCTGCTTTGCAACTGTACATTACTTTTTTCCCTCTTTTTTTTAATTAAACCCATTTTAATAGAATAATCCTCATTTTTGCAAGCAATCAACCACAGATAGAAAGATTACTCAAGGATATTAATCTGTTAAAAGTGCAGCTGCAGGCAGAATAAGTAAGCAAACTCCCAACACAAAACTCCATGACAAGTGTGAAACTAAATTCATTTGCTGTAAGTAGGGAGTGAGTGTGCTTCCTAATTGACTACTGCTAAGGTTATTATTGCATTTAATAGATGCCCCCCTACCCCCACCCCTTGGTTTGACTCCCTAAAATTGCTGCTGGGTTTACATGCCAGAAAGCAAGAAAAAAAAAAGAGTGTTAATCCAGCTCCTGCTTTTTTAGCATGCCCTCTGCTTTGCACTATACCTCACGAGGGCTGCACACACACCACTCTCATTTTGCTGCATGACTGCAGTGTCTTGAGATAACTGAACCGATCCCCAAGGTTTGCAAAGTGAAAGGTCCGGTGTAGATCATTGTGGAATAAAAGAATTCAAGGAGAGTCAGCCAACAACACATATTGTTGGATGGATAATTGTTAAAAAAAGAAGCAAGGACACAGTGCGGATGAAGAGAGTGATGAAATCCAGAGGTCTGCAATGATTTACTGCCCAACTGAGGCTGCTTGAGAGTGTAGATAAGTCAAAATATTGCAGTTTACGTGCATGACCTCTCCTTAGCAAATGCATTATATGTAAGGGTGCTGAAGGTATCTTTGCTTCAGTGTTTATTGTTGAACTTCATGGTTTAAAAACCCAAATAATAGACAGACACCATTCCAGCAATGACAATAGAGTGCAGCGTAGTGGAGCCTAACAGCCATTCAATACCCAGAACGCAAAGTTCTGCCAAAACTAACTCAAGGTCAGAGACAGATTTGAACTCAAGCTGGGACACAAACTCTGAGCTGCTGGCTTTATCTCTATTCTTTCTTCACCAGCCTGGCAATTAGTTTTAAAGACGGAATTTTTTTCCTTCCTCTATAGTCTATCGGTGGAAAAAAAAAAAGGTCAAAACATTGGTCCCCTGAGAAGGTCTACCCAGCAGGGAGGTAACAAGACAGGAGCGTTTCAGTGGGAAAAAAAAAAATTAACAGAAATTTGCCTTCTTTCCTACGGCAAGTGTGACAGACCTAACATGCAACGGCCTTATAAAAGTCCCATCTGCCTCCTACTGCTCCTCCCCCTCCATTCACGCCACATCCTTTCAGTCTACCTCATCCTCTAATTTTGTGGCACTTAATGCACAAAAGCCACACAAAGAAACATACGCGCACACACTGAAAACACAATTAGAATGCCACTGATATGACCTTGAGGGGAAGTGAGTAATATCAGTTTCCAAGGCGACAATGACTCAAGTTTTAACAGCCCATATTTCACAGTCTGTCCTAATGAATATACAGCGTGTGTAATTTTGATTGAGCACCATCCTGCCTCTGGGATAATGACTTTGACGGTTCTTAGCAGATTTGATGACTTGATGACGATGGATTTGCTTATTTATCCGGAAATTTGCTCTAGTTCCTTCATAAAAACATAATTAGCTTGATGGCATGTCTTAAAGCCACAGCACTGCGAGTCTTGGCTCACAGCACGATGCATCCGCTTGCTGTAAAACTCTGGAAGGTTCACATTTTACTGAGGTGTAAGTAACAGTTGACTTTGGCAAGAAAAGCTGCCTTCTACAGCCAATTTCATCAAATGCTTTTAAAAAGGCTGTTAAAAATTAAAACCCGGCAGGAATGTGAGAGGAGACAATGTCCTGAGGATACATCCCTCCAGGAGTCCCATCATAGTTTATAGTCACCTATAAACCTTTCCAAGAAAATGGGATTGAGTATTGACTTGAGTAAAAGTGTGTTAAATCCTTCACACATATTATGGCAGGGGGAAGGTCAACAACACCTGCATGAATCACAGCTGATCTCATTGTCATACTTACTAAGTTTGGTCGCCACGATGGAGATGTTGTGCTGGGCGATGCTCTCTCTGTCAAGCAGCTCGTTTGTGGAAATAGTTCCTTCCACTGGATCGATGTCAAAGTAGCTGTCCAAGTCACTCCTCCAGTCAATGGAATACCTGAAAGAAAATGTTTGTTTAACAGCATCCATTTTCGAACTTAAACCAAAGAATTAAACCACAGTGACTCTCCCTCTGTGCTCATGTATATGAGTTAGGTGTAATGTGGTGTTGGAGTTGCCTTCATTACTCATTCTGAATGGTCATTTCCAGAAAATGTGCTGAGGATTGCACACACATTCCAATTTAGTAATGGGGCACACGTTTGGCCATGCTGAGCTAATGGTTTTCTTGGGAACATAAATGAATTTTAGGCACTGTTGAAAGCGTATCAATCTCTCATGGCCAATGAACAACAAAGGCATAAAAAATCTTCGTTTGGCGTCTGAGAGCAGCAGGTCTGGTCTATTCTGTGAAATGCATCTTTGGTCTTATTCAGCTGCTGTGAATGCAAATGGTAAATCACAAAAAAAGAAAAGAACTGAAACCAAACTGCATGTCAGTGACGGCACCATTCATCATTTCATGCCATTTGATCTTAAAAGACCATTTTTCATTAATAATTTTACAATCGTCAATGGAATTCCATCAGGAGCAAATTATATTTTATTCCCCTTCACCAGGAGGTCAAAGGGTGGGTTTTCAATGCCTTGCCCATGAGCACTTCCACAGACCCGTTGCTTAATTTCTCATGGGGTTGAGCTGGACTTTCCCTGTGAAGGATAACCTCTCTGTGCTACCATTCTGCCATGTTTTTTTTTTTTCTTGTGGCAAGCTATTTGATCTTAAAAGGCTGTTTCACATCAATATTCATCATGCTTGTTTTCTGTTCCACAGAACCTGAAACTGGACTTGACTCAGTCATTAGAAAGAATGGGCCCGACGTATTCACCCCTGTAGTCTTTTACAGTAATGAGAAAAACAACAAAACCACTTTTTATGAGCTTCACTTTTGATTTGCCCATGTCCTCTTTTTAACTTTGTGTTGTATGCAGCCTTAAAGTGAACATGATCTTGTCAAAATAGTTTAGTGTGAGTTTCTTTGATAAATATTGCAGCCAAAAACTCCTATCAAGAGTTCAAAAGATCAAGGGTTTGCATTTTCTCCTTCGGGCAAAATACAAGGGGGTATCACTGAAGTAAAGCTACAACCGAGGCATATGTTTTGCCCTCGGTTTGCCTCAGTTACAGAAAGAAACCATGCTGTTACAGAAATATTACAGGTTAAATGATGTGGAGTGCAAAAACTTCCTTCACCAATACAATGAACCTTTTACCAGCTCGCTCACGGTCTCTAAGACTGAAATGCAACTGTAAAAAACTGAAATGGTTTCATGTGGGAGAGAAAACATTTTAGAAATTGTTTTAGTTGTAATTGGGCCTGGTTATCTTTGAATTAGACTGATCTCATCAACAGCTGTGTGAAAGAAAAAACAGATCCAAAGCGTCTCCTTAACTCAATACTGACAGCTGTAGATATGAAAATTAATTAGCCTTATCTCTTGCTTTGAAGTGCAATGATGCTAATTCTCTTCATGCGAGCATCACACGCACAATGCGCAACGTTTCAGAGAAAGGGAAGGCTTATTTCAGTGTATTTTCTGCACTCATTGATTCTTTTTAGAGTTCATGGTTCTGCTGCAGAAGCTTTTTAAACTCCACGACCAGCATGGTTCTTCAGTGTCTTCTGACTTGTGATAATGCCATCTTAGTAAAAGATGGGGCCAAACTTCCCGTCTTTAAAACCCATTCAAACTTTAGGAAGCTCTTTAGAATCAGTCAACTATAAAGAATTCATGATGCCCCTCTCTTCTCCCAGCTACAGATAACCCAACGCTATACCGCTAAATAGCCAATTCAGTTGATTCTAAAGTCTAAAAGCATAATTCCCTATGCATGATGGGTCATCGGGTCTATTGTTTTGAAGTGAAGAATGCGAGGCTGTTCTGAAGCTGTGCAAATGAACAATGTCATCTGTGGTACTGATGAATATTTAAAGTGCTGGAGATAAAGTGGAGCTCCACAGTGCAGAGGGCATTAGCTTTTTGTTTAACAAATCTCTGCTTCTGTTATTTCTTTTGTTTCCTCTAGAATGAAATATTAATAATAAAACAACTTCTGTCCATGCAACAGGTATATTTTTTGGCCATTTTGTGTGTAACTTTACACTCAAATAACCGTCACTCTGAAACAATCTGCTTGAGTCAAAGTAGCTAATAGATTTTAAAAAGGGCCCTCATACATTTTTAAAAGTGCACTTTCTTTTGTCTTTGCAAAGGACACTCTATTGTTATCTTGACGGAAGTTTTATGGTTAAAATGGGGAGGTAGCGCTTGAGCGTGCATGTGGGGAATGTGTGCACATGAAGGCAGAGAGACTGAGAGAGAAAATGAATGGCTTGCTGAGAGAATAAATCAGGAGTTTAGTGAAGCATGTCAGATCTATAAAACTGAGCTGTGACGTTAAAAGTCTCACCTGATAATTACCGAGGAGAGAGCAGCAGAGCTGTATTTAAGTTTGGAACATATTCATGAGCTGGTGAGGATTTTGGTCAATAATAAGTAAGTAGGTGAATTCTTATTTATGTCGCTCCTTCCGTAGCCTGGGTTATAAAGTGCCGAACATAAAAACGCAGGCAAAAGGAAACAAGACGTGAAACAAGGTGCACAGTGAAACAAAGTAAAACAACACAAACATAAATCTGAGCAAGGCACATCAGACACAAACACACTTTGCTGTGATTTAAAGGACCCGAGTGAGTTTGTCATCCTAACTCCCAGAGGAACACTGTTCCACAGTATGAGACCCAGGAAGGCAAACGTACAGTCCCATCATGTTCTCAGTCAACAAAATATCTGAAGATGTAGTACAGGGATAAGTCCAGTCCTGGAGGGGCCACTGTCCTACATGTTTTATATGTTCCCCTGCTCCAACACACCTGATTCAAATGAAATGGATCCTACAGCTTGTTATCAAGTTCTGAACATTGAGTCTGGTGCGTTGAAACAGGGAAACATCTAAATCCAGAAGGACAATGGCCCCTAAAAAGGACAGTAGTTACCCATGCATATCCCTGACCTAGTAGGAATATGAATTGTTTAAATTCCACTGATGTAACCTGGATCCATATTGTTTCAGACTTCATAAACAAGGAGAAAGATATTCAACTGAATTGCAAATTTAGCTTAATGGTGCACAGCTGCACGGTAATGTGGTGGCACTGTCAAAGAAAATAAAACAGGTCCAAGTGTACAGTAGGTCCCTGGGGCACCCCGCAGGTCACAGTTGCTAAACAAGATTTACTCACCAAAGGCTGCAACTAAGCAATTCCAGTTAGATGGTGAGAGGTAAACCCTGTTAGTGCTACACAATCATTGCACATCGTTGTGTAATGACAATAAAGTTTATTCTATTCTATTCTGTTCTATTCTTAAAAAAAGAAGCAAAACCTACCAAGTTGAATTTCATGATTTTTTTTTTAGAACATTTTGTTCAAATCTCTTTCTTTATGATTAGAAAATAGTGTATTATCATAATGGGGGTTATTCTCTGGGAGTCTAATGGAATAAATCTCAACATAGAATGTTTTCAAAGAGTAAGCCAAGCAGCATGGAGAACACACAGCTACCTTTTACAAAAAAAATCTATCACATAATACACTCAATAATTTGCCAGAACACCTTATTTTGAGAGTTCACATGTCAGGTCCAGACGTGCATAATGAGGCCAGTAATAAAGGTAGAATATTGCCTCCATGCTGCAGTGCCACAGAAAAGTGCTGACCTGCACAGCAGATGATGCTAGCAGGATTTTACATGACAGAGTCAAATGTTTTACATAGATTGATTAGACCTCGAACTGATGAGTAAAGCTGACACATCTCTGACGATTAAAGCTATGATGACATTGATTAATGGGGACTGGAGACATTGAAGGATGTATTAAAGATCTAAAACCTTCAATCACTGCCTGCACTTACACAGTATTTCCCTCTTTAGTTCTGTTATCCTCAAAGAAATAACATGGGATATTTGGTCCAATAGTGAGACTTCTAAATATGGAAATATGTGCTTAGATCCATGTATTTAGCCCAAAATTACAGTCTAAATTACATCAAATAATTTAGCTACAACTGTAATGCACTTTCTGTTTAGATTTTTTCTTTTATCTCAATATCCTATGTTTTGCTGAGGAAACCTGGGCGCTGGCATTCATGTGGACACTGCTTTTGCACGTAACATCCAACTAACTGTTGTTAGGACGTAGAGCCCGACCGATATGAAATTTCTGGGGCCAATGCCGCTACTGATATTGGGGGCTTTAAAAAGCCGATATCCGATATATCGGCCAATAAATGAAATAAGAACATGGATATACACAAGATACATAATGTACATGAACACACATACTTAATAAGGTTTGCCTTCAGCCTATACTTGTTTCAGTCAGCGAATTGAAATGAATTATTTGTTTGTTTATATGGTTTTGTTGTTGTTTTGGAGGAAATTTGAAATGACCTAAATAAACAATTATACTGAATTGAATTGAAGTGTCATAATGTTACACATTACCTTAAATTAAAATTTTTTGCTATGGTTTTCTGTTCAGCTGTTCATTCAAACAATAGTAACTTCATGGTTTCGGGGAGCTGAGCTCAGCTCCCCTGAAAACGCTCACCTGAGACACTAAGTAGGGGCTCTAAAACATAGTTCACTTTCAAGTTATATTCTATTTTCCAGAAGGTTACTGATGTTTCTTGAATGAAACTAATAGCATCCATTGTTCAGCATTGTTTGTTTATTGATCTATTACATTATTTCCCAAACCTATTTCTTTACTATTTCTTTATTTTCTTCCGTGGCCATCCATGCATTCTAGTGCCAGGCTCGAATTATTACATTTACATAATCACACATACTGCTCATCGTGTTATATTATTTTATGGACCCACAGCAAGTTTGCTACTGTTGAAAACTACAATCAAAACATTTTTACGGCCCAGGCTGCTGTTGCTGCGACTGACTTAGAGTAGGCTAACAGGACAGACCTTAGATCTATTTAACATTGGGGTATTGTATGATTTTGACAATGATGTGAGTGTGTTTTTTAATTAAGACCCAGGTAATCCATTTCAAATCAATGAGCCTGACTCACAAGAACTGCTGTTTCAGCACCGTGCCTAAGCGGTGACCACTTAATTTGCTTGATTTTTGTGGTTGTTAAAATAATTTTCTGACCCTTATTCAATAATGTTTTTTAATGCGTAATTTTAATGATGTTGTTATCATTCCAGTATGAGATGTTCCTAATTGTATCGGCTGCATGCAGCAGCAGCAGAATGTTTTTGACAGCAATCATGTTCTCGTCATGCTACCATGCACCAATATGCATGCATGTGTACATGACTTGGGAACCTGAAAAAAAGACTCCCTCAAACCCCCTTGTGTCATTAGAACCCTGCAACTGTCTTTTTTCTTTTTTGCAACAAAGATGAAAACAATGAATAAGAAAATTGCTTACCAACTCACACACTATTCATAATCACTAAATTTCTATTAAAAAAGAAGCTCAAAATGATACTAAATGACGGGACCTTTGGGAGCTATAAGAGTCAGCTCAGATTTTTTTTAAAAGAGCTGGTCCTTTCATTACTGATGAATGAAGTAAATTACTAATTAAAGCCATTCTGTGACATATGCATCTATTGGCTGCATGCTTAACTTAGTGTGTTTAGTGTCATTTGCTAACTACTGCCTGAACTAAGTGCAGCTGAATGACGAGCAAAGTTTAAGTGAAGTTGATGACTACAAAAACAAAAATGTGGCAGCAATTGGTCCATGTAAAGAACAAGGCTGGTTAGAGACTGGTTGCTGCCCCTTTCCTTGTTAAAAAGAAGAACTTGTAGGATGTTGTTGTTTGGGATTTTCATGAAAAAATGTAAATAAAAACTATTTAAAGGAACATGTGATCAACAGTAATTTGCTTCGTGGTGAATCTTCCACCCACATTGGCAGGTGATTTAAAAGGTTCACTTAGAGCCCTCCTTAGACTACATACGGAACTCCACTGATTACAAAAGAGTGCTTTGATTCTACAGAGCACCAACATCATGTGCTAATTAAAACTCATTAGTGTGTATATTAAGTTTAGTGTACTTGACTGGATCTTAACAAGTGTTTTTGTTTGTGTGCATCAGAAAACAAAGGCATGTGTGGTCCATAGATGGATAACAATACTGACATTTTTGGAAAAATATCAGTTATTAGAATGTTTTGATCAAATGATCAAAATAAAACATACAGTGATGTTACTCAATTAAAATATGGACTTGAATAAGATTTATTTAACTTAAAATAATTAATTAAAGAAATCTAAAGGGATTGACTGTATAATTTAAATCACTCATAGATGCCACCCACATATAAACAATTTAAGAATACCTCCATTCTTATGCCCTTTCAAGTCTGTGGGAGATCCAGACTATAAAGTACATTGTTTTCCACCATGATCAAACTTTTAAAACAATACTAGGCTGTTTGAGTCAAAGATCTAAAGATACTGATTAAAGGATTTTGGTTTTAACACCATCATATAACACTGTGTACTCTTTCAAAGCAGGGAAACTTTAACTTTACCTGACTGGGCTGCTGCTGGCATCCAAATCCTGTGCAGTCACTGCGCCAATGATGGTGCCCGCGGGTGTGTCCTCGTGCACATTCATCACATAGGAGGGCTTATTGAACACCGGGGGCTCATCCACATCCAAAACGTTAATCTTCACTGTTGCTGTGTCTTTGAAGGCCCCAAAGCTCTGAAACCGTGGATCCAGATGAGCATTGGAGGCGTCTACCTTAAAGGTGTATGCCTTCTTGGTTTCATAGTCCAGGGGCTACAAAGAAAACAGAAAGTTCTACAGTTAAAGACACTTTAATCACAGCTTAGTTTGGCATGTGTTCACACTTCTTCTCTGATTTGCTCTCCATGTGGTGTTCATTATGTACGAGCTAAGAGCTCTTGATCAAATGCTGTGAGTCATTATGAGCGTTTTTTGCCCTCGGTTCATTTTTGTTATTCTACCACTTTCAAGTAGCTAACTTATATTATTTGTGAACACCTGTCTGCTCATTCTAAAATAGCCATGTTATTTTTATGATTTTGCACAGCGAAACAACATAAATGCAATAAAACTTGTTAAAGTACAGCTGAAACTGCAGTAAATTTGCACCTATTTCATAACAGATACACAGCAGGTCCTGCCCGGTTTAATGTTTCTCCCCTTTCAGAGTGAGAAAGTCAAGCTGCAGTTTCGTGGTTCAGCAGAACTTCACCTTACTAACAAGAGTTCTCCAAACAAAAGCTTAAGAGTTCATATGTTGTTCCTCCTCGGGCTTCTGACATGTCAGCTCAGGGTCAATTAGTCAAAGCAAGGGCAGGAATCAGCATCCTCGGCTTGTCTCCGGCTGAGGTGTACACGTCTGACAGCAATGACACCCCCATTCATGCCTCTGCCTGTCTCCTGCCCTCTCATGTGTGGCCGACCATACTTGGCGAGCTTGCAGTCGGTCACGCTCCGCTGGCTCAGAGTCACATGAGAGACATTCCTTTCTGTGTATTTCAAATTGACTAACATGTAACCACTATGGCAGCAATGCTATCTCCTTGCCCCAGGACCTGGGCCTCTCCAGCATATTGTTTCAGAAGACAGCAAGCGAAAACAGCTGGTTATAACAATGAGAAAGTGCTTTTGAGGAGAGGCAGTTGAGAGGAGGTAAACGAAGAGATGGCAGAAAAAAATATAGTTTTTTTTTTTTTGCAATGTGAGATAAATACGACCAATTATCAGCCCAAATTATATGTGCATGAATTAGGGATCTAATTAGTCCAACTAGTAGAAATGAACTGAGGCTGTGAAGTCGTGAATGCACAGTAGCAGATGCTTCTCAGGCCTTCTGTCTCTCCTTCACCGACACGGTTTAACAGTCTCAAAGCTACAGCGGGTGTCTGTATAAAAAGGAAGAAAAAAAAAAGAGAGCAATGTGAAGGCAAGCCAATCTGAAAGCAATCATTGACCATCAACCATCATGATTGGTTTGATTGCAGCGCACCAGATGCAACTGTCTAGGCACAGCTATAAGATCCTTTAACAGGAAATACACTCTGTTCCTTTCAATCTCTCTCATGAGGTGACAACTTTGAGGAAGGAGACAAAATAAAAACCTCCAGTACAAACTGAATACATTGTGAGTGTCATTCAAAACCTGATTGGGACAATCGAGATATGGAAGTTGCTTTAGAGCGATCAGCAGACATAATGTTGGTGAACAGAACTTCCTGGTGGGTCCCTTTTATTCCAGGAATTCACACGAAAAAGAAGTCAAGAAGTGAATTCACAATAAATGCATTATCAAAAAGTTTCTGTAAAGTCAATTTTATTCATAATCTGTGTAAATTAAGACCAAAATAATAACATTACTACACTGGAACACTGAAGATTATGCACTCTTGTATATTGCTTTCTACATCATACATATATCATGCTGTGCTTAAACCAGTGCCTTTGGACAGCCATGCATAGCTCAGCTGAAACTGTGCACAGGTGGAGAAGGAAGGAAGGGAGAGCAATGCAAGTGAGGTGGACAGCAGGAGGTATACACCAGGCCTCATTAGCCAGGATCTCACCAGGGATCAGGAGAAGCTCTGCTCTCCATCTCAACATGCTGCATCACCACAATTAGGATGCGGGCCGAAAATCTCACCCTTAATAACCGTCTAATTTTCATGTAATCCTCAGCTAGCTGAAACAGTCTTGTGGTGTGTTTAGGGAAATGCTCGTTTTACATGCAGACTTTGCTACAGTTTTGATACAAATCTTGCAATAAGCACAGCTGGCGTCTCGGAGTTCCAGCTGACAAATTACTTTGCGTAAATGATGCCTGAAAACAGCTTGAGAAATGCTATTTGGGTGCAGGTGGAGTTGGAAATGTTAAAAGGGACTGGTTTGATAAGATACTTTAAAACTGTGGCCTTGTATGGAATACTTCTACATTTCGCCCCATCGTAACTAGTTGTTATATGTCCCATACATATAAAATAAATGGTTACATTTTAGGCTGGTGCTCTTTTGGAACTTAGAATTATCATAAAATTCAGAGCTCTGCATTTCCTTGCATTTTCTGTCAGGAAGTACAAAAATGAGTCTACACTTTATTCAAAGTGTTTTTTAGACTTTAATAACATATCAGTGGCAAAATATGTAACAGATCCCAAGTCCACTCTATAGGTAAGTAAACACTTGAGATGTTTCATGTGATGAAAACTAACCCCGGTGTGATTGCTCCATTAGAGCATTTCACACCTTTATGGAGGTAGCCGTAAAAGTATGAGTGTTTGTAACACTATCAGGCCTTGCAGACGGCGATTTATTGAACATAAGTGGACAGATATGGAGTGTTCTAAAAAGCTAGCTACTCATATTTTGAGTCAGCTACAGTACAGGCCACCAAGAAACCATTCCCTAAGAAAGCCAACGAAGCAGCAAAGGTGACAAATGTACAAAGTTTTAGTGTCAATGCTATCATGCAAACCCCAGAAATGCACACACAAAGAGGACCAATACAATGAACTCTGATGCAGTTCAGATAAACGACATAGAAGTGTAACCATTTTGTTTTTTCAAGCTCAATTCATTCTACAAAGAAGCAGTGTTGCTCATTACAGTTTGGTACAGGTGATGGTTCCACAGTTTGCTTAAAACATATCGTAATTTGCCTAGGCAACTTCATATATTTATGAAGTTCTTTGTGAAATCTCTGCTGGTGAAAACATCACCATAAAACCAAATCCAAGGAAGGCATTTTTCCCGCCACACACCACTGTTTGGAAGTTTGAAAGTTCTGTCAATGAAATATATGTCAGAGAAGCTGTCTTATCAGGGTATTACCAAATCCAAAGGTCTTTGATCAGGATTTTCTTGGATCATTTAAAGCAAAAATATCATTGTCATAGCATGTTGGTTATGCTGCAAATGAGTTTTTATTCATCTGTAGTCATCTCCCAGTTTGGTTGGCCTTGGTTTCATTGTGGTCATTGTTACTTTTTAGCTCTTGTTTTATGTCCTGCTTCCATGCATGCTTTACTTTATTTCTTGATATTTTGTAGCTTGTCTTTTCAAACATATCGCTTCCTAGCAGACTTTTTATGTCCTGGCTAC
>JBBBVU010000019.1:4761931-4772864 GCA_037177055.1 Atherinosoma microstoma
TTTTGTAGCTTGTCTTTTCAAACATATTGCTTCCTCGCAGACTTTTTATGTCCTGGCAACATTCAGATACGGGTAAATCCTCCAGATAAGTCGATTGTCGAAACAGGGTAGGACGTCTTTGTGTTGTGACGTCCCAAAACAACGTCCCGCAACATTTCCACTCTTATGACATGGGGACTAGCTGGTAAATGTCCGCTACAGCTCTGAGGTAAAAGAGCGTTCACAACATTTCCACTTTTCAGAGCAAGTCTGAAAGGGGCTATTTTATTTATAATTTTTTTTTGTATCTTCACTGCCTGTTAAAAGTTTGGACTGGTAAAGTGTACTGCATGTGAGATTCTCCACATCATTACAGTTCTGTTTCGGTTATTTTCGTCATCATGTATATAGTTTTCATTAGTGGTTTGTTTAGTGGAAATGCTGTTTTCTGCATTTTGTGTTTGACCAATCCAGTTGATCAAAATCCCTTGTCCCTTATCTACCAGCCTCCTGATATGTTCTGCATTTGGGTCCTTTTCTCCTCACCATCTCATGATAGCCAGTGTGAACAGCTAAGAAAAGCAGGACAATGAAGTGGACCAGGACACATTTCTGCTTTCAGGGAAATAGGATACCTATTTGAAGGTTATTGTGTGATGATCCTTGGCTTTCTTCAGGGCCTGTTTTACCTCCTGTGTACATCTCCTGCCCCTCCCTTGTTATCTTGGTAGTTCCAACCTGTGTTTAGTTACCCATTCAGCCCAGCCCCATCTTCCCTAAGTCCCATGCCAGATCATCTGTTTTCTTTGCTTGTTCACGTTCATGTTAACGTGCCTGTGCTTGTACTTTCTTAGTTTGGGGGCTTTCTTTGTTCCTCCTAAATTATTCTACTTTCCCTTGGGTCTTTACTTTCGGTGAATTCTAATGAACTGTGATTACCTGTACCCTCCGGCCTCTTTTTTTCCTGCATCCTCAGTAAGCTTTATTAAGTTTGGGTAGTTCATCATCTTGTATGGCTGTGTGGTTGCTCAGAATTTGGGTCCACATCACTGAACTCATATGACTGTGATCTTTTGCGCACATGTGAAAACCCTACAATGCTGCTAGAGCATAGCAAGAAAAGGATGTGCTCAATCTCACCAGAAAATAAATGTAATAGGTACATTTGTCCACTTGTCCAAAATGTAGTAGGATTACAACCCATGGATGTAAATTGTGAAATGGTAACATATCCCTGGGGTTTTGTTTTCTGTTAGGCAGCATTTATATGGCACAATGAGAACAATATCCCATGAATAGTAAAATGTGTAAACCAGAACCATGCATATTTTTAAAACTATCTAACCACAAAGTAAAAAAGCAAGGAATCAAAAGTAAAAAAAAAACAACACAAAAGTGCAATGACTGTGGTAAATGTAGGATGGTTCTCAACAAGTCTAATAATTATCTCCTGCATAAAGGATGACTGGATTAGCACCTTAAACTATCCCCTTCTTTCCCCCTCAGCCGTATTATGTACAAATGGGTAATTAATTACTCCTGAACTTGGACATCAGCCTGCATAGTTGTCCCCTGAGGGTGTTAGGATGCACATCCTCATGGTGTAGTGGCTAAAGGTGAGATAGGGTACACCATAGGCTAAATTTTCATTACATTGCCTACTGTGCCTTCTACATTTTGTAAAGCAAATTGCCACCAGCTGTGGCATCATTTTAAGACGCAGTCCGCCAATGGATTTGGTGAGGGTGCTTTGATACGGACGTTTGCAGTCTTTTGCACCAGTGGTGTTTGGAAGACCATCAATAGAATTAATACTTGTCTTGATGGCTACTTCTTCTTGAATGATTGACTTAAAAATACTTTATTTTTCCCCTAAAGAAAAAAAAAATTGTCTTGCAGTTTATTTTAAGATAACAAAAAGTTCTATAAATTCCTCAGTTAATTAAAAAATCTGACCAAATCATTACTTTTATTCATTTTAAGCTGACTTTTTTCAAACATGTTTGTACTCAAACGTTCATAAGAGTACTCCTGACTGTGTATAGGATTTGTTCTTAGCTAAGAGCAAATCCAAGATATGAACATTTTCATGACTGCCACAATCTTAAAAATAAATAAATAAATAAAAACTTTTAAGTAGGACTAATTTGTTTGTGAGAATGGTTGGTGAATGAGGCCCATTGTTTTCCACAACTACACTAATAACTTGTTGTTTTTAAAAAAAAACAGTAATATGTTGTCATTCATTAATTCATTATCTGTACAGCTTAATCCAATTCAGGGTCGCAGGGAAGCTGTAGCCTATCATAGCAGTTAGCAGGCGAGAGGCAGGGTACATCCTGGACAGGTCGCCACTCTGTCGCAGGGACTTGTGCATGTCACTCAAATGTAATGCAAAACTAATCCTGACCCATTGACTTGTGGAATATTTAAGTGTTGGATATCTCTGTTATTTTCTTAAGTGAAAACATGAGAAGACATAAAATAAAGTCCTAAAAATCTATACTTACTTATTTTTACAACACAGAGAAACAAACAACCACTCACTCCTAGGGACAATTTTAATTAATCTTATATGCATGTCTTTGGACTGTAGGAGGAACCTGAAGTAGAGGGAACCCATGTAAACACAGGGTCAACATGCAAACTCCACACAGAAAGGCTTTAACCCCTCCACTGCCATGGTTTGAACCAGGAGCCTTGTAGCTGTGAGGCAACGGGTGCTGACCACCACACCACCATGCATCCCACCCATCTATGTGGAAATAGATTAACTGATCTATAGTGTATGACTCCAGCGTTGTGGACATTATTAGAGTGTTTGAGCAGAATGTAAAGGTTTTAATCATAAGACCTTTATTAAATTGAAGTGAAAGTGATGTCATAGGAACAAAGTGCAGCTAATTTCCTCAAAAAATGGAGATATGATTAATCGACTACCAACTGTCAAGCAAATTCCACAGATTCATTTACATTTTCTGCTTTGGGTGAAACATGTTAGGAGCTTGGCGAGTTTCTAAATGTGTCTGAGACACATGAGGGTCCAAGCATGTCTGGTGTATCTGTTGGTAATTTGGGATAAAATGGGACCAGGAGGGGATAATGAGAAATTGTAAGTTAATGAGAAGATGTTCTAATGTGTCGATGCTTGACTCAAATCAGATCTGCTGGCCATAGGGGAAATTTTCCAAGAAAAAAGAAAAAGAAAAGGCCATTCCTTCTAAGACTGCACGAATCATTTAACGTGTTTTCCCCCTTCCTTGCAGATGACCTACTTACGCACTCACAACCAGGGTTGTATGACTAAGTGGTACCCATATCTACACATACATTATCCTTAAACAAGGTGCATACACCTCTGTATGTTCAGCTGCATGTTTGAAGTGTCTCATTACAGCTTCAGCTATTATGCACCTTTTATGGGTTGCTGTGGACACAACAAGGAAGTGTATCAACAGTGGAATTTGTAAGGAGGACAGACCGAGTTCCTCTCATGTCAGTGCTGCTGCTCTTCAACATCACAACAGAACACACTTGAAATTCTAGACATGGTGCAGCACCCTTTGATATGTAAATGTGCACCTTCATTGCACTGGCAACAGTACTGAATATAGGAATGTTTTTTTTGTCTTTTTTTTTCTTCTTCTACCAATTGAACCTGTTATATTCCAAGGGAATTTGTTAATTCAAATCAAGGGACTAATCAAGGCATCACAGTCTCAGAGGTATAGTTACACTACACACGTTAAAAAGTCCTCATATCGTCAGACTCACGGTACAATGGATGAGCTTGTTGACACCTGGTAATTAGATATGACGGCATGTGCAAAAAAACTAAACTTTTGTTCACAGTTGGCTCCGTTTCTGGTCTCTCCCTCACAGCTTTTTGTCTGTGTGGTATAAGGTGTTGGTTGCAGCTGTTTTTGGGTGGGTTTTTTCCCCCAGTTTGGTAGCTATTTTTGGGAATGGAGAAGAATATGCATATTTAATGGGTTCTCTCTCTTTTTTCTGTGTTCAGTTTAGTGTTACAACAGCAGAGTTCAATAATCTAAAACCTCAGCTTTACTCACTTACTAATGTGGGGTATAGTGTCCTGACACTGGCCATCAGTGCATCTTTTCCCTGTCAAGAACCGTTATCTTGGTAAAGGAATTCATTAGCAGGCTGATTCCATGTGATTGTGCTGAACACACGCATTACCTGGAGAGGCTGGAGATTAAAAAGCTGGGAAAATGCTTCAGTATTGTTTAATCTATGATATGCAGAGCAACCTTAAATCTATTTAACCGCAGTATTCTATATTTTCAAAACCACTTATGAATCATTAACGCCCCCTCCTGTGATTTATCTACTGAGAGCAAATCAAAGCAAAGCCAAACATATATTACACAGTTCTAATTGCGGCTGTACGAGCCAATGTATTTCTCCAAACTGTAAGATTAGAAAAAATGTCTGGATGCTAAATTCTTGGGAGACTAAAGCCCTTTGATCCCACATAATGAAACCAATCATTGGTGAGAAATGCTGATTTTTATTTTGGGTAACAAATAACGCCCAATAAACACATTATTTCAATCATACACAACTGCTTCAGTGCAAAGATTTCACAAATATTGTGAGATATGCAATCGTGATTCAGTGGCAGGAGCCTGGACCTAATTTTTTTGTTCTTCGTAAGGTCACTGCAGTCATCAGCTGACAGTTTCAGCTAAATTCTGTCATGCAGAAGAATACTAAAGACTGCTAGCTGCTATTGTGCTTTCGGCAGACAACTGACCACAGAGCAAAATCAGCTTATCATCAGTAGAGAAAAGCTTACATGCCCCAGAGAGCCATTTCATGTCCCTCCGAATACCGGGGGGTCTTAACACTGTGGAGAAGAGATGCTCACTTTATTGTGCTGCCATCAGTCACATCGGTTTGTGTCCTTGGCTGCCTCCAAGCATCTCCATCCCCTCAGTGCTCACAACACTGGAGTGCCATTTGAGTGCCTTGCCAGCAGCCCTGTCCACATTGCAGCTGAGTGGAGTGACTGTGAAAGACTTGCACTGCCACTCTTAATAGGACAGGGTTAGCCACGGGATGCGCCCCGAGACACTAGTTTAATCTATTACACCCACGCCTCTGCAAGCCACCAGAGAGAGGGCACTTCATCGACTCTTAGCACCACCTCAGCCACCTCTTTGTCATTCTTGCCCCTCTTTTTCTTTCTTTTGTACTTATTCATTCCCTCACACACAACACATGCATAGAGAGATGCACATGCAGGGAGGTGTGTGGTTCCTTGGTGAGGTGTTATTCATCTGTGTTTGGCATCTGAATATCATGCTGTGTAGAGGTATTGTTTCCTCCTCTCCTCCTTTTCAGCCCCTGTCACACAGGGCCTAAAATAACTCATTTCACCTCCCACTGGAACATTCAGCACCAAAATCAATAGATTAGTTTCAACTCTTGTCTTTGAGCAGGACACAGCTGCTTTCAGGCCATTAGAAAGGTTCTTAGAGACACATACCTTTTAGCGTTCAGATTTAAGACACTGCAATTACCCTACAGCAAGAAATGAAATACATATATTATATACCTAAGCCCCTATGAGACCGGTGATGGCAAACCAACAGGACACTGCAGAAGAAGGTAGTGGTGACAGATACAGTAATCCCAATCTACGGGAATATCGAGAAGAAGGAACACAAAAAACAACAACAAAATATTAAGATCTAAAAGAGGAAGTGAGAAAAAAAAACACATGGAAAGTGAAAATAACAGTGGTGCCAGTGGCAGCTGGGGCGATTGTGGCTGTGACCCCCAAAACTGAGTGAATGACTCCAACAGACCCAGGGAACAGCATCAGAGATATCTGCCCAAAAGAGTGTAGTCCTACAAACAGCTAAAATGCCGTGTAGAAGCCTCAATTCCATAAAGAAAGCCCCAACATCTCATTCATTCCCCCTTTTTTCTGGCTCAGATTCTGAAGAAAACACACCCTTGCTTCTCAACTCTCCATGCTAGGGGCCAAATTTCTTCCCCTAAACTCTCCTTCCTCAGCTTTGATCATGGCACCGCATGAACAGACAGCGATCATTCCCAAGCAGCAACACACAGAGCTTGCGTGAGACTTTCCACCGTAAGCTGAACACACTACTATGAGTGCAACAGTGAGCGATTATTCCTCAGGAGCAGCTGTGAAAAAATGACTGGTTTCCTTCTTCTAAACAAAAGTTCCAAGGAATTCCACAGATACTTGACACGAACCAACACCGGAGCGCTTATTACTGCTCATGAGTGACAACGTGTCGGGAAAGAATCCTACGGACTGTTATAACAAACACACAGTGGGCATTAGCTGTAGCAGTGAGCTTTACAGAGCTCAGCATAAGAGAGCTAAGCTGAAACTGCACATGCATTTGATTTCTTTGCTTTGAAGCTTGTTGTGTGATCATGTTTTATAATTCAGTTATCCTCTGTTGGGATGTTGTTCAAGACACAGGATCTTGCATGCTGGCACCTTAAATTCATGTGTCATATCCATACTGCTCAACTGGATCTGTTCATGAGAACTAAACAGACAGAGAGGAATTTAAAGCTCCTGCTAGCCATGCCTATATATTTTTTTGTCTTTTCCAGCATTGTAGCAAGCAGAATGATGGTCTGGCTGCTGCATTGTGCTGAGCAAATTTGTTTTGCCAAGAGGAGCCTTAATGTAAAAGGCCCCTCTTGATAATCAGATTCTTTATTAATCTTTTTATCTATTTAATTATTATTATTATTATTTTATAATGCCATGTTTTAATTGATTGGTTGATTTTAATTGAAGTGTGAAGTACACACATACACAAAGATTCACAAACATTCTCTGAAGCACATGCTCTATATTTTAAGTATGATTTTGTCAAATATATGTAGTTACTGTTGCTATGATTTTGTTTCTCACAAGATCTTACCACCTGCATGCCAAGGCTCATCATTTTTTCTGCTTCACAAACAGAAACATGTGCATGGGAAACTGTGTCATCATGTCGTGTTGGAGTCTGTCTCATTGTGTGCTTACTGATTGACTGAAGTAGGAGTAATTGTGCATCTTAGTTGCAAAAATTCTCTAAATGCGCCAGCAATATTTAAAAAATGTGGTGATCAGATTGAAGCCTTCACTGTCTGATCATTGCATATCTTCTTCAGATTGACATAAAAGCTGATCAACAGGCACTAAAGAGTAATTCTAGTATTCATTAGTTCCTGAATTGTTAGGTGGTGCCCTATAATTAAGGATTCTCATTGGCATTAATGACTTATTTGGGAGGCTTATTAATAATCATTATTAACAAAGCCAGCTCCTATATTCACAACAAGACCAGAAGATCTCATTCCACTGTCTTCTTTTGTATTTAGTCAGCAGAGCCAGCATAATCAATCCAGCTTTCAGTCAAGTTAATATTTTGCTCATTAGTTGGTCATTTGTCCAAAGCTTTTTTCAAACAAAAATCCTTTAAAAAAGATTCATACAGCCCAGTACCGCATCAGCAGAGGTCATAAAATGATTTACTCATCAAACAGCTCACTAATAAGACTGCAGTCACTCAATAGCTAGCCAAATTTAGTCCATAATTGATGGCAGGGGTGATGAAATGAACTTGTTTCCATTATGACAAAAACTGTACATGTGAGGATTTTTCAGGGAAGGAATCAAGACAGTTTTGCTCATCATACACAGTAACCAAATCACCTGAGGATATTGGCTCCTTTGGTAGTGAAGAAATGTCATCTTATGTAAGCTGGATGACTCATTTGCCCTTTTTAGTGTGATCTGAAGAATGTGAAATCTTGAAATAAATCTCTATGGTGGAAAATGCAAGCCAAGCTTGTCAGGCATATGCGTACCACAGTAGCTCTGAAGTCATCACAACAGCTGTTTCTTGCCACTGTCCGTGGTGCTGAAACACGCACAATTTAGTCTTGTGTTCATTGATTCGTTTTTCCCTCAAAACCATAAAATTTCTTAATAGTGAGCTGTAAACAGATTCAAGTCAAGTGTAGCGCTGCTATTTGTGAGGACATTGGCTCGTTTGGGAATACAAAAAAGGCCACCTTATGTATGCTGGCTGACTCATCTGCCTTTTTTAGTGTTATCTAAAGAATGCAAACTCTTGAAATAAATCTTTGTCTGTAGTGGTTAATTTATTCAAGTCAAGCTTGTTAGATATCTGTGTGCCAAAGTAGCTCTGAATTCATCACAACAGCTGTTTCTGGCCACTGTCCATGGCTCTGAAACATGCACAATTCAGCCTTGTGTTCAATGATTCACTTTTTCCTCGATAACCATATAATCTATCAATAATGAGCTGTCAATAGAGAAATGTAGTGCTGCTGTCTCTCCGCATATAAATGTAACATAGTGTCTCGTCGTGCCATGAAAATGAAACATTTTGTTCATTAGAGGGAATTTGAAAAATCAAGCTTTGATTTTTGAAAAGACGACAAAAGAAATAGAGAACAAAAATGAAAAGAGAACAGAGTTTAAGTAATACAAACATGGGAGCTTTCAGATAGAACCTCACTTTATCTTTCACTGTGAAAAGGTCTGATCTTTGACATTGTTTCATGGACATTAAGGTTTTTTGTTTTGTTTTGTGTTTAAACTATACCTTAAAGGAAAATTGTGGGATGTGTCATTGGTGTTTGAAAATTATGACTGTTAATTGCTAGGTGCCTTCAAAATAATGACATGGACAGTTAAAAGCGCTCATGCAGAACATGATTGGATCTGTAGTGAAGTATCACAGAAGCAAATATCCATCTTGGAGATCTTGTTGGAAGGGAATACATAGGGAAAGGGTAAATTGAAAGAGCTGTCCTGGGAAGACTGACTAATCTTAAAGAGTTGTAGCTTTCTAGAACAAAAATTGGTTTTAACCTTGGGCTTTTCCAAGCTTTTGGCAATGTTGATGTTTAGTCACATGCAGAAAAGCTTTCAGACATTAAATTTGGGAAAAACTGGAACTAGAGTTGTGGCCAAATGTGCAACATATGGACAAACACACTTGCGGGCCACCGTGTTTATATATGTTTTGTCTGGGATAAATAATGTCAGTTGAATAAAAAAGAAATCTAAACCACAGCGGAAACATGCTGCAGACTCTGTGGAGGCATTTCATTTGCTGAAGGTCATCCTCTACCTGTTGCTCATACTTGATCCAGATACTAAACAATCTATTACAATTTTCAGCCCTTTTATGAGAAAATAAATGAATAGCAATGCTATTATGTCTGGTTATCATTGCTAAAACAAATGACCAGGTTGGAGCAGAATCAGAATCTTACCTCCCTCTCTGCAAGCTTTGCATATTATGTGTAGACAATAAATCACACAAGCACTGAAATGGATGGTTCAACTGAGACTGGAGGAGTGAAACAAAGAGAAAAGACTGCCTTTGTGCACACATTCCTTCCATAATGTTGTCTGACGTTTTTAATAACAGTCGGAGCCTGTCAGCAAATAGAATCGCTTTAACTTTGTCGAACACAATTGCGCTACGCGTTTGCAACCATTTAGTAGTTGCCAGCTAAGGCTCTTTCGCCCTCGCCTGTCAATAGTTTACATCAATACTAAGGATACAAAGAAAAATGGAGCCCAGTGAGACAAAAAAAAAAGCACAGACTTTATATTTTACAGAGAACATGAAAAGGCTAACGATCCCCTCCCAATCCCAGAGGAGAAATTTTGCTAATTTAGCATCAAAACCTTTGAGGACTAAAATACTATATGATATACCCTTCTTCTACCTGTTCACAGCTATATACTAGAAGTACAAGGTGTTGTCCGTGCCATTAAGAGAAATTGAGGTCTTACAGTGTCAAGCCTACAATGAATGAACCTGGTCCAGAGTCATAGCCAAGAAAAGCAATGAGAAACCATAGCAACCACCCTAATAAACTGGGTAACCAGACACCAAGCAACAGCTCAGAAATAAGAGCCCAAACCATCACTAAGAGACCAATTTTTCTTCACACGTATGTTATGGTTATGAATATCTATTAAAAGCAAAGCACAAAAGATTTTGTTTGAAGTATAAGTATTGCCAAAGTTTGCAAATTCACAAGATACCTGCAACTCTTTGCAATTCACTTTGGATTCCTCTGATGCCGGGGCAATGCATTTGGAAGTGTTGTCATAGGTCTGCAGCAAAGACTTTTCATTCAATGCACTGTGGCCGCTGGAGCATTCAGATTTAGTTTGTACAGTGAGGAGATAGTCCTGTATTAGAATGGATTCGCTGAGAATGAGCTGGCAAATATTATGCCACACAAACCATCATTAAACAACGCTGTTCCTTTAGGGCTTAGAACAGCACATTTCAATTACGCATTATCTGCCATCTTGTCTTCTCTCAAGGAAAGATAAGTAAATATGCAAATGGACAAATGTTTAATCTGAATGAAAACTATTTTACCATTCACAACACAAGGTTTTTCTATTAGATATGTCAGCATGTAGGAGTGCTGTTCTCAATATATGTGTTGTAGTGTTTCCATGCAGCTGCGTCCTTGCACATGCTTTCTCTTGTTAAGTATGTCACTACGCACACATTTGTCGACACATTTCTCTGGGAATTCACTGGTGGATTTACCTATTGTCTCCCATAATCTTATGTTTTGCAGATGGGGTATGCAAACCCCCTCAATGCCTCTGTGTCTCTTTTTTCCTCTCCCCCTGTATCGGCAGACTGGGGAACAGATGATCATCCTTTGAACCCATTACTCAGCCTGATCCTCTTATCATAACCAACCTTCCTGAGTCTCTAATTTGGGGTCTGCCAAACTCTGCTCTGAGCACAATGTGGCTTTCGTCTCTGTCCCACTGTGTGTTTTTTTTCCCTTTTTTCTCTCCCCTGTGTGTGTGTGTGTGTGTGTGTGTGTGTGTGTGTGTGTGTGTGTGTGTGTGTGTGTGTGTGTGTGTGTG
>JBBBVU010000019.1:4783971-4797444 GCA_037177055.1 Atherinosoma microstoma
CAGGCCATATTTACACATTTCTAGATGCGCTAACAATAAACTAATATTCTCAACACAAACCACTATGTTGCCTTGGATGATGAAGATGTTTGTGCATCTAACTCCGGGCTCGGACAAAAAAAGGACTGAGTGCAGTGCAGATAAACAAAGACCAACGCAGTCGAAGCGACCCATGCGTGTGCACAACATTGGCGTCACATCCACTTGTCGCCAGAGGGGGCAGACTGCTGGAAAAAAGCTAGAACTTGTGCTATGCTCCTTTAAGCATTCCCAAATTTGAGGAAATTCTATACATACCTATATTGAAAATCAACATTAAAACATCCATGACCATAAAAAAAAAAAGAATAAACAGTTTTCTTCTGTTTGAATTTGAGATCTCTATTACTTAATTGAGTAAATAAACTCTTACTTGAACTTTTTCTCTATGTAGCATAGGAATTCTTTTAAAAGTGATGTGTGCAGCACTCTGAGATTCCAGTACTGTTAGGTTGTGCATACATCTCAGTGCACACTGTGTTCCAGATTATTCTGAATGTAGGATTTCAATTAATTTAAACATTTGGATTTTAGCTTTTCTGTGGTAGATTTGGCTTGTGATTTTTATTCCATCTGTTTAGATCACCGATACAAAATGGAGGCAGATTTATCTTCCCAGTGTGAGTGATGATCCTGTCACTATGCTTCTAATTGATGATGCACCTTGGCTACTTGGCCACAGGGATATCCCTTTGGCTGACTGGTCAGCACACATGACTCTCATCTGAGAGGTTGTGAGTTCAATTCCTGTCCAGGCCCCTCCTTGTCCCTGCCACACCAGGTAAACTAAATTAAAGGGAAACTACTTAATAATTCAGTTAAGGCAAATCAAGGAAAGGGGAGAGCATCATATTAAGAGAACAGCTATCAAAAAGCCACCAGTGAGCATAAAGCAGGTATTTGAAGCTGATGGCCTCTATACAATCCAAGAACCTAACATTGCTGAACACTACTAGAATAATGGGGAGTGAGATGGTAGCCCTCTTTATGGTGCCTGCAAAATATGTGCAGTTTCTGGCTGACCATTTCCCGTCATGGTATAAAATGAAGAGCCATGCCTTCTGCAGTAAAATTGTTTTCATTCAAGACAACACACCATCCCATGCTGCAAAAAGTACCATTGAATCTCTGGCTACTATGGATATATAAAGGAAGAGAAACTCATGGGGTGGCCACCATCATCTGCTGACCTTAAGCCAACTGTGAACCTGTGGAGCATCCTTAAAAGGAAGATATATGAAGGCGGGGAGCTGTGTACCTCCAAACAGAAACTTTGGAAGGCAGTTCTGGCATTTTCAAATGAGATCCACGCAGAAAATATCCATGAACTTTAGTTCAATTAATAAAAAAGTTGTTCAGGTGATATCAAATATTAACATGAAACTTTATTTCTAAAAACGCTTTTGATGATTATTTTTAGAAAAAAATATTTTTCTCCATAATGAAAATACAAGTGTATGAAGAATGATTTGCAAAAACAAATGTTTTCAGCATTGGTAGTTTTGTTCAATAAAATCCAGATTGTCATACAGTATAACCTAAGATGATTGTTGATGATTAGAAAAGAATCCTTTTCATTGTCATTTTCATTGATTATTTAAGAGAAATGAACAAAAACATCATAGAAGTAATTATTTGGGACGCTTCATTTGTTGTTATTCTAATTTAGCGTTGATTGTAAGTTTAGCCACTAAGTTCATTTAATGATTAAGGGATTCTTTCTGGATGACGCTGAGTGACATACAGTCACTTTTCAAAGTATTTTAGGTTCTTTCAAGGGTAAGACAAGAGCTTTCTCAGTTTTTACCCCTAAAACTTTGGAAGCTGCAGTTCATTAGAGACTGACAAACATCTGTTACAATATATGTCAGGGTTGGTGCCTTAAAAAATAGACGCTATACATAAGAGACAACAGCAGGCTTTTCATCACAAGATCAGAGATCTTGAGTTCACAATTAAATAACCTGTAATGACAAGTCAAGAACCCTACAGCAATATAATAACTAGATTTTCTGAGGACATTTTTCCACATAAGAACATTGCACATTCTTCAAGCCTGAAAGCCATCTGCAGAGGGAACAGAGAGGAAGACAAAGAGAGGATGGGACGGGGCAGATGAGCTGCCATACTCGGCCCAAACCTCTTTGCTGTGACAGCATTATGGAAATATAATCTTTTCCTCGCTGTCATAGGAGCTTGACCGTCTGACTGCCTGTATTTACATTCAGAGGAGACCACAAAGTGTCACCTTAAAATACACAAAGAAGCTGCATCACTACAGAAGAGTCTTTCTGCTTTCTTGTCATACACTTGCTGTTTTGGACAAGAATAAATCTTGCTCACCATTTAATAAGAGTGCTTAGAGTCTGTGGGAGATTTTACGGATCAATGACTTTTCGGCATTATGTGTTATTTGGCTTGTGACATGACCTGGTAAACCGTACAATCGAATTAATCTGGTTTAGAAGCTTATGTGAAATGCTGAACAAAATGCAGAGTTTAAATACACTGAATCCCTGATGCTGCACCAACATGTTCAAATCTGATCTAAATATAGATGGAGACCCATGAGCAAAAAAACATCAAGCCCTGTTTATTTGCCAGGAGTTGTAGCTGCTGATCCAATCGCACTAAACAAACAAGCCATTGCTTACGACAGCTCATAATGACAAATAATGAAAAGCAATTACAAAGAGTAGAAATAATGAATGCCCCCTGCCCCACTTTAATTGCAGTGTTTATTGCATTATAAATGTGTGTATGAACCTCCATAAGACCATCTGAATATTTTCATACAAGAATTTTGAGTTTGTTTGGTCAAATAGTCATTACAATCAAGTTCACTCACTTTTGGAGAATCTAGGTGGATTATCGTTGACATCGCTGAGGGTAATGTTGACAATAGTGGTCCCAGCCAGTCCTCCCAACTGGCCCCCCATGTCCTTGGCCTGGATTAGTACCTGGTACTGTTCCTTCACCTCCCTGTCCATATTGGGCAAGGCTGTCTTTATAACCCCTGGTGTGCAGCAAGATTGATGAGAGACACAGATAATAGAGAGGAGAGAATCAGAGGAGGAAAAAGCAGAGGTAGAGGGAGAGAGCGATGGAGATAAAAAGACAAAGGGAGAGAGAGGTAAACACAAGCTTCCAAGAAATACGTTTGACACCACATGCACAATTTACTTCAAAATGCACGATAAATTTTCACCCAAGGAGCTTACTCCCGAGTACTGCATTCAGCTGTAGGAGTGCCTCTGACCAAAGCTGAAATAGAGGTCATCTTACCTACTGGAAGCACTTGACATTCAATAGGGAGCACTGGTGAAGCCATATAATGATTCACTTGAGGATCAGAGACCCTGAGATCAGAGAGCGTTTATACTGCAGATTAATAGCTAGGTCAGTGGGAGGTTGGCAGGCGAAAAAAGAAGCATGCCGCATAGTTTGCTCTACACTTTCCTCTTGCATTATTCCATTTACTTTGGTGAGGATGTCCCATTTGATTCACAAACTGCCATGCAAAACCACAGTCAGAGACTCTGATTAGTTTTGAAATCTGTCATCTTTTTCAGAAAGAATTGTGTCTCTTTGTGACATGTATGCTGATTTTGGAATGTTGCTGTTGTCCCCATCCCCTTGTTCACCTTTTACCTCTCAGTGTTTGTTACCCATTTTTTGTGCACATTTGGAGATAACGGCGGGCCCAGCAGGGCAAACATTTGCTTTAACAGTTTGATTTTTTTTTCCACAGCATCAGTTTGAAATACAGTCGCAGTAGGTGCACTGCAAAGCTCTGGGATGAGCAGCACGATCAGCAACAGATTCCACCATATCTAGCTGTGTGATATGTATGAACCTATTTTCATATGCTTTGAAATGTCCTAGATAGTAAGCCGGCGGCAACACAGCATCAGCAAACACTGCTGGTATGAAGTTATTTAAGATTTAGAGCAGTCATCTGCTACACTCCTGTCTCTTTTCTCCTATCCCTTATTCTCACCAGTTTTTGACAACATGCACCTTTTACAGTGCAGGAATAAGTGAGGTGGGAACAACTGACTGTCAGTGTTTCAGTAAAAAATCTTATTGATCTTTTTGTTTTTTAGTGATCTGAGTTTACACAACCACCAGCTTTACAACACTGGCTACTAAGCATCTTTGGCCTTACAGTAAATGCAAAGTAATCACATTTAGAGCAACTGTCCTCAAAGGAAATGATAAGTTTGATGTTTTTCTTTCCTTTTTTGTAATGTATCTATAGTTTTTTTCTGAAACGAGACTGTGTTCCTCCCCAAATCTTGCCCATGCTGGTACAGACTGCATTAAGTTAAAAGAATAACTGAAAGAAGGGTCAAAATAACATTGAGTCTTGTTTTAAAAAAGAAAGTATTTTAACTCAAACGGTGACTATTACTTTTCTCAATTCTACAGAAATAATGCCTTTGTCTAAATGTGAGAAAAGAGATTTAGTGAAGTGTTGTTGACTTACTGAAAAACATAAAGGGCCATGGTGTCCAACCACCTCTCCTTCCACCCGATGTGGACACCATAGCTTGTTAAACAACAGACTTTTCAACGATGTCTGCTGTGATATGGAACACTTTTATGAAGTGCATTTATTTCCCTTGTAGAACTGGTGCTTTAACAGTAATTTTTGTGCCTTCTGCGCCGCTCTGAAATGTACCATTTGTTAGCTGAAGGAGCTTCTTGAAAGAATACTATCATTCAAATCAACTGGGATAGACATTGCACTGTATTTATAACACCATCTCATGGCAGTGCAAATAAATATTACATCACAAGAGGCACTTCTCACGTGTGGGAGTAATCCTCTCACAGTTGTGTGAAATGCTACACAAAACTACAAAAATGTGTTCTCATAATACATGGCATTAATGGATGTGGCTGCCCCTCTCGATCCGCTGCAAAGCCTGTGTTATCCATATTTGAGCCTATGTGTGTGTAGGACTCACTGCACCAAGGACTCACAACGAGCAATTGTGTATGCAGATGATGTTTTTATGATACAATGCAGAAAACTAGGATAGCATCCAACTGGGAAAAAAGAAAAGAGGCCATTTATGATGAAGATGCTGGAAAAAAATGTCTGGATGACTAGAAGGGACAGCGCTGATGGTCACAGAACAACTTAACAGCAAGAATTTCTCCGTTTACAAACAAATTATGAGTCAGCTGCTTTTTCCCCCATGCTCTCTTTACCCAAGCACTACTCCCTTGCCTTAAGACAAAACTTGATCACTTGAATTAAACAGTTTTTTTTGTTTTGTTTTGCTTGTTTTCTTTATTATTTGCTGGAACTGACTCTATGACCTGTTTATAATACTTGAGCAAGACAATATGTTTAAAAGAGAAAATAGAAATGACCAGACCTGTTTATCTGTGCTGTGGATTACTTAATCTCTACTGTTGCCTAGAATGCAATAAAGCATTCGCACATTTTAACCCAAACAAATTTAATTTCTCACTTTTGTCACATGGATAAAACTTCTTGAGAAATGTGAAGAATATACCTGTTTTGGGATCAACAGAGAAGTATGGTTGGCCATGGAGGATGCTGTACACTACCCTAGCACTGTTTCCATAGGTGGGGTCATCTGCATCCGTAGCTGTTACCTGCGTCACATAGGTCCCTGTGGAAAAGAGTGGGAAGACATATTGACTTTGAGTTAATCGGTTTCCTCGTGAGACTGAAATCCAGACTCTTTGAAGTTCATCAGCTTACCAAACGATCGCACCTGACACCAACAAACAGTGAATCACCAATAAGAAGCATCAGCCAATGCTGAGGAGTCAAAGAAATTGACAACGTGTAATGTGGAGGAGTGGACAGGGAAAAATTATTTGCAGGAAAGCTGCTCTGTTTTCCTGTTGTATGTTTAGATTTACAAATCTGATATAAACAAAGCTGCTATTATTTAACCGATGAAGTGTCATAAAAGCTTGTGTGCATGCATCTATAATATTTTGCTACCTGTAAGAAAACAAAGGGCTGTGGCAGGAATATTATTAAGATGGCATGCTTCCAAACCCCTGCAGTAAAAGGGATAGAATAATTACTTGGCTCATCTTCCTTGACTACCTGGCAATGAAAACACTTCTTTCACTAACTCAATCCTTGTTACATGCGCTTGAATTAAAAAGACTGGGTGAAGTTTCCAGTTTTATAACTCCATAACACAAGCTGGGAGTTTCATAGGGAGATCACCACATTTAAACAGCTTAAAAACATACCATGTTTACAAAACAGTGCAGAAGGTGCGGGATGCTTAGTATGATCAAGAGACACTGACCAGAGGGAAAGCATTTACATGGTCATTTTACATTCTGGTAAGCTTCTAGTTGCCCATGAAGAACTTGTTGTATATTGAATAGGCTTTTCTGTCTGAGCGGGTGTTAACAATGGAATTAAAACATTAGGATGAGAGAGATTAGTGTTTCAATCCTCTCTCACACATGCCCGATTAGACATACATGAAGAGGGTTGCATCGTGTTAAACATGTGTATACAATAGATGAGATAACACATAAATAACTTCGCTGTTGATGGAAAAAGTGGAGCTCATGTAGAAGTGAAAGCTCCGATGTGATGAAAGTTTGAAAGCCTTCGAGCACCGCTGACTCCTACGCATTACCAGGCAACAAAGATAACAGCCTTTATGTAAGTGTGAGGCTAAAAACAAGTCAAATAAATGCTATTTGGATGATTATGGAAATCCAAATGGTGGAGTGTGAGTATGATTGAATGGATGGCATCAACGTCTCTCACTGCTTTAAAGAAATATACCTAATATATAACTTCATCAGATATAATATCCAACAAACTAATGTGATGTTAGTGTGGAAGGAACCAACTATCAGCACAATACACAAAGAATCACAGAATTAGTATCTAAAAATGAGAAGATTAGAATTAGTATAATCTTAAGACTTGTCCAAATGGGACTTCTTTGCAGATACAATTTTAAATGTAAGTTTGCAAATGGGCAGTGAAATCAACAAACTGATTAAGACATTCACTTAGTGATAATTACAACCCCCTAAAATAGTGCTTTAAATCTTTTATCCTCTGAATGATTCAGGGATAAGCTATTTGCTGACAACAAGGAATTAAGAAATAATTTTGGAGCTTGGCTACAACTATTGCTGCACATTTATGGTCAGTATCTCTTCATTTTTCTTAAAGTTTTTACCAACAAAAACAACAGGAACAATGTAGCAGATAATGAGCCCATTGACCACACAATTCATACTGGTAGTAATATAAATAGAACTCTCAGTTGGTATGGTTTTATTATACAAGGCTTGTTTCACTGGGAATGTTTATTCTTTCAAAGGGGGGTGTGGTAGAAAAAGTTTGAGAACCACTGGTTTAAGTGCAGACTAAGAAATGAGAATAAGAGTTATTATATCAAAACTTCTGGTGTTTAGATTCACACTTTTTTTTTTTTCAGGCTAATCTAAAAGTCCCTAATTAGAAATATGAAACGGTAAAGATGATATGAGGTGAGCCTGGTCTCACATCACTGAACTTTGATGGTTTCCTTAAATTTGACATCAGCAACCAGCAAGTAAGACACACAGTAAGACAGTATTCTTCTGTAGCATGTGGCATTTGCTCATAATTTCATTTACAGCAGGACATTGTTGGCATCTGAGATGCCACCAGCTTTAACAAAACGTTGGATGCCCTAGAACTACTTGGGCATAAAGGTTGCTTTAAAATAGCCTTTGTTGATTTAATTATTTGACTATGAAAAAAGTAAGGAAAGCGTCTTTAATCAGAATACAATATTTTTAAATGCTTTGATCAACTAATGTGAAATAAGGTGAGTGTGTTCATCCAAATTAAACCTGTCAGTAGTGTAATTGATCAGTTGTGGGTGATGTTTAAAGTTGATCTCTGCGCTTTGCTTTCATGGCCACAGCAGATGTTTTTTTGATGAACTTGAAAGCCTCTCTCTTATAGTAAACAGTACAATGCTGCTTTTGATTTAGGGTGCTCGCTGAGGCTACACTGTGTTTCTCCTGCTTTCCACCCATCCTCTCGAGACTGCTGAATTTGAAGTTTTGAGGGCTTCATTGTGATTCACATCAAGAGAAACCATTCTCCCAGTGAATTACCTTGATCTGTCCTCCCTGGGGGGAATGTGTAAAGACAAAGCTGTGAAATATTCTCAGGGCACACCAAGAATAAATTGGAACTCTGAAATGTCAAAATCTGTTAGGTAGTGCAGCATTACCCCTCTGGTTGCACCCACGCTGCTCTGGAAAGTGTATTTGTTGTGCTCTCCTGTTCATGAGAAGAAAAAGAAAGTTTTCTCTGCACAGAAGAGACTTCTTGGAACTCTGGATGGTCACTTACCAACTGGGGACATCTCAGGAACACTGGCCATATATGGTCCCTCCAAGAACTTTGGCTCATTGTCGTTGATATCTTGAACCTTGATAACAAATTCAGACTCAGGCTCCAGGGGGATGTCGGTGTTGAGGTCCACAGCTTGGGCGCGCAAGGTGTAGTAAGGCTTCTCCTCCCTGTCAAGACTCCTTAAGGCATGGATGTCCCCCGTTGTCTGGTCAATTGTGAAAATGGAGCCAGCACCTTCCCCCGAGAGGGTGTACTTCACCGAACTTTCCCCCTTATCGAGGTCAGTGTGGAGCTGCAAGACAAAAGAGGAAAAAAGACAGGTTGAGTGCAAACATTGGCACAGATAATGATTCACTGAAAACACTGGGGAAGAGCTGTCATGGAGGACTATTTCACAAAGACAGTCAAGGAAACTGACTGCACATCAAAGAGCAAATTCATTTCCCTGCAAAGATCCGCAAAACACCAAGTGAGGAGAAAAATAAAATAAAATGGTTGTGCTTTCAGAACATTTTGCAGATTAATGAGGCTAAATCTTTCATACATAATGTATTCTCTCAGTGCAATTACACTGCAGTGACAACTCTTCAACATCATGGATCCACTGCTTTTCAAGCGTAACTCAAAATTCTTCTCTTATACGAGATGGGAGACGAGAGATGGGAGATGGGAATTTAAGTAAAAGAGGCAAAGATTACACTTTAAAAGCATGAGGTAAATACCCATTTATCACAGGAGGAATTTTCCATTCTTTCTCCAGATAGTAAAAGGTCTGTGACTACAGGACTCTCATCACAGTTGCAAAACATTACAACTGCCAGAGAACATCTTCGTTGATTTGGAGCCAGGGCCTGGGCAGCTCTCTGTGCGAAGACAAACATATTCTGGGCTGGCAGTGGAAACACTGTTGACATAGTTATGCTTACTTTGTAGCAGAAAACAGCTATAATATTCAAAACCTTTTAAATATTTACAGGCTCTAATGCAATGTGATCATCACCATAGAGGGCTATGGATTTTTGCCTTCTTGTCAATCGCTTGAGATTTCCACCAGCACTGCTGAGCAGCAGTTTTATTTCAGGAGACGGGGAATAGATATTCTGAGCACTGAAGCAGGGGCATACTACACAAATCCAGCTGACTGGGTTAGGTGTTGGCTTGGGGCTATGTTGTTTTTCCTCTATCAAAAAAAAAAAAAAAATGCTGTATTCAGTTGCTTATAATTAGACACCTCACAATGGACTTTGAAGCCCTTTTCTACCAATGCTGTGTCTAAAGTGGCATGGCTAATGTTTCATTTTGTTTTGATAGGGGATAAGGACACATGCATACTGACTGTTTAACTTATTCCATGCAATGATTTTTTTTTCTTTTGTGTTTTAAGAGTTGGGAATGAATGAATTAATTTATTTATTTATTTAGAATAAAAAAACATATACAAAAGAGAATAAAAAAGAAGACATTTTTTAAAAAGAAAATAATATTAACACTGCATGATCAAATAATAATATAAACAAGTTTGAAAAACGAGTGGGAAGAAGTACGCACTTTGATGTGGCAGCGTTGAGAAAAACTTTTTTTTTTAAATTGTCAATAGGAGGTGCAGCTTCTTTATTTGTACTTTTCACTATAACTTGTGAACTGATTACTGCCCTGACAACGTCTTTTTATTTGTGTGCCATTTAATGAGAGAATGGATTCATGCTCTGGTAACTGCCATGGCAGCACAAGTCATGGAGATAAAGAAATATGAGATACTGCCGTAGATCCTCTGAAGGTTACAGTTCAAACACACACACATAATGCACAAGCACAAGCACACTCTGAGTAATTGGTGATTCTGTGTAAATTGCCACGTTCATACAAGCATAGCATGGCATTATAATGCCGTCACCCATGGTGCATTGCTCATTGCTATTCAAATGAGTGAGAATTATTTTTGGTAACATGACCGATGTTGGGTTTTAACTAGACCACAAAATCTTCTATCTTCTGCAATGAGAAGGAAATCTGTAAAGTAAATTATTCATTTTCTGTATGAATAATGAGGATGATCCATTCCTCCTCCACAAACTAAATAATTTGACCAAAAAAAAAACCAAAATCACAACCACTAACCCTCTATGGCATGACTTTTTATTTTTTCTGAAAAAAAATATGTCATCACATTTTGTGGGAGCTTTGTGGTCCCTAATGAAATGAATGAAATGAAATGAAAAATACTTTATTTATCCCTTTTGGGGGAAATTATTGTTGTAGCAGAGTTTTGTTTTTGTTTTGTTTTTTTATATTTTTTTTCTAATAATATATTTGTCATAAAATCTGACCCCCCAACCAAGATTTGGGTTTGTTGTCTCAGGGCAACACTTTGCTATAAGGGTTCCAAAACTCTAAGGTTTCCTATAGTGATTATAATTGGTGATATTTAAGTCAAACCAACATATATTCACTAGAAAACAAGTTTATTTTGACAAAAATGAACCCAGAAATGCTTCCAATCAATCAAACATAAAACAAACAGTCTATTGAAGTGTGTCCCTTATAAAGAACAGTATTGTTTAATTAGGGTACAAGATGGGCCCCAGAGGTACAATACTGGTAAACAGCAGTACCTTTGAAGGTACCACCTTTGTACCACTCACTGTTCTCACTGTCTGAGGGAATAAGTCTAAGGCCAAGAATATTCTTGCTTTTTAATCTTGCATCCATGTAGCCAACCGGCTCCATTCTGAGCATAGTTGTTCACATTTTGTACAATGCTTGTAACCAGAGTATTCCACCAGGGGGCACATTAGCAAATTCAGATCGGATAGAGTTGCTGAACTTGTAGGCTGTTAACAAAACAATAAACATGAGGAGGCTAGTGTTTCGGTTATTTTGAGATCATGGCAGAAAAACATGATGGCAGCTGTAAGGAAGTTGGTATTCAAGACCCCTAAACCAAAAAGGCTGTTTTCCATCATTTTTACTGCCGTCAACCCTGTGACCTTACATGCAATCAGTTTGTCCCCCTACACTCCTCCTACCGGTGACTTGCATAATGCAAGTTATGAAAGCAAAGCGTAAATTTCAAAGGATGTGCACAAACTATGCATAAAAAAAGGGAAAATTTGCGAGGCAGCCATGATAAACACATGGACACCTTATCAAAAGTATATCCTCTGCGAAACTCCTCGATCATAAACCTTCCACTAATAAAATGTTTTTGAGTCCATCTCCTGTAATTGTTTGTCAATGGTAAAGTTAAAAAAAATTACTATGGTTATTATTTTGCAACTTGGTGCATATTCTCACTATAGAATGTTATTATCTGAACAAAAGTGCCCTAACTGCAAAGTGTTGCCCTGAGGCAACAAACAGAAAAACACTGTTTTTATATAGAAGTAATGCCAACATAAGTTTTTAAATGATCAAAAATACTTCTTTACATGTTTATGTACATGAGCATATTTTTATTTGAATTTATCACAAGCGTAAACATGTTGAAAAGAGATGTACATCTTGCCAAATAACAGCAGTGTGCACCATGTGGCTCTGCTTCTTTCGAGGACAACTCCACTCCCAATTAGCAGGTCACATGCACTTCAACCCCACATTTTATTGGATACAGACATGTTTGGTGATGTTTGAAAAAAAATTACCTCCTCAAAATAGTTAAAGGGACAGTCTGAGGACCAGATGGTTCGTTGCCTGAGGCCTACACCATGCCATAGAGGGCTAAAGGTGCTGATAATTACCATAATGATTGTATTTTGATATCCAAATGAGTTTAGATCTTTCACACCTACCTACACATTTCAAAGTAAGTACAGTACCATCTTACTGGTGAATGTGACACATAATTGCCTCAAATGACAATTGTGATCTATATACATTTCTCTAGCACTTTCTTGATTGTTGCAGATTAAAAGGTACACCTGAGTGCTCATTTAGAAACACCCCAAATTTGATTTGTGAGATGGCAGTTGCGTTTTTTGGTTGCAGTTCAAGGAACTTTTATGGGGAATGCTTTGTTGGTTCATTATGGAGGAAAGAAATGCAAACGTCAAGCACCAGAAACAAGGTCACAGCAATTTATTTCCCTTTACTGAACCTTATAATGATGATATTAATGATGTGGTAGGTCAGTCAATGAACATCTGAGCAAAGAAATAAGGGTTCAGGCAAAAGGGATGCCATGAATTTGAACAGATAATAAAGCTGCAACTGCTTCAAAAGATGAGAAAAATCTTTAAAAAATAAAATGACAGTGAGTCAACAGGGCCCCAAGGCAACATAAAATTGCTTCCCATGCTCGAGCATTTTCATTCAGAAGGTCTCACAACTTTCATGATAATTAATTAGGCATTGTGTTTTCTTTCTTTTTTTTTTCCTTTTTTTCCTACAAGTCCTGAATTGAAGAAAAAAATGCTTTTGGCCCTTTAATTTAACTTTTTGTTTTTAAAATTACAATTTCTGTTGTGCAACATAGAAAAAGAACAGTTAATTGAAAAACTTTAGCTTTGCACTTAATGTTAAAACATAAAACAGTTTTTTTTAGACTGCAGGGGAAAAAAATTCCCACACCTGCATTATGATTGGGGGTCACAGGTGAACTTTTAATTAATGGGAACTACAACATGCACTGTCATTGCTACAAGGACACAAAACAAGGAAACAAGGGGACTTGAACAGGCTCTAATTTAGGATGAGGTTTCTTTCAGTCATTTCCAGGGGCAATGGAAATTAATTGGGAGGATCACTTTTGTTCTTCCTGGCCTCTTTTTTCACCTCAACCCAAACCTAAGCAGAAAAGATGAAAATGAGTATCTTTTACCTAAAGTTTTAGAGCTTTTGTTGGCTTTTTCACTCAATTAAATTGGCAAACCTTAATAAAGTTAAAAGCTGTCAAACTTGTGTACAACTTGAAGCAGAACACACTCCACAGATGGTCTATCATCAGGTAGGCCTTAGTTGATGGTGAAATAATTCAATTCAATTCAATTCAATTCATCTTTATTTGTATAGCGCCAATTCACGACAATGTCATCTCAGGGTGCTTAACAGAC
>JBBBVU010000019.1:4797544-4813759 GCA_037177055.1 Atherinosoma microstoma
CCCCCCCCCTTTTCGACATTTGTCAGCCTCATATGCTCCTACCTGGAAATAATGTTTTCTTCATTTCAACAGACATACTACAGAATGATTGTTTTTTACTCAGATTGTGTTAAAATGCAAATGTCTCAAAGTACAAGAATTTATATGTAATATTCCGTTAATTTAGGAACAGATTGGTTTAAGTTTAATCTTTAAACTTAATGGATAAGAACATAAAACCCCCCACCTTTGTTCCTCCTTGTGATCACTCCCGGGCCAAACGCCTCACATGTGATTGGTCCAGAGTCTCGTTGCTCCGCCCACCTCAGAGTAACATTCTGAGACTTTTGGAAATTTAATTCAGAGTTGTTTTGGACAAGAGGAGATAGTAACTCTCCGTTTCTTTGCGTGGTAAACACGAAGTCCTCGTGGCGTTTTGGCGCCTAGATTTCCTTTGTTTCATTTTTGTCATAATTTTCCAAGTTTTTCGTTCTTTTTGTTAATCGATTCTAATACCCAGAAGTTCCCGTTGCTGAGTAACCGTAAGCACTCGCTGATTGGTGTTAAAATAGTTTACCCTTTTATCAAATTTTCTTGTCTGATTAACTTTGACTACAAGACAAAGTTAACTTGGACATCAGCTTTTTGCCAGCCTTCACTGGATAACAGAGAGGAGGTTCGCGACCTGCAGAGGCCGTTTCGAGGACCGGAGAGTGTAACACGGAGGCGACTGGAACATTCCACCTGCTTCTCTTTTTTCGGATGAACGCTGCTCCTAACAGAACCTCAGGCCGGTAGGATCCATGACCCATCTCCTAAAAGTTGCTAGTTATGTGCTGAGTGTCTTATAAACAAGTGAATGAGATAAAATTGATTTTACTGTGAAGCCCAATCTGAGTGTTTTCAAGCGTTAAAGCGAAACACCTAAAGATCAGTCACAATTCTCTTAAAATTGAATATATTTCTCACTACTATTTAAATATTTCAGGACAAACTATTTCCACTCTCTTCCTAACCTAATTCTCTTACTATCAAACCTCTCTGATATGCTGCGCTGGTTATATTACATCGTTACTTTACATTGTCACGAGATTACTCTACCATACAGATGTTTGACTTAAAATGTGAATTGTCTGTCTTTTCCGGTGTGCAATGATTTAATAAATTTTGGTTTATTTTAATCGGTCGTTGTCAAGTGTTTTCCAAACAAGATTTTGGTCAATCCATATGCAGAACTCTACTGCCTTTAAGATTATGAGACTGAGCATAATTTGTAGCTAAATAATTAGTGGTTTTCCAAATCTTCCCATCCAATTACAAGGAAAAAGGTTTTGGTGGCGCCCCGATCAATTTGAATGTTAAGATAAATATTAATATCACGCATATTAATGTTTATATTAATATTCCCATATTCAGAATCCCTAGTAAAGCTACTCTCATGTCGTTGATTGTGACCAGTTTTCACAAGCTGAGGCAACACCAAGCTGCAAAACTCCAAAGTAACAGCTTGAGAAAGAAGATGTGCAAAATCGTGTTGTTGCAGGGTTATTAGTAGATTAGGTTTTCAGTGGTGTGCATTCTGTGTCAAAATGGCAAGAGGAAAAGATCTCAGTAACTATAATAGCTATAGGGTTTTTTGGGGGGGGTATTTTGGTACATTATTAAAGTGGAAATTAAACACTCAAACAACCTAACGTTATTTCCTAGATTGAATCCAATTTTTATCAATAATTACATTAAAAATGTAAAAAATATGAACATATAAAAGAAAAACGCACGAGCGCCGCCATGTTGCAGAACTATAAACCGTGACGTCACTGGGTTGGTTGGTCCACCGGTTCTGATGAGAGTCCCTATGTCTGCACCGCAGTAAGAGAGACAACAGTGTGAATGATGGAAACTGGTGAGCCAAAAGAGAAGAGAGGACTAAAGATGGACAACTACTGTATTGCTCCTGGGTGTAAAAATGAATTTTACAGAGTTCAGGCCGAGGACTAAACAGCCCATTTTCACAAACTTCCAATGAAAAGGAAAACAGTAACTACTGCTACTGGCTGGTGGCTATAAGGAGGAAGAACACTGGGCCTGACACCAGAGTCTTTCAACATTTTCTGGAGGAGGATTACAAAGAGCAGAAGACTTTTTGAAATTTTTCCATCATATTCCTGTTTTATTTATCTATTCTATTTTACGTTAAACAACCGGTGATTACTGACGTTAGTTAGCTTGACTAACAGTTACCTGCTGCTGACCGGACGCTCCGGTGTCACCGCTCAGACATCCTTCAGGGACAGCATGCTCACCTCCAGAACGTCCACCTCCCGGCACAGTAATCCAGATGTGTGAACATTAGTTATGCCAGATTTATCTGGCACGACATGGTCCAGATCAGCCTACTGACAGCAGACAGACTCCACTGTCGCAGGCGCACCTCCACCAGAGAGCGCTGCCGACCCGCTCCACCAAGACACGCATCGGCTCAACATCTCCCTCTTCTCTCCATATTGCCGCTCCAGTCACACGGCATAACAAAAACATAGGCAATAGGATCTGGGTACTCAATAGGCCTTTAAGCTCCATCTTCCATTGTATTTATCTTCTTAAATGTATTATGGCTTGTTAGTTGCAGCATAGTGTAGCTGGTAAAACCTATGGATTCCAATGGCAGCCAGAGAACCAACCAGTGGGAACCAACCAACCCCTGTGATGTCACTCCAAGATAGCTGCTCCCTGGCTCGCTAACTAACTAAAATTACGAAATTAAATTTGACATATCTGTCGTTTTAGCTATTTTTAAAAACAAATTTTTGGCTGAATGTTTTTTTTTTTTTGTATGTTAGAGGAATATCTGTGCCAAAATTGGCATGTTTCATTTCCACTTTAATTTAGGTAATCCTTTTATTTTTGTGTGGTTCTTTCTTTTTTGTTTTTTTTTCTGTTTTTTGTTTTGTTTTTTAACTCATTCCTTTATTAATTTATTTTTGCTCTATTACTAGGGTAAGGCAAGTTTATTACATCACATTTCCTGTACAAGACAATTCAATGAGCTTTACAAAAATTTTTAAAAGAATTACAGATGATGTAAAGAAAGGATTAAAAAGTAGTAAAAGGCAAATAACAATCACAATAAAAACATAAAAAAAACAATAAAATCATGATAAAATAAATTAAATTGATTAAAAGCAATATATGTTAAAGGGTGGTATTGTTTATTATTTATTTATTCATTTATATTTTTATATATATTTTATTTCATTTTATTCATTAGCTGTCATATCACTATCAGCATCATCATTATTATTCCTGTTGTAGAAGAAATTCAGTATATGTATGCATGTGGGTGTGAAAAAATTATAAAATAAAATGAAATAAATCAAATAATTTATCTATGTCGTATCATAGATATATATCTGACATCTATAATCAACCAAACGGCTTGAAAATCGGTTGAAAATTAAGTGAGTTATGGTGATTTTAATTGTTGAGAGACCTCTGCCTCTGTTGACTATGCAGTAGCAGACACGCCTTCCCCCAGCCCAAGATGGCGACCACGTTGATGCATCGTTCCAATGGACAGCAGCGTCAGAAGCAGCATCTACGTGTATATATCTATGCTTGTAACATAACATATCTTGTAACATATGTTACACCTATAAAAACTGCCGACATCGTAGGCGCCTCCGTCTCCTCTTGTTTTTTTCTTCTTATTGAAGACTAATGAAAAAATATGCCCATACCCCAGGCAATTCAAACTATATTTCCTGAAGACCACATCTTTTTTGTTGTCATCAGTTTCCCATCCGTTTGTTGACATTCGGTTGTCATAGATACTATTAGTAACCAGTGACGACTACTGATGACGTGTAATGGTAAAATAGGGGCATCTCATTTCCGAGGGGAATGTTTCACCCCTTTCTCTTACCACCTCGTTTTAAGGGACGAGGGGCAGAGAAAATCAAGGGGAAGGGGTAAAAAAGAGAAATGGGATTAGCCTTAAATTCTTTCCAGTGTTGTGAACAGAAATGGAAGCTTCCAACTATGCTGGTTGATCAGAATGCTGTGCCTTTTATGCTTGACTGTTTCCTCTTTTGTTTCTGGTTTTAGCGCGTTAGTTGGGCAAAAAAGTTCAGTGAAAGCTTGAATTGGATTAGAGTTTCCGACTGGCTCATTATTGTGTGCAGGGTGTGTTCATTTTTGTCCCACCTGTTGTAAAGAGTGGGAAATTATTTTTTGTGCACTTTATAAACTTTGGCTTGTGTTTATTTATGTATTTAATCTACTTGGATTACTGTTCTATTTCATTGGAGACTGTCAACATGATAAATTGGTGGGGGTTGTGATTTTGCATTTTGAGAGAGGGCATGTTTTCTAAAGCATAGTACTTGCTTGACAATTATTACCTCAGAGCTATCAAGCTTTAAACTTTGAGTCTAAAGAGTTAGGTATAAATTTGACTCAGTGATTCCTCTAAACTGTAGCTACACTAGAGGGGTGAATATTTAATGACAAGTGGTAGATGTTTTGAACAGCAATAGATTATTTTTTTTATCTCAGATTGAAAATGCCTCTGAAATTTCTTATGTAATCCTGTTTTAAATGTATTTTCTCTTGTAATATTGACTATTCCTTTCCCTGTCACACATGTGGAGTCTAACTTTTGCTGACTTCTTGTAAATGCTTACTTTGAACATTCATTTATTTTAAAAATCAGCTGAGCATTAATTTCCAAACTTAAACTGCCTCCATCTGAGACTGTGCTTCAGACACTACAGTTTCCAGTTTTTCTTTTTTTATGAACATGAAGAAATGTATTCTATAGCTTTGTGTTTGGTTGGATTTAGTAACGAGATCATACAACAAGAATTTGTTTTGTGTCTAACTACTGTTCATCTGTCATCCGTCTTGTTTTTCTATTTTGTAATCCCGTAATCTTTTGCAGCATCAGTTGCACTAGATTATCTCATGAGTTTAGTGTTCCCATTAGACAGATGAAAAGGCGAAACCAGTGAACCAGTGAGTTTTAATTCTATGGCATAGAATTTCCTTTTCTGTTTATGACCTAGCAGAGATACATGAGAGACAGTTGAATTACTGAAGTAGTGTTCTCTTAAAAGGATCCCCACTCTTTTTTATTATTACATTGCATGGTAAATAGAAAGCATGCACACATCCCTGTGTCCATAGGCAAACAAGTCTCCCTGCAATAAACACTGACTTGATGCATAGAAACCATAGCTACTCCCAGGGACATCTTTTGGATTTAAAGACAGAGGGGCCTAACCCCCTAAAGAGATGACATACAAAGTTGTTCCTTGCAGCCAGTGTCCAAATCATGATGATAATGGGTTAAAAACTACATTTAAGGCCAGTTATTGCAATGAAATCGAGTTACTGTGATGCTATTTTAGACAGAAATCTGCAAATTGGACAAAGCAGTGTAGAAAATTAATAAATGAAAGAGCTGTGTGGGACATAGGGGAAGTTACCATGACCTCATTCACCATCTGAGTTCTTCTGGATACAATGATATTAATGCTAAATGTTTGAAAAGACGGCCACATATACCTAATTCCACTTCATTTAAAATATTGCAGGTCTAAACCTTCTTGCTGTGAGGCAACTAACCACCACACCACCTAACAGTCTGTCGCAGGTCTACACCATTGCTGTACTACAGATTGATTCAACCAGGATATGATTTTACTAGTTTTACTTACCTATAGAATACAGTAGAATAACCCAAGAGAGAATGTAAATCTCACAGTGGAATTTGAAAAGATGGAAATTAGAAAAGGACCGAAACTCTGTATTTACTCCTTGTAAATTCCAAACTTATCTGGGCTGTTTTCACCTTAATTATTTGGGGAAAGGGATGAAATGCTCTGTTCTGTGAGCCAGAACTATCTTGTAGGCAGCTGTTCAGTGTCATCTCTGTGGGCTCTGTGGCTTTGATAATTAAACCCTCAAAGAAGGAGTTGCTTCTTCTCTCTGGATCTGTTTGGTCATTTGCTTCACCTTCTCCATCTCTGCATGTCCATGACCTCTCTAATGGGCAGATTGACATAACTATGACATAACTAATAAATATGAACACACTATATATTTCTTTAAAAGTAAACCACAGGCTCGACCACAGGCTCGAGCGTGTTACATGCGGGTCAGTCATCATGGTTTGGTGATAAATGAACCAGATTAGGCTGCCGGGACTTCCTTAGACCCTTTCATCAGTGATGTCACTACTGTAGCTGGAGGGAAAAATACAGGAAAGCGCGTTAAGAAACACTGTAGAAACGAGAGGTCTTATGTGTTATTACGACTTTAAAATGTCGTCTTGTTGTGTGTTTGGGTGCCAGAATAGGAGGACAACATTCGTCGAAGTGAATAAAAGTTTAAAAAAAAGAGTACTCGTGGACACTCGTAATCAGAAAAAACCAAGACAATTATGGTTGAATGCAATAGGACTGAACAGAGACGATCATCAACAATTCTCACGTTTGCGGCGCACATTTTATATCACGTAGAATTAATTGAATATTTAGTGATTATCAAGTCTTAATTAACAAAATTGTACATTATTAAGGAAAATGTCGGGTATATAACCGTTACCTTTATCAGTGCATTAGCAACCATGTAAATGCTCTAAAAGCAATACAATGAATCACCATAACATAACAGAAGAAGTGTAACAGCTTTTGCATTGCAAGTATTTCCGTTAGCTTAAGCTTACCCAGCCATGCAGGTGCAGATTGATGATAAAATGGAATTGTTTTCCCAATTTACGATGACCCAGATGTCCTACTGTTCATGTCATTCTTCTTGCTATGACGCTGGCTCGGCAAAACTTCAGACAGCAGCACACAAAAATCCGGACGTAAGTTGATGTACAATATTATTTCAATGTGGCCATTCATGACATAGTTGTAAGCATCAAGCGATTTCTATGCTTTGAGTTTCTCTTGTACACACACAGTGTCTCGATTAGGTACATGTAGATGTCTGGCCACTCCACCGACAGTCCTTCATGCCACTCCCGTAAGGTGTATGGATCAGCCAGCCTGCTTCCATCAGCTAGCATTAATGTTCTAGAATAGCTGCCACGGTCCCGTAGAGTTAGTGTCTGTACATATTACCACAGTTCCCAAACTGAAACACTTGCTTGAAAACCCTCCATTTACAAAAATGCCAACGAAAATTGTTAGCTGCCGCTTGTTAACATAGCTTCTAACCTCCGCTTTTGCCTCCAGGCTAAACTCTGCCCACAAAAAACATCACAATATTTGCAAACTTTGAAAAGGTCTATTGAGAAACATCACTGCACTGTGTTCCAGACATTATTGAACATACAGTAGCTCAAACGATCGCTAACACCACAATCATTAAAGCCAGTAATGAAATCAATTAATTTATCATTTTTAAAGGGGGCTAAAGAACATTTCAGGGTAACTCCAGACCCCGTAAAATGGGCATAACAATGTCCATGGTTATTCTTTTTGTGTTGAGCTTATTTCATGCCAAGGTTTATAACTGTGATTGCACTATGTTTCATGTCACTGTGACTCTCTCTCCCGGTGGACTTCCTAACAAAAACTTTACATTGAAGTTGGTACTGTCTGTGCTTTATGGAGCTGTATCAACTTTTTTTCCCACACAGAAAATGTGCTGTGTAAGCAACACAGCGTGTTGCAGAGCAGTTGTTTTGGATTGCATAAGATTGTCTCCTTTTTTTTTTTTAGTGATGGCTTCCATAACATGTGCTACATTACAGTGTAGCAGTTAAAAGTTCATGTAGAAATAAATGGCATGGATAACTGTCTAATGTATATATGCATGCACCAATCGGCCATATCATTAAAACCGAAACAATCCATAGGGACTAGGATAAAGGATGCCATGATTACTTGATTTCATAATCAATCACAGCTACACATAAACACCGCATTGACCAAGCATATCATTAAAAGGTTGCAACGAAAAAAGGGAATGCATCATGCATTCCATTTTTCCCCCTGAATTTTGTGTTTTTATTTGACCTAATTGTTTCTGGAGAACATGGTGGCTGTATAAAAGTTCAACAGTTCAATGATATAATATCTTAAATAATCCATTTATTTATTCTGATTTTTTTTTACTTTTTCAAAATCAGTATTTTTTACTTTTTTTTGTTCTAGTGGCCTATGTTGGACAGTTACTTGACAACCAGATGTAAACATCCAGTCTTTTTTTTTAACTCAGTCTCTTGGATCAGTAGTTTCATCTTCACACATTTTTAAAAAAAATGAATCTTCAGGACAGCCTCTGGATGCAGCTCAACCGCACAGGGTGAGTTTGATCGAGGCTGAACTGGTTTTCTGGCGAAGATCCTCCAATTTTCTATCAAGAATATTTTCAGCATAATGTGACAGTGAGGGTCCTGTCACTATGCCCCTGATTGATTATGTGCCCTGGCTACTTGGCCACAGGGATATCAATTTGGCTGGCTTGTCAGCGCGCATGACTCTCACCCAGGAGGTGGTGGGTTCAATCCCCGCCCGGGCCCTCCTTTATCCTGCCACAATAATGCTTCACCACAAAATAGATGCAGCTTTTTCATATGTTCTAGAGGCATGTAGTGTTGAATTTCTTAATCAATTGAATAACTTTGCTGTTTCTGCCAGCCTCTTCTGAGCCACTGATATTTTTGGGGGAAGACTAGAGCTCCAGCTCCCTAAAGCTCATTGCAGGTCACATAGATGGGGAGCTACAGCAGTCAAAGGACTCATAAACGGTTGTGGAAAACGGATGACAAACACATGATGATATTCCACGTTTTACAACTGATTACACTTTCCCTCTCAAATTCTGATTCTGTCAGTGTTTACTGCATCACAGAAACCCCTACTTTTTCTTTTGTCTGTGCGCAATGGCTTGTAGAAGAAACTATATTAACCTATTGGCTATTGAAAGTCAACTTCCATTTCCACCACATAAGTTGTTGTCCATTTCCTCCATCTGTTTCACTTCAAGCAAACTTAGTCCTACATTTTTAGGCCGACCAGAGTTTGGCTTTTGATGTACATCAGAGTGTGGTTGCACATTTCACACTTCCCCAAAAGAACCAGGTTACAGTTCATTTAAGTAGGGCAGGTTTGAATGCACCAATATTATTTAGATCTAAAACCTCTCATACTTCATATTATGAAGTTCTTTCTATCATTAAACCCATCAGCAAACTTCTGAAGTAGCAAATGATAGTGACAAAAAAACGTAGAGAGAAACTTCTTTAACATTGACATGAAAAGTGATTTGCAACTTTTCATGATCACCGCCATAGTAATCATGATTGCAGCTGATCATTTTTAGTCCTGTGGGTCAAGAGGTTGGGCGTCTGATTGGCCTTGTAGGACTGCAGCATTCTACTGGCAATCAGCTGGACACATTTGTAAGACGTTTGGAGGCAGGATCAAACATATTGTTGTTTTTCTCAAGACACTACCAGTTGATTTGCGCTTCAACCAGGGTACAGCCTATGTTTTTGGAGGAATGCTTGGCTTTAACCTGAACTTTTTTTAATCTAAAAGTACGTGTCAAAATAAAATCCACATAAATGCCAGATTCCAAGTCTATGTGGGGTTACAATCGGCAACATTATGTAGACTTTTCAACATGCATAATAAAGTGAATTGAAAGAAAAACAACTAGACAAAAAACAGACAGAAGATAATAAAACTAGTGAGAAGTACAACAAAAGACTCTGGGAATAACATGAGTCACAAGGAGAATAGCAGGGTTACGTGGCAGGATGCAGGAACTGACATTTAGATCATGTTATTGTCTTTACTTTAAAATATCAAGTTTCTCAACAGTACATACAAAACTGAATATGTTTATTTCCACAGTCATTTGCATAAATGGCTATGCAAGTGAATAAATAATCTTTTATGATTTTAAAGGGGAGTTTACGTTAGTCATTTGACTGAAAAGAAAAAAAGAAAAGCTTCCGTTTTTTAATATTAGCATATATATATATTTTTTTTACATTTTCAGGTAATTCAATACAAGTACCCATGAGAGGTCCATCGATTCAAAAACTGCACAATTGGAGAAGAAAAATAAATGCAAATTCAATGTAAAATGAACAGGCGCGTTGCCTCATTAATTATAAGTGAATGTTAGCTGATGTTAATTAAAAATTTCATTTCACTAACAATGGTAATCAGTTTTATAAAAAGATTCATTAATAATAGGCAGAACAAGGCTTTGTTTAAGCTACAATGCATTGCATGGACAAAAGGCAGAATCATAACCATAACCAGGGACAAAAACATGTTATTTTAATAAAGAGGATAAAATTCACTCTTACTGTAATATTGTCTCCAGTTTATATCATACAAACCAACTACAAATGTGTGCAGAATCCGAATCATCGATTTCCTGATCATTTTAAATGAATCATCATCATGTGTGGAAAGACTGAATGATGAGGATGACCTTCCCTTCCATTTTCCTCAATGAGCAAAATTAGATAAGATGCTCTGGGTATTGTTGACATGGCAGCTATAAAATAGAAACTGTTTGTGTGTAGGAATGTAGTTGAAGTCAAGTTACCATCCTTTTTCAAGGTTTGTTTGCATTTGTGCCACCCCTTCAGATTATTACTTTACAGATCACCGTGCTGGCCTGTGATGTTTACATTTTATATCTACAGCTTTTGTTTGTCAAACAGAGGTTTCAGTGCTCATGAGTACAGGTTATTACTTAAACAAGTTATTACCTCTGCCAAGGCAGAGGTCAAGATTTTCACTGCATTGGTTTCCCTGTCTGTCTGTCAGCAACATAACTCAAAAAAGGTATGGATGGATTTTGATAAAAATTTTCAGAAATGTCAGAAATGGAATAAGGAACAAGTGATTAGATTTCAGGGGTGATCTGGATCACTGCCTGGATCTAGGGATTTTCAGAAAGATTCTCTACTATGAGGAGATGGGGATAATTTTGTCATTAAAGTTTCTTACTGAAAAAAAAACAATGCCCCCAATCATTGGCAAAACAAAACAATTTTTTTTTACAACTGCCTGGTGGAGGTCTGCTCTAGTGCTCCTAGTTTTTTAGGATGCAGAGACACAAATTATACATTGATGGGTAAAGGCTTTAACCTGTTCTTTTCCATAATGTTCTCTTTAACCTTTTTGTTCTTTTTTGAGTAGCTGAAGCAGTGCAGACGGGTAGCTGGTGCATTTGCAATGTTGTCAGTATTGGCAAGTACATTATTCATCTCTATTCATCGGCATGGAGAGAAAAAAAAGTCACAGAAGCTGATCACCTACAGGTGAAATTGGGGAAATTGTTGCTCACATTACTGGCTGTGGAATTGTCACATGCTTTGGATAGAGACTGAGTTTCAGAGGGAATTCTTAACTCTTGGTGAGGCTAGTGTTACTTGTTACTGTCAGCATTTGCAGCACATTGTCCCTCATTGGTTAGGCAGTAAACCCGCATATTGATTAATTTGAGTGATTTCAGCAGAGAACGTAACCAACCTCTGTAGAAAAGGCTGTAATTGGATTTCTGCAGCCAGGATTATGTGGAGCTCTTCAAGAATGCATATCAAAGCTGCAGCTCTGTGCTGATAGCCAGCCAACATTGTTCTTTGAATGGTCCAGCAATCCTGCACCAGCAAATACATGTACAAATCTGTGAACACCCTGTAAGTTTAGAATATACTTGTTTTTCTTGTCTTCAAATTAAATGTCTTTTAAAAAGTTAATTCCTTTTTTTTTTTTTAAAGTTGTTGGTGTACAACATATTCCCAACTATTTCCATAAAACTATTGATCATTTTTTTGTTTTGGCAATGTAATTCAGATTTGTATCTAATAGTGGGTGTTGCTTTTAACTAAACTACATCATGTGCCAAATGTCATCCATTAGAATCGATACTATAAGTCTGAACCTGCTATTCAGTCCATCTATCATTCAACCACCGTCCTGTTGTATGAAGACATGGTGACAGTCTGTTGACATGTTGGTATGTTGCAGGTAGCTTCCTGCTCATGTGTTGTCAGGCCAGTGCCATTTCTACCCACATCCTGACTCCTGGATGCATTTTAAAATTTTGAGGGTTGTTGCTGTACTGGTGAGCAGGTGATGGGAAGAAAACACTATGTCAAATCCTGCAAGCTTATTATAGCTGATCGATATTGGCTTGTGAGCCATTTCTTTGCTGTTGACAGCTCCAAGTTCCCTATCTGGATTGTGTCATGCCACAGTCTGGTAATGAGGATAGAGGGGAAAAACACATGCAGGGTTATATTGCCAAATATGCAACTACAGAGGACGTTTGATTGTGTGAAAATGGGAGATATAAGGTTCTCTAAAGACATAAGTCATTAAGTTTTATTGTCCTGTGATGCTGTTTACAAAGTAAATCACTTTATAACAAAGTGTAACTTTCTACTTGGGTTTTTAACTATTTTCACTACTATGGTTGCGAAAATGTCACCTTAGATGGCACACTGAGGAACTAATGAGATGCAATAAGCAAAAACTTTCCAAACACCTTCATCAGGTTTTGCATCTCAAATAACTTTGTAAGACTGAGTTCTGACACGTTACATTAATGTACATGATGGATATTGATCTTTAAGATCAGGGTTAAGGCATAACACCCTTTTCTCATAACACACATGATTAAACAATGCAGTGATATCGATATAACATACAAAGTGCAATTTTCTATTCAGGTTCAGAATAATAATGCCCATCAGTGTCAGTCCCCAAATGGAAAATGTTGACCATGGTTGTAAGTGATACTGATTGGGGCATTAGCAGACCATTTGGAAATATGATTCAAGCAATTCAGAAGAAAAGTCCATTAACCATGAGGACAAAATATATGAAATATATTACTTTGGCAGAACAGATGAATGGCATCATTAGCTTTTACTTCAGCTGTTCTCAGAATTTCCAGTAACATTCATCATCAACATATATTCCAATTGTAAATGCTCTCAACCTCTTAATATGTCCTAACGAGCTGCTGAATCACTGACATACCTCATGCATAATCTTCAGTAAAGCAATCTTTTCAAATTACACTGCATATCGTGGAGAATTACATAGGCAACAAATTTCTACATTAATTTAAAGACATTTTATAGGTGAATGTATTTCTTTCTTTTACTGAATCCAGTTTATATTCAGTTCATGTGCCAGCATTCAAACATATATAATTAAAAGTGTAATTCTTGTTAAGAAGTAAACACAATCAATGTGTAGCTCAAATTTAGACTAATTTAATCTTTGTTGCATATACATGAGTGCCATAATCCCCAATATTGTAATGTCAGGGAATCAGATTTTTTCCTCGAACATTCTTTGAGGATGCCGTGCATAAACAACAAGATTATACAAGATTATTGTTTAGCGCCCTGCTTTGAATCTGCATATTGTAGCCTCACTTAGCTGTAGGTCAATGAATAAACATGTGCATAGCTCAGTGCAAAGCAATTAAGTTATGAAGCCTGTGATTTTGGAGTAGAAGTTAATTAGCTGCTGGTTTGCCTTGCAGCCAGTCCCACTGAAGTATTTTACAGCACTAGCTGTCATTATCATGGCATGTAAACACTATTGCTGTTTTTATGTGGAGCTTCTCAGGTTTTAGCTTTATGGCCAAATTCCAGAACATTTTAAAGTGAACCATGTTTAACAATGTGGAACACTCTATCACAAGTAAGGATTGTAAATTTCATATGGGCACTTGATAGAATCTTTTTTTTTGTTGGGCCTGTTGTATAAGTCTTGTTGAAAAGGTTTATATGTCCCTCTTATGGGTCCTCATCAAAAGATTAAATTGCAGGCTCCACATCAGTAATAAATTTCAGGTGTGGGGTGGGACTGGAAGGAAGAGCTATCAATAAAATGGGCATTTCTTGTCAAGCAGGAAGCAAATGTTGCGGCACGTCGTTTTGCCTGAACGCAAAGGAAAAATTCTAGATTTTTTTTTTTTTTTTAGCAATTGCAATGTGTCCCATATATGTACAGATCCATAACATATATCAGTATTTCATTTGCATGTATTTGCATGCTTTTTAGAAAGAGACAAATTGAAAGGAACAGCATTTACAAAGAATAAAGGCACAACTGCCATTTATACCTTTTAAATTGCAAGTTTGGCAGAACAAAAGTCTGATCAGACAGTAGCAAGAACTTTAGACTAATGGAATTAAGACACTGGCCCTCTTTTATCAAATGAGCCTGGAAAAGAGCTCTCATCTGATCACAGAAATGATCTGACGATTGGATCCATGTGTGATTCATGAAATGTTCATATCTGACTGATCCCAGCGTACCAATAATCAGGTCTTGATAAATGCTGCGGCTGAAATCCATCGTTATTTTCATGTTAGGCTCTTAATTATTCATGGTCCATCCAGTGAGACATCCAGTGAGACAGGAGCTGAAAGCGACTGATCAGACAGTTATCATTCTCCATGAGGAGATCCCTGCAGTCCCTGAAGACATGCTCGCATTGTACATGATCCTACTGTATCCCTAGTAGTATGCTAGTAAATCTGCCATTGTCAAGATCTAATCGGCTAACTATGAAAACTCTTCTTTAACACTGAAAAAGCCACTAGCTGCATTTTGAGCGCTGCATTTAGACTTCAATTAAATCCCCTAAGAATTACACAGATAAAATATTAGCCTAATTGTACTATAATAATCCCTTCAGGAGTCTGCTACAGCTTTGGATTGTGCTGCAGTCCACATTGCTTCACCTGCCTTAATGACTGTTTCCCTTCATAAACTCTGTTCCTCTGCAGCTGCTACAGAAACCCCTTTCAGCTGTTTGGGTTTCAGTGAACTACATGAAAATGATTTGGACATTAATTCTTTCAGGGTCCTGTATATTATAAAATCCAGCATGGATCCATCTCTGCATATCATCGTTTACAGATACTTCCACATCATCTGATCCAGAATGTTGAAACTAAATATTGAACAGTGCAAAATCCTGTGCGGTCAGAATGACCTCCTGTAATCAATATAGATAGAAATGATCCTATTTCCTATGTTCTTTACATACTAGATATCAAACCAATTTTAATGAAAATTCAGATAATTTTAGGAAAAGTCAGGGCTTCATAATTTTATTTGATAAAGTTATTGAATATGTAAATTGTCAAGTGTGGGCTTAAGCTGTTTTACATGTTATTTTCCCAAATCATTTTTGAGTGTGTCAGTGTCCACTCCAATCTGTAGGCTACCAGTAAGATATTTTTATTCTATTTGTTTTGGAAATCCATTTTGATATTCTTTTTGCAAATGGGTTAATTCTGATTCAGTATGTGGCTGCTTATGCTTAGATAATGATTTGAGGTTTGTTTGATAATTATTTTCAGGGTCTAAAAATAAATTGATAAATGCCAAGTCTTGCGTGGAAATAGTCATGTGCACAAATTTCCGTTATACATTCATTTGAAATATGAGGGGCATTATGGTTCTTTTTTTATTCCCACAGTGAGCATTTTGTGTCAAACTCTCATTTTTGATGCAATAATTTTAATTAAGAATTCTAAATTTTTCATTTGGATGCAAAAAGTTAAGGTGCAACCCAATTTTCACAGCCTTGCTCTCGGCAGCTCACCTTAATACATGTTAATGACTGATTTTTTTTATCATGACCCATAGAAATTTGTTGTTATTGTGGATAATAATCAGGTTTATAGAAATGTTTGTCCTTATTTGAAGTGCAAATGTGAAGTATAAAAAGAAAAAAACATTTTGAAAAATAAACTTAAAATGTCAGATTCACTGAACTGAATGAACCATTTCAAACTTTCAAATGGCTCATGAGGCTGTGCTACTTGTATGCCATTTCCAGGGCTTTTGTTATTCTGTTGTTTTTGTTTTTTTAGTACATGGCAGCCCCTCATATTAATGGTTTTGTCAACCATGATTAATATTCATTTTCTACGGATCTTCTCCAGGACAGCATCCAGGTGCAGCTCAAACACACGGAGTGAGTTTAATGGACGTTGCTCCCATTTTCTGGCAAAATCAGCCAGTATATTTTCACTCTAATGCTTTAACAGAAACAAATGCATTGGGTTTCGTCTTCTTTTTTTATAACTCCTTTGCTACTGCTTTATTATGGAGGACCAGGAGTGTCATCAAAAAAGCAATACAGCATTTTCATGATGATTAATTAATTGTGAAATAAAAACATAGATTACTAAATATAATTTCCAATTCAACA
>JBBBVU010000019.1:4815630-4841326 GCA_037177055.1 Atherinosoma microstoma
GAGGTTCTCACACACTACGTAGGCTGTCTCATTTCATGAAGGAATAAACAGCTTTGAAGTGCACAGCCTACGGAGGCCACTCCGTAGCCTTCGTAGGCTGCGCACTTCGTAGAGCTCAGACCCTTAAATGAGACACAGCCATGGTGTTCAGTGGATTTTTCTCTGTTGGTGTTCGGTGGACTGGGCATCGAAACTAGGACAGGAAGTTTAAAAATATTTACAATTCAGGGAGAATCGGAAAGTTAGTCCAGGTTCCCATCAATGCTCGATTCTCGATGCCCAACCTTAGTGGTGGGTGCTTAGTTCAGAGAAGATTCTTGAAGAAAATCGCTTTGCGACCAGCAGAGATCCTGCTTTGTTTTTGTTCATCCACCAGTTCTTTTTTGTGCAAAAGAACAAATTGCCATGAACTCGTGTGTTTGGATACCCGTTAAGTTTTGCACACAGTTTGCTTTCTGCAGAAGAGCCTTTGAGCTTCTGCTTAAATTCAGTGGGTATTATTGTTGCTATTGTTATTTTTCTTTTTGTCTGTTTTTTCCTGTGTATTGACTGCTGGGTGGCTCTTTGTGCTATTTTAACTAAATATAGGATATTAGTGATTTGTGTATTGCCTTTTTTCTATTTACTTACCAAACTTTTTTGTCTGAGGTTATGTGGTATGTGAATACATTAGTCTACTTTTTATTTTGCAGAAAGTTTCAGTTCTCAAATTAGCTTGCATACATTAAATAGTAGGAAAGTCTTAGCATGAATAATTCTTTATTTTGTATACCACCAGCATGAACCGAAATGCAAACAGCATGTATTTTTACGCATGTGGCAGAACAAAGGAGCATTCATAAAACAAAAATAGATCAGGTACATACAATGTTTTTCATTGTGTTTTTTAAACTTGCAGTTCCCTGCACAATTCTAATATAGACTTGAAACAGTGTCCATATAGGAAAGGAAAGTAATGTTTTGACATGAATATTTGAATTCATGCCAAAGTGTGGAGACAACATTGTGTGGACATCCATGGACATGCATTAGGTTGTGAACCTTACATTTGAAACTGGGCAGTTTTTAGCTTTTTTTTCTTTTTCTTTCTTTTTTGGCAGTATAGATACATTATCAAACAAATTAAAGGATGAGATCATTCTTCTTCATCTTGCAGCTTTCATTTTGGATATGGAGCAGCAAGACTACGACCTAGATTCAGAGGATACCACGGTTGTGAATAAGCTGGGAAAGAAAATGGAAATTACTTCCCTATAGTTTTAAGAAATGATAGACTGACTGTAATAAGGCACCGGACAGCAGGTATTTGTCATTCTGTGTGGGAAAAGGACTAGTTTGCATAGGTGCTAACACACTTCTGGCTTTACTTATGACTGGAAAAATACATCCATTAAATTGGATATGACGGTGTTCTATAGTGAAAACTGTTTATAACCTAGCCATTTGCAAGGCAGGGCATTTTTGAGCCCTTGAAATCTTGAGTTGTACATGTGGCCTTTTCAGAGTCTAGGCATATAAGAGTGAGATAAACAAAGCTGTTTAAAAGCTGCATTGTCATCTTAAACATTTAGTTGACCTTCTAAATAAACCCTGATAGAAGCATAATTTTCACCAGGAATTAATTTTTGTTCAAACCTGGTACCAGATACTTGTTAGGGTTCCTCATATCCCCATTCATCTAACATTAACACAATGAAAACAGTTATTTTAAAAGGATATAATTGCATTATTTTTACCAAGTCATAAGTAATTGGACTGGATATTTTGTATCTTAATACTGACAAAAGTGAGAATTGTATGATTTTTTCGTACATATTCAAAAATCTGAGTTTTAAATCCTAGTCATGCTCCTGATCAGCAGTGTCCCCTGTTTGCTACAGGTGAAGGTACTTTTTATTTAAGTTTAGATTGTAGGCTTCATTGAAGTCTGAGATAAGCTTCCTTTTTCTTCTTTTTTTTACTCCTTTTGATGAAAAGGAAACTGGTAGGGCATTTACAAGGACAAGTAAATTTTCTCTTGCTGTGCCTAAACATCTGCTTTCACCACAAACAACTGCTGGGGCATTCAGGCGCGTGTCACTTGTTAATAGCCAAACGAGTTGAACCGTAACACCAGCACTGTCTGCATACTCCATCATTAGTGGTTGTCCCCTTTCCTCCTCGAGAACAAGTCTTAGATTCAGTATGTTGTCAGAACTGACAAAATTACCATCTTGTTAGTAGGGTGAATTATGTTTTAATGGCTAGCACTGATTAGTAGTGATTTGGCTGTTGCAATTACAACTGGCAGTGATGCATTTAATGCAGAGCCCTTGAAATAAATGTTTTTCATTCCTAACAAGATCAGGAGTTGTTTGACTACTGCACAGAAATACAGAGAAAAACTGTATTTTGCAATATATTGTCTTTGTTTTATAAATGCAGCAAGACCAAAATAAAGCAAAACTGTTGATCCATAGACCTAAAATTGAAGCTTGACGAAATAACGTACTTTGTCACATTTGTATATTTCAGAATATTTTTAAATCTGATCAACTGCATTATTGATCGGGGGGTTGTAGACGATTCAACAGTCCAGAGTGATTGACTTTGATTAACCACTGACAGTTTAAATCATCTACAATTAGAGAGCAGCACAAAGAATGAGTAAATGTAATTATTTCAAATGGAGGAGTAAGCTGTGGAAGTTGATATGAGTTCTTCATATTTTAAGCCAAAAGCTAATATACAGCCTTTGGTTAAGGATGTTCTGCTAGACTTATAAGAGCTCATAACAAAAAAGAAAGTATTTGCCAATTTCTCTGTGTTAAAATTTAATGAGAGGAGCATAACACAAATTAGTCATTCAAAGTATTTTCAGCAGATATCCAGTTGCACTGCTGGAGTCAATACTTCTTGGTGAAAAAATGGCCTGCAGCAGAATCCCTGAGACATAAGGATCTTTACTGCATGTAACTATTTTGCCCCAGTTTTCCTTTACATCTTTACTGCAGCTAACTACAATATGCCAAGAAGTTAAACAGTATTTGCTGGAGTAATGGATGGTAACATTGAACAGGTATGCATTTAATATGCAGACTGACATCTTACCCAGGCCATCATCTCTGTTACTTATGTTTATTTGGATGATGAACAGTTCAGAGGGGAAAACACTTAGTCTACATACATAATGATTTGTGTATTACCCAGCTTATAGGGTTGAACCAACAGATGATGCATTCGTGCATTACTAAAGTCTTAACTCCTCCAGCAATGTCCTCATTCATCACAATGTTTACATGGTCTCATACCAGTTCTGTAGACATTTTCCACCCCTACTGCGTATGCTTTGAATCCGGCTTTGCCAGAAATGCTCAATAGCTGCACCCTCAACATTTTCTTTCTGGTTCTTTTGCTGCTCTTTAGAGACTGTCGTCAGATCTGATAATTACTTCCTCTGTTAGTCCACAAGGGCTCTTCTGCCATTGAGGAGAAGGCAAGTAGTCTCTTGAGCGACCATAGCCTCAATACAGTGTAGGTCACTGAATGGAAATTACATTTAATACACTAGACTGAAAACATTACCAGAAAAAGGGATTGATGTATTATTGAACTAGCATTCATTGTAGACTACATATCCATTACAATTCATTTATACAGTCTACTGAAGGCCTCAGATAATACTTAATGAATCTTTAAAAGACAAGTCACTTGCACTATGTCCTCTGTGTTCAGTCATTGTCTTTCAACTTATGTCAAAGCTCCAACAATTATGAAGCAAAATCAAGTCTTTTGAAAATGTGACAACAATCTGAAGATCTTTGAATGCTTTTCACATTTTGAGGAATCAGTCAATTATTCTCAAGCAATGCAGTAGTCCAGGATTAAGGGACTTAGAAGTGCAAAAGACATCAGCCTTCCTCTCCCTGCTTTAGCCTTCCACAAACAGCATGGCTTGTCAGGGCTGATTGCAGTGGCACTGGGGCAGATAAGTCAGTCTTACCATTATCCTATGTAAGCTAGGAGTGCCAAATTACAACTTTAGCCTTAAACCCCCACAGAGTATGCTTACGAATGTCCTAAGCCACAGTAGTGAATAAGAAATCCTACTAAAAGAAGAGATGGCCAAGGCTTGAGAGAGGATGAAAAGATGTCTGATGGGATGTTTTTACATATCTCAACCTGGATTCTGATCAAGGTGTTGGGTCTCTGCTGTCTTTTTATTGCTGTCAGCATCTTCTCTGCCTCATAACTGTGATGTTCTGACAGCTTTACGACAACTGTAATTTAGATTTATACCCCCTATGCCATCGATTCCCTCACCACTTCGGTGTCGTGTGTGTCTAGCTGCTCTAACATAGAAATATGGCACAGCACCATTGGCTTGTATACACCCCCCTCCATTTCAACAAAAGCATGATTAAAGTGGGGAGGCTGTAAGGGGCATTGTGGCTCGGAGCAGCTACAGTTACATGATGTATATAGTTTTAATTACCCACTGTCTATGTATGAATCCATTTATTGCTGCGATTCATATCTTGATGGTGTTTTGCTGAGGGTATAACAAATTTAAACTTTCTCTACATTAGTTATTTTCTTTTTTCATAACATTTTATCTCCTGACATTGTATTGCTCCTTCCATTTACCACCAGTTCAATTTATCTATGCTCTTTACTATGTGATTTATGACCTTTACTGCACCGTAGATAATTGTGGGAAAAAAAAAAAAAAAACTTTTTACCTTGCCCACATATTGCGGATCTGACCCCATGTACTCCTCTAGTACAAAGAACTGGTTCCACACCCAGCCCCTTTTGACCCGCTGATATCCGGCTGCTCCATTCCTCATCGAGCCCACCAAGCTCCTGGCGTGCTCCCTTGCTGTCCTGCTCCGTCCCAGTGGCAATGAAGGCGGATGTAAAGAAAAGAATGAACCCTCGTTGACAAGAATCCACAGGAACAGCAGCAGACAGTTCCTTGTTAGCATTGGCGATCTGTGAAGTTCAGGTCCCCAAGTTGAAGTCCAGTGACGTTAACTGAGCCACAGTGAAACAATGAGTGAGATGTGGATCAGTGCTGGGTGGGCAAACTCAAAAGCAGATTCCCAATTTGTGTCAGGATCCCACTCAGAGATTTTTGGAGCTCATCACCTAAAGGAAAGGACAAATGCATAGTCAAAATGGTTGTCTTCTCATTGTATACCTATAATTTCCTTAATATTGCATTTCTTGCAGCACATAATGATGGGACTATAAATGTTCTGATTGGAGGCAATCTAGGGGCGTCTCTTAGCAATTCTAATCATTATATAGTGGATATGAGCTGTTAATGGCTTTATTTTCATAAATGCTAATATCTAACTGGCACTTTGCAGCCTGTGTTCTTTTTCTCCATAACCTACCTGCTTTAGTTTTTAACTGCTCAGTGATAAATTATAGTACTTTCACTCTCAAGCCTTAAAAGTAAGCGCTGTAATTATGTACCCCATGATAGATTACTTCTACAGAAGACAGCTCTCACGGTTGCATGCCCTAATTAGCTAGAATACTTGTCTAAGTAGTGAAAACTGACTTTATTTTCGCTGTCAATTACAGGCCACCACACACTGCGCTACAGACCTGTCACTTACTGCAATTTCTTACCCATAAAGGTTGAAAGTCATTATTTTTTAATGACACTAATGAGCTAGGTCTGATAGATGACATGGTTTCTTTTGCAAAGCTAGACTGTACATTTTTAATCAAACCTATCAGATACCTCCAGAAAGATATTCTTACTGTAAAAACAAACTAAAAAATGTCATCTTGGTTGGAGGCAGCCATCTGAAGATGAACCTATGCTTTATTAATTCATTTATCAAATATGAATTTTTTGTGTGAATGTCAGTGAAAAAAGAGTGTTTGCAGTGATTTCTGTAAAATACTCTGCTATCTCTGAGGCATCATTGTGGTAAAAATGACAATTTCAGCAGAGACTGGAGATTGAGCTCATGACTAATGTATGTCATGACAGGCACGTGTTATGTAAAAGTTGAGCTCCATACAGAAGTATGGAGTGCATTCATGCTTGATCTTCTTTGCTGTCAGCAGAGGTATGAGCCCTAAATATGTCCAAAAGGCAGCATTTTATCATTTCATTACATCCAGCCATTCAGCTGGATGTAATGAAAAACAAAATGTTGACTGAATGGTCAACATTTTTTTTTTTTGCAGATTTTGAAAGATTCATTCATTCATTTTCTGTGCTGCTTAATCCAATTCAGGATAGCAGGAACATCCTTATAATATTACCAAATGAAGTTGAACCACTACTCTTAATTGAAGCAAAGTACAAATAAGTAATGTACTTTGATTCAAATGTGATCTTAATTTAATCGTAATCACTCAAAATTTCACAGAAGATAATGAACAAATCACAAAGCAAACCTAATTTGTAAAACCTCATTCATTACTGAGCAGATGACTGTTCCTGTTCACACCATGTTTATAGACTACATTGTCAACACTAAAGCATTCAGTGGCAGTCTTGTTACAAAACACTTAATTGTGCCAAAACAAGACGGGAAACCACCAATGGTTAGGATGAAGAATGAAGTTAATGGCTGCCACACCTGGTTTATTGTTTCACTTTCCCTCCTAATGCACTTATAAGCAGTGCAGTAATGGAAGGCAGCGGGCCTCTAATTTCATAACCGAAGCCCTCATTGACATCATTGTCTTTGATTAATTATAGAGACTTGGAACATCAGCTTCATAGGAAGATTACTTCAGCAAGGTTATGCTGTGCAACAAGATCCATTTATTTTCTGTCACCGCAGTACCTTAAAAGTCAAAACTGATCTGCAAAGTTCTCCTTGCGAAATTGGCAGGAACTGCCTTGACATGGGTCAGACATAGCTGTCCCACAGGTCACTCCTCATTTAGCATCGACATAATGGAAAATGACTGTTCCCATAATTCCTGCAAAATCACGCCTCTGCCATTCTTCGGTCCTGGGAGGGCTTGATGCATATTTTATGAGATGAGTTCATTAGCATATGTCGGGCTTCGGTTGTGAGCCTTGACCCATGTGTCTACTTCAGATAGCACAACACAGTATGCTGACAGTGTTCTCACACATCACCTTCAGTAATCAAAGAACATATGGTTAGCCGATCTGCTAGTGCAGATTACCACCCACAACAAGCTCCCACAGAAAGTTATTAGTTCTCAAGGCTGCCATAAATATGACAAATAAATAAGCAGGCATTGACTCTTGGAATGGAGGGAAAAAATGAGTCATCTGAATCCAGTTTTTGTTTTGTTTACACTTTGAGTTCCTGATAAGTGGATTATACACAGTACTAGTCAAACGTTTCTTCTTTTTTCAGGATGGTGCATTTAAGATTAGCATTGTTATTCAGACATAAAGTGTAGTTGTTTTAATGAGGTTGAGAACCTGCCTACTTGTAATTTGGGGATAAATTGTGTGTTAAGGTTGTATGTAGATAGTTTTCTCTAAGGAAAGAGTTGTACTTTATTGTGTTCTAATCTTATTCTACTGAAGAACTTTGTTGAGCTGTTCTGTGTATGAAGTTCTTTGGAAATTGCTTTTTAATTACTATCCTTTTTTAAAATGTTGTGACTTGAGTAATATTTTTTAAATGATATATTAAGGTAGGCGTAAAATAAACTATCCGGGACTGATAGCTTCCGCTTTGGTGCTGACCCACCAGCAGCATTTGACACTGTTATGCGTCATGGTGCTCAATAAAAGGAGAGAACGTGTAGTGGAAATGGGAAATGGAGCTGAAGTTGTGCCGTACTTATCCACGCTTCCCGTTTCCACCACTGTGATGAAAAAATGTGTTTCCTCCTCTCTCCAAAAGTGTGATGTGATGCGTATTGGTTGCATCATGTTTGTTTACTATTTAAAAGACCAAGAGTCCTTGCGGATAGAACATGTGGAGAACACAATTTAATGTTCCTTTCGATGGAGATATTCTGACATGCGTGTTTACATGACCAAATATTTGGGTTGGAAAAGGAGTAACCCAGGGATAATATTTGGGTTTCTAAAAACGGGAATATGGGCATATTTGGGTTTCTGCCTGTGTTTACATGGCCGTGTGCAACCGGGTTATTGCTAATATTCCAGTTATGAAAGGGTTATTGGCTGCATGTAAACGCAGTCATTGACACATGAAAACGTGTGTAACAGACGTCCCATTTACGTCCGTAAGGGAGCATTAACGGGCCTTTAAGGTGCAGCAGTAATGAGATGTTCAGTTTATTCACAATTGTTTAACTTCATGTGAACTTAGCTATATTTGTATTACATGATAAACAGATTGGCTTTACATTTGCTCTATCATCAGCTACTCGTGGTCAGCTGATTGGCGGCTGCACACAGCTCAACTGGTATGTTAAAAGATGCAGGATAAATTTAATTCATTCTTAGTTTGCTGTTAAAAAAGAAATTTCATGACAGTTTGGGAAATGCATATATTGGCCTGTAGCACACAATGTATTAATCTCAACATGAATTGCATTGAACATTTTTTTTAAAGTAACATTTGCCTCTTGAGTTTTTTTTTTTCTACGACATAGTTTGTGCTTCTGATGACGTTTCCACTCCTGTTGCAGCATGATGGCGTTGATGTAATGTTCACAGCCGACACTGAGAGAAAAGATGCCTTACACAAAAGGGGGGTGGATTGATTGATAGACAGAATGGATTGACTGATTTAATTCATGACTGAAAGAATTTCAGAGAGCACCGAATGTAAATACTCAAACATGATCGTTTTACACCCGCAGCTTCTCCATTATTGGCAAACAGAATTGATTTACATTACAAGAAAACTGATATCAACACTCTTCATTGATGCTTAAGTACAGACCGATCAAGAACAAATTAAGCACCATTTAGCAAGATAAATCCCACCAAAGAAGGTTACAAAGCCTATTTTCATATTTATCCAAGTTATTAGTCTTTACACGGTAAGAAAAGACAGGTAAAAGACAAGTTCTCTGTTTCAGATCATTGCTGGCAGCATCTAATTTGAATATTAGCAATGTGGTCTCTCTCTCACTTCAGCACACACACAAACACACACACCCAGAGCTGTTCCTATTATGCTTGCAATGGTGACCTCAGCTAAACTGCAGTCGTGATAGATGAGAAAATTTTTGCAATATGGTTAAACAGATGTAGAAAGATGTTTGTTGGGGAAATCTTTGCAAAGACATTGTATTTTCAGGGCTAAAGCAAAAGAAGACAGTCATATCATTGAAACCCCTTAGGGAAAGAGTGGGAGGAGGAAAGTGTAGGTGGGAGCAAAGTAATGAAAATGGGAGTAACAACACAGCTGGCAAGTCAAGCTAAATTATCAAATCACAGCTCATGTGTAGGTTATTGCACATCCAAAGTGATGAATGGTGAAGAAAATGACTTTGTTAGTTCAATACATGTTCAGTCATTTAGAATGTACTTAAGTTTGCTTGTCTGAAGGATGCATGCTTTATTCATGTGCAATAAAGCGAAGGGAACACTTATCTCTGAACAGGAAAAATATTAATACAATAAGATGGATCCTCAACTGTCATTTTTTTTCTCCCATCTCATTAAAATAGTTTTTTGTGTACTTGTTGAATTTAACAGTTGATTATAAACATGCTCTCTACATTCATAGCAGTAAAATAACATATCGTGTGCCAGAATTGCTCCCAAGTGTTTCCGAGACAATGTCCACACCACATCAAGAACCCATCCTAGAAAAGAAATGCAAACAGTTCTACAGTTGTGTGTATGAAGCTCTTTTTCTATCTCTGCGTACTTTAAACATTACTTTGGTTTTGGCTACCAGCCTAGCCGTTGCCCTAATCATATTTCAGTCATAAATAACCTGGTGATTTAAAAGAGGTTATAACAATATTGAATGCTAGCGCTACTTTTTCTTTTTTAAGCTAGGTTTGGACCACTATTTTTCAGTGTGTTCATTGGAACACTTAGACAGTCGACCAAAACACATTATTTTAATGGTGACAAATAGCAACAACTCTAGTTGCCAAGACCCTTGCTGTGATAAATGTGCTTTGATGCTTCCTAAAGTGCTATGTCTGCAAAAACACAAAGTCTACACAGGAAAGAGACTTTGCAGGGGGTTTTGAAAGCATCGGCAGAAGCTAATTTGGAAGTACAGTTTTAAAGTAGTTGAAGACAGAGAGCGATTGCTGCTGTTACCTTTATTGTTTTCAATGTGAATGTGGCAGTGGATGTCATGGCAAGAAATGGGAGGCCCACTGCAGTCTTAGTGAATATGTCTGGCTCTATGCCCACTGCCAAAGAGTTCATGATGGTTCAGCTTATGAAGAATTGCTATCAGCTAAAATAAAGTTGTTTAGAAGTTGTTCACCTCAACTTTCAAGTGCTTGCAAAGTGTCTGTCCTTGCTGCAGTTTGGCTCTACAGTTAAGCTTTTTGTTTACATGCCAGGAGTGTGAATTTGTGTGCAAGTTTTAGTGCATCTGTTTTGACACCTGAACAGCCAAATAAAACATACACTCCTGCTTATAGCTGTTGTTGGTAATTAGTGGAAACCTGAGGCCTGTATGAAGCTGGTTGACTTCTTACCAGGATGTATCACCGTTGCAACATGAATTAGCTGAACAGCTAACTTACTCTGGTGCAGATTATGGATAAGAGAATGAGTATAAAAGCAATCAGCTTTGGCCTGACCATTTTTAGAAGATCCAGAACACGTTGGTGCGGAGGATCATGAGAAGAGCGCTTAGGAGAGAAAGAGATTTTAGGGATAGATGCGAGAAATAAAGCCTTGTCATTCACCCTGGTGTAGATCCACTACTGGTGCATCTGAAATAACAAGGCTAATAATAATAATGCTCACACATGACAGAACTGCAGCACTATACAGTACATTTATGGAACGCACAATTACTGGTGCCTTCACAGAATTAATATTTTAACACAAACACGGATGCTGAGCGTCTAAAGAAGCCATTGGAAACTAGAAGCAGAGAGCACAGACGTCCACCAAGCCATTTAAATTTTCTTTTTCTTTTTTTTTTTTGACAATGATTGTGGAAAATATTTTCTTTAGTTGGCAGGTCTTATGTCAAAAAATATCCCTATCTTCCCAAAATAAAGAATCCTTAAAAGAAATTCACACACTTCTTCTTTATTCCATTTCTGAGATTTCCTGAAAATTTTATCACAATCTGTCCATAACCTTTTGAGTTATGTTGCTAACAGACAAACAGACAAAATGTAAAGGAAAGTGAAGAAGCTCTCTGTCTGAAACGTCTGGGCCATAATAAAGTGAAATTGAGTGATCAGAGTGTTGTCTGATTATATCGTCCGATGATTTAATATTGTATATATACTCATTCCTTCCTGGCTGTTGCTGCGGCAACACTGTTGCTTATTTTGCCTGGATGATGTGCTTAATTGTTCATATTTTTGAAGAATTGTCTTCTCCTCCATGGTGAAGTACGTTGCTTTGCAGCCTGCAGGGTTTCCCCATGTTGATTGGTCAAACACTGCAGACACTGCCCCTTTTATGCAAGCGTGCACTGATCAAAATGGGAAAACCCTGGGTTGAATTACCAAGTTGATAACCATGCTTCGTAGCACAGGCCTCTGGAGTAAAATGATGCTGGGTAAGAAGAAAACTCTGCCATTTGTTCAAATTTCACTTCATATGTTGCTCTCTGTACTCAGTCAAAGACCTTTATTGTTCTGGAAGTTCCTTCACTTGAGTGTTTTGTCCAGCAAGCCCAACATAATGAGATGTCTTCTCTAACAGATCATTAATTATTAATTTCAAGAAGTCTACTCACCCACTGAAACCTTCACTCTTATTAATAATTTAAGTTTATCATCTAATGAGTTTAAACCAGGACCTTTTTGGATTAAGTTGCACTGGGAATGAAGAAATGTATTGATAGGGAAAAAGCTAGTCAAACAATATAAGCAGGAAGTTAGCTAACATTCTGTTTTTGGGCACATAAAAACATAAGCCCCCATTTCCATCAACCAATCTGGGTTTGTACGCATGTTTTTGCATTTCCACAAGAAACAACTGGGAAATCTGACCTGTCTTACTTTTTTTGGGACCCTTCCCTTGGGGTCCCGATCTTACTTATTAAACCCAAAAGGGTGGAACTTGACACACAGCAATCGGTTGATTGGTCAAAAAAGCTGTCACTTCCCGTGTGACTCCATAATAAAAACAAAGCGGAAACGTTGCCATGTTTAAATATTCCATGGATTATTTTTCTGTTTAAAGCCAAAGAAACAAGAAAAAACTGCTGGATGTCCGCCATTTTCCTCCTTTCTTTCTGTGTTGTGTTCTTCTTTGTTATAGTTCACGAAAGGTGTCACAATGACATAACGCGATTGCTTAGCTGACATCACTATTTGGCTGATATGCTGGCTACCAGGTATGGGTACAGTTGGCTGTGGAAATGTAACAGAGATCGGGTTTACCAAGCCAAATCCGCTGGAAGAAAAAATCTGGCTACTGTTGCACCCAACCAATTGAAACAGCTATAGATGGATAGATAGATTAGATTATTTCAAACATGAAATAATCCCCCCCTCCCGAGTTTTGTTTTGGCCAGGCAGTTACATATATATTATTTGGAAAAGGAGAAACGAGAGCAGTGGTTTATTGAAACATGTTCAAATGTAAATTATAGCCAAGTATAAAAGGTAAAAATGGTCAGTTCAGTTCTAATAAACTTGAAAAATCAATTTGTTCTGAGCACTTTTTTCTTTAACAGACGACTGAACCTCCTCTTTGACATCTTCCTTGTAGGTTAAATAGTTTGTTGCCTCTTTATCCTCTCAGCTTTTCTAGTTTCCTTAAATTTTCTAAGGACACACTGAAATATGCCAAGTTTTCAGCTAATAGTAATTAGGGAATAAAGTTGTTGATGCAAAAAAGGTTTTCTGTCAAACCGTTGTATTTTGCAGTTTTTTCTAGATACAACTGAAGAAATGGGAATGATTATGTGTCTTTGGTATGAGCAGTCTTTCACAGGCAAAGAGCCTAATCAAAATTGGCTATTTGCTGATTTGTGCGTTATATGTAGACAACATGCTGGTTAATTCTTTTAAATTGAGTGTCTTTATGAATAATGAATATTTCAGAGTTCAGAGTTAAGTGACTTTACAAACAAATAACACATTCTTATCAAAAATAGTAAGAAAGTAGAGGTTGTCTAAAAATGAGTGAAAAGGCAGCCAATTTCCAAAGAAAAACTTTGATAGATCTCCAGAAAGTGTTGAGAACTATTGCTCAAAATCACTTCCAAAGGTTACAAGAATGTCTAATGGCTTGGAACCAAACATTTTGAAATGAGAAAGTTAGTTTTGGCCTGAAACCTTTACGTAGTATTGTCGGATCTGACCAGAACACAGCATAGAAAAATGTTGAATGACTCAATGACTTAGGACAGAGTACCATTGTAAAGACTGGACATCCACAATATGATGGTATATATCTATATATTATCATATCTATCTCTCTATATATATTTGATATAATGAATGAGTACATTGTTACTGAAAATAGTTTCAGAAGTATACACTAATGATGGAACATCTACAAATAACTGTCAGAGCCAGGTATTATAAATTAATGAGATTAAGTCGCTACAAGAAGTACAGCAGATGTAATATTTTTTGTATAGCTATTGACCCATCACTTCCATATATTCATATTAAGGCATTCATGCCAGAGACAACAGTGTCAGTCCCACTGTTGTTCCAAATACAGAAGAAGATTGGCCATTCCAGATATTCTATACAGTAAATTTGAAAAACAAAAACAAAAAGACATTCATTCTAGGCCTGTTTAATGTTCGTCTTGCTAGAGCTTATAGTGTTTGTATTGTACTTCACACACCATAAAGAACCAAAACATTTTTTTTTTTTCTAAAAAGTTTTCAATATCCATATAAACCATCGTTCAGCTTTCTTTTATCTCGTCTTTGACATCAGAAGTTTTGACAGATACAAATATCCTCAGTCAAAAGACATGCCTGATCTCACTATGGAGCAGTGAAAGACGGGCAGCTACTGAGATGAAATAAAACAGTACTGTTGCCCCAAGGCAGCTGTGGAGCACCACTGGTGCACACACAACTGCTGTCATCCAGTCAGAAGCTTCTCCAGCATGGAGAGTTACAACAGATCTTTGACCTTGTAATTTGAGCTACCCTCCTATTCCCCAGATGGATGCAGAATTTCTGTACGTTTCCGATTTAATATAGTTTTTTTTTTCCTCTTTTTTTTTTGCATTGCATTGCTAGGGGAAAGTTCCCTGATCTTATCAAAGTTACAATGTATTGATTACTCTAAAAAAGAAATTCATTTTTTTGTCTTTTTTATTTTTTTATCTAGAATAACTTTTTGTAATAAAGGGGTAATAGGGACTGTCAATTTATTCCTGTGACATCTGGCAACCTGAAGCTAGGTTTTTGTTTTTGAAAATAATATAATGTATGGAGATTACACTTCAGATATATAGCTGCAGCTGTGTCCTCTGTATCCACACTGTATGCATTCATGTACCCCATAGCAGACTCCTCTGTACTTCTCAAATTCTATTCCAATCTCTTAGCTCCCTTTTCTTTCTACATTTTCTCTCTTGAAGAAAATTTAGTGCCTGTTGAAGTTGTTCCGGGACAAGCACAACATCCTTGAAGTAGTCTGGGTTTTTAAGCCTGTCACAGAACTGAATGGGAACTGTTGTGGGTTCTGATCTTTTAGCCACAGCATTGTTTTGGTTTTGTTGGATGTAATAGCTCCCTTTTGATAAAGTGGACCATCAGATCCCCCTATTCTTGAATTGGCATGTACATACAATGTGCTATACAATTAAACCTGCCTTGCCATGCCTTGCCTTGCCTATTCTGCTTGTAGCAATAGGTGGGCTCAACCTGAAAGGGAGACATGACACCCCCCTCCATTAGGCTCACCACAATGGGGTATGGGATGCAATATAGGGACCTTGGCGGGGAAGTCCTCATTGTTGCCTATGTACTGAACTTCAGTTCATAGTACCCACCCTTTTTTGAAGTCCCTGGACAGAGTGTTGGACAGTGCTCTTACTGGGAACTCCCTCCTTCTTCAATGCTCATGCGGACAATTTCTAATTTTTGGGACAGAAGTCCTAGAGGTAGTTAAAAAGCTCCTCAGTGGGGTATCATTTGGCTCAACCAGATGAGCGGCTGCCCCATGTTCAGAGGCTACAGGTCCTCGACGCAGCTGGCCCAGGTTCGAATCCAAGCCTGGGGCCCTTTGCTGCGTGTCATCCCCCATTGTCTCTGACGCCCTTTCTGGTCAACCTATACTGTGAAATAAAGGCCATTAGGGTATAAAAATTCTTTAAAAAAAACAAACATCTCCTCAGTTCTGGGGCCCCAGGGGTGGAAAAGATCTGCCTTGAGTTCCTGTTGTGGGGTTGTCTTAGTTGACACACATCTGCTAAAGCACATTGACATCAGGGGCTGATTGAAATCAGCCACATATTCAATAAGCTACTCAGAATTAACCCATTTGAAAAAAGGCTGATTAAAAAGGATTCCAAAAATGATTAAAATAAAATAAAATAGCTTACTGATACAGCTTAGAGTGCACACAGACGCAGTTAAAATAAGGGATAACAAATGGGAAAATAAATAATAAGCCTGAGCCCACACATGACAATTTGTATAGCCTATTATAGGCTAACTTTGTCAAATAAAATCATGAAGACTTGCCGGTTCCTGACTTTTCCTAAAATAACGTGAATTTACATTAAAATTAGTTTTAATATTCACTATCCAAAGATCAGAGGAAATAGGATCATACCTATCTATTTCCTTCATTCTGAACGCTACAGGATTTTGCGGCATTCTATTTTTAGATTCCGTCGTTCTGGCACAGATAATGTGGGGGAAGTAGCTGTTCTGAAAAGGGTGATATACAGAGATGGATCCATGCTGGATTTTACGACATACCGAACCTTGAGGGAAAAAATGTCCACATCATCTTCAAGAAGTTCACTGAAACTCAAACAGCTGAAAGAGGTTTTGCTGCAGAGGAACGTAGTAGAGTTTATGAAAGGAAACATCCAGCAAGGCAGTAGAAGCACAATCCAAGCAGACTCCTGAAAGGATGTGGCACCAGGTACGGCGCTGGGAAAAAAACACCTGCAGCGTGTGACAGTAGGCCTATAAATATTCTTGCCTTCATACAGCCTTAACCCTATAACTTTCACACTAAGAAAAAAGCAAGAGAGAAATGTCTCTTTGCATTTTCCCTTTTCTTTTGAACAAGAAAAATACAAATAAATGTTTTTTAACGAATAGTTGAGATAAAAGTTAATAATAAAGTAATGACAGTGAAATGGTCAAAATTTGAAACAGCAACAGGATAATAAACACTTTCTTTTGGTATTACATACCCAAACCAATTGGTAGACGGTTCAGGAAGGTTTATTTCGTCAATTCTTTACCAAGATACATGATAATCGCTGAAAACTTTGCTCTATCAAATGGTAGAGCAGGACCACAAAGGGTTAACTTTCATCATGTTCTCTCGGTGTTTATCATTTCAGGCTTATCCAGCCCGCTCCGTGGAACAGACGCAAGCGCGTCTTCAGGGACCACAGGGATCTCCTCATGGCGACAGATGATTGGCTGATCAGTTGCTCTCGGCTCCCGTCTCCCTGAGTGAGGCGTCTGAGACACGAATAATTAAGGGTGTAACATGTATATGACGATGCATTTCAGCCGCTGCATTTATCAAGGTCCGATTATCATAGACTGGAATTGGTCAGATACGAATGTTTCATAAATAACATGAGGCTCCCATCGTAAGATCATTCCTGCGATCAGATGTGCGCTAATTTCCATGTTCGTTTGATAAATAAGGGCCAGTGCCTCTGGAATGGCAGACTGGGGTGGTAGTCCCCAGGTGGCCTCAAGATTGGGTCTCTGCTTTTTGTAGATGATGTGGTTCTATTGGCTTCATCGGGCTATGATCTCCAGCTCTCAAGTCACAAAGCCACTAAAATGAATTTCCTCAGCAGGGTGGCTGGGCTCTCCCTTAGAGATGGGGCGAGAAGCTCAATCATTCGGGAGGGCCTCAGAATAGAACCACTGCTCCTCCACATTGAAAATAACCAGAAGGTGGCTTGGGCATCTGGTTTGGATCTGGTTTGGTATTCTGCTCTGTTGCTGTAGAGGTCCTGACAGTGAAGAACTTAGTATCTGTCTTGGGTTCAAATGAGAAATGACCGAAATGCAAACTGACTGAAATGCAAGAAAAAGAATATAAGAAAAAATACTTTTCTTGTATTTATGGACTGCAGGGAGTGATCAAGAACCAAGCAAAAAATTATAAATGGGGCTATTCATGTCTACTTTACTTGCAGGGAGTCAAAGGGCTTGACAGACTCATATGGCTGTAATGATAAATACTGTGTTCAGAACATTGTTGCACCACTTTAGCACCTCTAAGAGCCAGACTACTGCCCATCTGGACTGCAAGCTTGGCCAATTCAACTTGTGTGCTAATCAGATGTCTTCACAAAGTAGGGTTGCATAAGCAAGCAAAGCCTTTGGTTTAATCAGACCTATTCTCTCAGACAGAGAAACTAAAATGGCCACCTTTCTGCTTTTCAACCTTTTCCTTTCCTCCCCATAGTGAGAGGTATGTGCCATTCTTCCCACTATCAGAAACTGATTACTACCTGGAGTGTATGTCTGCCTCCTACCTTACCCTATTTGACAGAATGTTTATGGAGAACTATACTGCTGTAAGGCTTCACGTTTTAGTGCCATTCTGCATATAAAATCTTAGCAGCAGTGCCCTCATTTCAGAAAAGTTGTGTGTCATAGACTTTTCCTTGCAGTTTTGATTTTAGATTTTTAAACCAAAGTAAGTGTTTCATAACTCAAGTTTCATAACTGTTCCATTGTATATGCAGAAAAAATGTATACTATTGTAGGTAAAAATAAACTGTGTCCAGACCTGCTGGTGAACAGTTTGTTGTTGGTTTGTTTGTTTTTTTCAAGTTTTTGGTTCAATCACAAATCATTTTGGTTGTTATCTTGTAAATTAAGTAGTTCTGATCTTCTGGGGTTTTGGTGCAACTGTTCACTACTTGTTCTTGCTACCTGGAGTATTTTGCAATATTTATAGTTGCACTTTCATTTAAGACTAGCCATGTTTCCACATTAGCAACGTTTTCATCATTACATTAGGTAATTTACAGTCTTTATATCATTGAACCCCCTAAGTTGGTATATCACCTTGAACATAATCTGGTGATGATGAAAAATAAATTAGCTGCATGTCCTACTGAACGAAGGTTGCCTCTTTGTTGGAAACTGAACTTTTCCCCTCTATAGATATGGAAGGTTTAGCTTTGGAGACAAAACTGGCCCGAGGCAATAAAGAAGCATCACACTGACTCAGCTCTCCCCAGAGTAAGCATGTCTGGATCCCATGCCAACAAATTTTATGATGCAATGGATATCACTACTATGAAAGGTTATGATTAAAGGGGAAACATAGCCACAAATTCACATAGCCAACCATGATCCGAATGTAGATTCTTCTTTTCAAACGGAGTAGGCTAGAGATGATCTGTGACATATTTTGCACATGTGAAGTACAAAAATGAAGAAAAAAGTGCTTTTCATAGTTGAAAACTGATAATGAGCTCCTCTTTGAATTTTAGGTTCTACTTTTCTCTGATCTGAATGGATGTGTTGAAATAAAAGATGAGACTGTAGAGACCTGTCAATGCTCAGTTTGAAGGGAAAACCCAAGCTAAATTGAATCATGCTCTACAAGCTTCTATGGACTACAGTGCAAACTCAGACACCACTGCAGCTTCTACTACTTTAGTTTGAAGTGAAGGAAAGGCTGAATTCAAAAGCAGATTTTTTTAATCCTCTTGTGCCATAGTGTGTCCTGATAAATTCTGCTGAAGGCAGTAAAGACCACTGTAAGACGATGTTACAGATTTTGACAAGACATGTCATCAGGGAATTGATTAAGCACTTTTTCTCCATTAGGTGGAATGGGACATGTTTAAATTGCGAGACAGTGATCTGTGAAACTGCTTTGAGGTGCGTTGAATGGTGAACTCCAATTTAACAACCCTGGAATCCTTTTTTCCCCCTTTCTTTCAGATTTCATTGTTTTAATTGTGGATATGGTATATTGAAATCATTAACATGAAACTTTTTTCACTTTTCCTTAAACAGTTAGGGATTTATATTCATCTTGTGTTTAATTAACATGAGACCCCTGAACTGTTTAAACTGAAAAAAAAATTATTGTATGAAATTAACACGTTTTCATTATATGCTTCTCATTAAATGCTGATACGGCAACACTTCACAAATCTTCTGTAGCCAGTCAAAATGTTTTAAAGTTCAAGTCATTCTCCACTTGTGTTCATCAAGCCATACTATGATTTTGATTAAAATTATATTTTGACTAGATAGAATTTTATGGGTTAATTACTTCAAGATGGTTTCACATCTGCTCAACTTTGAAACTCAAGAAACCAATCAAGACAGCATTAATTTTGCAAACCCTGCAGTATTGTTCCTGGCAACAGAACAGTGACAGCTGATAAGATAATACAGTAATTTAGCCAATCTTCTGCACAGAATGCATTTAAGTTGCATAAATGGATTGGTTTTTTTTTTTGTTGCTGTAATAAGACAAACGGTGTATACCTGTAGAATATAATAAACTGTTCAGCCCCTCTGCTCAGCTATTGCTTGTGGTCATCCTGTATTAAACCAACTTGGTGATGATCCAGTTTTCTTTTCATCAACCCCTTAGTGGGGTGTAGTATAGTAAATGATCAAATCCTCCCTTAACTTTTTGTGACCCTCATCATTTATTTGAAAAGCAGAAATGTCAGAGGATAAACGATTGATATATACCGCATGTTGGCCTCTCCAATCGCACCCGAATGGCTTTCACCCATTATAGCTGTTTCCTTCTTCTAATTACCCTGATCTAATAAGTGCATTTGCTTGCTGTGACAGACACATATCCCAAACTGTTATGACTGTCATTACCCAGCCGCGGCATATTTCAGCCAATGCCATTCCCATTTTTTTCTTAATTAGACATTGCTAAATGTTAACAGATAAAGCCTGGGCGAGCAAGTCAGTCTGTGTTCAGATTTACACCCAGGCTGAGCAGATGGCAATAAATTAGAAATGAGAGAGGCAGAGGAAGAAAGAATCGGGCTGAAATAATCTCTGAAGTCCTGTGAAAGAACCAGCCATTCCCACATTTCTGGCATATTTAAGGGGGTTTGTATTTGTTCTAATGAACAGTTGTGCAGGCACTATGATGAAAAATTCAACCCCCTCCCACTACCTCCTGCTGGTTGTTTCTTTTGTTTATTTTTGGTGGTGTTTGTTTATATTCAAAGCTATTATGGACTGATATTGTAATGGAGCATCTTTTATTCAGCATTGTGGTCAAAAGGTTTTCATACAGTAATGGTATTTAAATCAAACACAGCAACTCTCTTGCACTTATGTTGATGCTGAAGATAGATAACAATCATTTTTCACAAAGTGAGAAAAACTCTTCTAAGTTGATGTGAAATAAATTTTTGCAAATATATACTGAATGCATTGTCTGAATTGTTGATTTGAGTAGATACAAATAAATGAATATTGAGTATCTGAACACTGGTATTCACTGAGGCATAAATGCTAAGATCTCCACCTCTGTAATCAACTGAGTACTAATGGAATCTGACACTAAATGGAAGCTTGCGTTGTACAAATACATCTCAGACAGAAAAAAAAGGAAATGAAAGTCTCTAATGCAGGCACTTCTGATTCGGAGTAATGACCATCTTGCTGGGCAGCAGTTTTAATTTCTGTTTCAACTTGAAAACTATGAAATATGGCTGAGCAAAATGGCAAAAAAAATGATCCAGATATATTTTTCATATTGTTCGATCTCAATTTCTATCACAATTTTTAATATACTGTAGCATATGTACTGAAAACTAAAGTACCTAAAACATTTTGACCGTGCTACCCAGCAGTTTGTTATGCGTGTGCGCATGACTTGTGCACATGACTTGTCAGGGGATTCAGATTTCTCCAGCAACATACAAACAAAGTGGAGCAGAAAAAAGGCCAACCCTGATTGGCTGTTGTCACGCACATTTCCCCCATGTTTGATCGAGTTAATGGGGATCAACCAGACATTTATTGCGATTAATTGTGATCATATGATCGCCCAGCCCTAGCATTAAACAAATTTATGTTGAATTGATTTTCTCTACCTCATGTTCAGTTTTCTCTGTTTCCTTTGGTGTACATTTTTCTTTCCACATCCATGACCACAAACAATCGAGGAATTCTCATTCAATGAGTGCGTCATTTGATTGTTTAAATCATGAATGTTGGCATGGTAATCTATGTATAGGGCTGGTGTTGCTCAATTCAGTGCTTCAGATACTATTGTGCTGACTTTTTGTGTTTGAAAGATAAGGGATGACTGAAAACAAATTAAGCTACCTTGGTATGCACTATTGACAAACAGTGTGATGCTCATGAATATGAAAATTAATGCTTGATGCAACTGCCTCAAGTGCCTGAAATACAATAGATTTAGCTTTTCTGATGTCTTATGTCATTTTTAATAGATCACATATGGAAAAAAGTTCCATATTAACAATGGTAATGACAAGTGTTTACAGAGGAACGTACCAATGTGTGCAGAAAAGCCAGTTACATTCATCACTATAACCTTTTGTTTCTTTTACTTGAATACATTTTCCACATGTTTGAGTGTAGGGCTTACCTAGTACTGTTTAAATATGAATTGTGATGATTCCATTGCCCATCTTTCCATACAGATTCAACCTGAGTGTTTAACTCTACAATTTTATTCAAAACGCCACCACATTAGTCTCTTTTTCAGAGCGAGATTCATCGCTATGGTCTTTCTATTACTGCAGTAATCTAAATGCAAATTTTAACTGTCCCTTTTTCTACCAGGATGATGCTTCTGGCACAGCATGTTCACTATTGAGATGTGTTTTCCCTATCCTATTCTACCTCTGTTACATGGAAATTGAACCCCAATTGAAGGCTGCTTACCATGTTGTCATGTTGTAAAAGCAGACGTCACTAATTGGACAAAAATAAAGCCGTCAGTGAAATTCTGAAACAGAACGGCACAAAACTTAAATCCTTTGAGGAGAATCTCCAAAACAAATTGTAACATTAAAACATGCAGTCAGCTAAGTTATGGATTGGTGGAGGTGCACTTTGAAATTATGGGTTTTCCATCCATCCATACATCCATTTTCTGTACCGCTTAATCCATGAGGGGTCGGGGGTGGGCTGGAGCCTATCCCAGCAATTATCAGGCGAGAGGCAGGGTACACCCTGGAAAGGTCGCCAGTCTGTCGCAGGGCCAACACAGAGACAAACAACCATCCACGCACACACACTCATTCCTAGGGAGAATCTAGAGTGACCAATTAACCTACCATGCATGTCTTTGGACAGTGGGAGGAAGCCGGAGTACCCGGTGAGATTATGGGTTTTCCTTTAAAATAAAATGTTAAGTAATACAGATTAGGTGCATTTGTGATATAGACTAAAAAAAGGACTTTGCAAAGTTTTGCTACATTGAAAATGTTGCATTAATACACATGGACTTTGGAAACCACAGCTTTCCTCAATACAATGATATGGATTGGTGGCAGTGGCAGGCTTCATCATTTCTGTTTCCCTCCTTGCCCCATCATCAATTTTCCCTGCATGGATATAGTCCTGAGTGACACCTGGTGAGTTGCTTTCTCCCATCTCCTCCTCTTCAACACTAGCACAGCAGCTGGACGTGTCTGTCCTTGTGTAACTCTAAACCCATGTGTTCTTCCGATACAATAATCTTCCTCTTCTTGCTACTATGTATTCATTGCTCCTCAATTGTACTTGATCATTGTGGTCAGGGTAGCTCGCTGTGGCTTTTTATCATATCCTGTTCTTTAGAAAATTCATAGTGGAATATCTAATCCATATCATTCATTCCTTAACTTTCTGCTACATTAGTCTAAAATGAAACAAATGTGCCGCTCATGAGTCTGTCACAAAAATAGTCTGCAACTTTAAAAAATGGTGGACAATCCATTGTAATTATTACATTATTGCTTGTTCTCTCTCTGTCGATATATTTTAGGTGCCAAGAAATGTGCTTCGATTTTCAGTTGTAGTTTATTAAAAGGTCAAAGCAAAATGCCAGATTTTGGTCTGTTCTAGGTTAGACAGAACTCTCCTCTTACAAGAATGTTGAAAGAGAAAAACAAAAATACAATCTCTTTTTTTTTAGGTCGTAAATTTAAATATTCAAAAGATTTGATTCACCTTGCAGATTTGTAAGGCTTTGGATGTATAAATGAGACTGAATCCGATCCCATTTCAATCTCTTGTCAACAAGGAGGCTTTCAAGAGGATTTATTTAAGAAATCTAACCATTTCTTTCAAAACTACTGCACTGCAATTGTTAGAAATGATCAAGTCTCTCATGGGTATTTCTCACCTTCTAGTGTAAACCAATTTTATTCAACATCACATTTTCAATTTTGGTTACTGCAGATTGCTGCATTTAGTAGCTGGTGATTTTCATCAAGAGTGTGAGAGAACCATCTTTTTTGTGGTACACTTGTTCTGCTGAACCATTTTATTATTCCCGCAGATGTCAGAAAGGGAGAAATTTACAATGAAGAATGACCATTATTTTAAAATAAAAAAGAAAGTGGAAAAAAAAATTGAAATTCCAACTCTATGGGTACTATCCTACCTGATAATAGACTTGTGTAATAATCTCTCTGTTGAAGCTAAAGAAATGACACATTTCACAGGTTGTGGTGAGTAATTGTGCTGTAAGAGAGTTACTTTTTGGATCTTAAAGATCTTTTAATGTTGAGCTAATATTTTAGCATTTTGACCAGATGAATGCAAAATGAGAAACAAAAGAGAATTTTGAGAGGATATGTCAGCGTTTGTCCAAATCACATTTGTGTTACATGAAACCTTTAGTAGTTTTCCTCTTATCTGCATTCTTTCAGCCATTTTGTAATCTAAGAAACCATTAGACTATTTCATTGTATGGACTTGTGGCATAAACATCCATTGATTTGCACCCTCAAGCATATCCGGCTAATCTCTAAAGAACAAATGTACAAACCAGGATTCCACATGTCATTGTTGAATGCCGGCCAGTTTACTAAACAACAAATCATCGTCATGAAATATTTAAAAAAAAAATCTTTTTCGACCTGTTTTGCCCTCTGCTCTGATTTGTGCAGTATCTAGATTTGAAATTAGGAATTTTGGGAAGGGATGTAATGTAGGAAAAAGAAACAGATTGAGATGGATCCTGGCTGTTCCTACTTTCTTGAAACCCCATTTGATACAGTGATAGTTAATTGTCTGAGATTAATTACTCAAAAGCAGCTAGTTCAACCTTTTGATTTCTCTTACTGTCCATGGTGCTGATTTTTAAGGAGAGCTGTGACATAATTAGAGGCATCTCCTCACAGCTTGTCTTATTCTTTGTATGTTTTTGCACATAGTTGTATAAAGAAAGTGTATTGTCCTTTAATACAGCAATATGTTATGATATATTTGCCATCGAACACTAACTAATTTATTCCTGGCATTTATTTGCATTGATTTATAAGTTATAGTAAAGATAATGCTATCTTATTCACAGGCTTGTAGAAAGATTAAACTAAAAGATTTTCTCTTTAGCTTTTGACTGTATCAATATTGCTACTCCCAGTACTATCATACCTATGTTGTGCTTTCAAGTGGGATGGAATGGAATATTTCAATTTAAAAACTTTTAATGATCAAGGTTGAGAGTAATTCCGGCACCATCCAGTCCTTAGAATAAATCATGAGGTAAATTTGACTCAGAGAAAGGCCTGTTCAATTATTTAATTACTCAAATAGATCAAGTAGTCTGCAAAGAAAAGAGAAAAAGAAAGAATAAACAAATGGAGGATAATAAGATGGCAATTTCTCCTCCACCAAAATTCTTGTCCAATTTTTTTAGTTACTGAATTCATCTAATTTAAAATCACAGTTGCAGCAAATGAAGAGAAAAATGAAGGGTAACTACAGGTAGTACATTGTTATCCTGGCAGAGAGCAGCACATTTGCATTTAGATTTATTATGCAGAATTGTTGTGTACATAGGCTCAGTGTGACTCTTAATTACCCTGTGTGACAGAGGACGGAGCTATTGATAGGTGATGCATGGATCGAACATTTGACATTTTATTTCAGGACTGTCAGCACAACCTCCAGAAAAAGAAAAAAAGGGATAATCCTGACCTGATAACTATGTGAAGGTCAGAGTGGGTGTGTGAGCAGGACAAATATGGATCCAAACGACAGATAAGCTAACATACAACACCATGATGAGGATATCTAGATCAGGATATTCTGTTGCGCACCCCTTTATCTTGCCATAAACCACTACCTGCAATCACCATCTAATGCTCGGTGGAACTGCTCACAGCATCTTTTTCTTTGTGAGAGCTTACTTGTACATTGGGATTATTAGGTAAGGCAAGGCAAGTTTATTTATATAGCACATTTCATGTACAGGACAATTCAAGGTGCTTTACATATAAACATTAGAA
>JBBBVU010000019.1:4841426-4875463 GCA_037177055.1 Atherinosoma microstoma
ATTTTGAAGTCGATTCTTTGACAAACGGGAAGCCAGTGTAAAGATCTGAGGACTGGTGTTATATGATCCACTTTCCTTATTAATGAACATTTGAGAGAAAAGTATGATTACATGTCGGTTTAAAACAAAGTTTTTGTGTTTTGCACACTGTTTTCATGTAAAACAGTAGCCTGGAGGAATTTCCTATTAACTGTGTTGGATGATGAAGCTTATAATGGGCCAAATATCAGCCAGCAGTATGAATCTTTGCCTGTCTTGGTTTAATTATCTGGACTAGTTACATTTTTCCAACTCTGCATTTTTATAGATTTTATATTATGTGTGTAGGCTGGAGTGTGGATAGTTAAACAAATGCCCCTTGAGTCTGAAAATCAATATTCTCTCCAGCTCTGTCAGATTGTTGGCACAGCAAATTTTAGTTTCAAATGAAATTGTCTCAAGTTTATTTGAAGAGTGACAACTACTCTTTTGGTTTGGTACCAGTTTGCACTTTTTTTTCTCCATCTCCTTCCAATGCAACTCTCACTCTGAAAAAGGGAAAGTGAAAGGAATCGTGTGCAGGGAGCAGTGCTTTTTGTAGCAGCTAAATGCGGCATCTGCATTCTGCTCAATGATGTTCCATGCCTGTCTGCTTTCTCAGATGAGTATTTTGATTATATCTGTGTCAGAGAAAATTTGAATTGTATCTTTGATTAGAAAGCACTGAAGTAAAATATCATAACCTATTGACCAAATCTTGTAGTTGGTTGGTTTACAAGTTTTTGTTATATGCTTCGAAATGCCACGACACAGAACTGCTTTAATACAATTGTTTTTTTGTCAACACTCAGTTCAGATGCCAGCCAATCCACATTTTCATGGGCAGCAGTGACTAACTTGAGCATCAATTTACAAGCAGTGATTCTCAAAAGTGTTTTTTTTTATTAAATCAATTCAGCTTTATTTGTATAGCACCAAATCACAACAAAGTAATCTCAAGGCACCTTACAGGCAATACAATTCAAGCCAAATCATTGTGACCCAATAAAAACAAATCCACATCAGTCCAATTTATAACAACTGTGTTCATACAAGCCAGTTCCTAAAAATGAAAAGCCTATCTAAGGAAGAATATTTCAATGGAGACGTGATTACTTTGATGGAAAATCAACATGTTGCACATTTCAGTGCAGATTTTTAGCTGTCTGGTTCAAATAAGCACACTACAATCTGGTAACCTCCAAAGGCCACACATCAGCACAGCAGAATTGTCAACATGAAACATTATATCTTTTTTTTTATTATTGTTTAGGTCATATGCATAATTTTTACTGTGTTTTTTTTTTCCTTTTAGTATTATGTAATCATCTTATGGGTAATATGTGAGAATGTTAACGTGAAGAAAGACAGGGCCCCTTCAAATTAAATTAACAAGACAGAATGAGCTGCTTAAGCTGAGTTTTTGTAGGCTGCTGAACTGGTTTTGATTATGAACAACATCTTTTGTGAGACAGATGAAAGATGTATTATTCACAACGGCATTCTGACGTTAAAGACACCAATCCAATTTTTTCTTGTCTGTCTATGTTATACCTCAGTTGCCTATATGTGGTGTAAGCTCTCTAGAATTCCATAATACCTTGAAGACAAAAATCATTTTAGAAATACATCCTGGCCCATTTCTCCTTTCAAGTTATGTCCTTGAAATGAAATCTCTCGACAAAGCACTCTGGAGCTAATTTCATTAAATGGTGGGTTTTGCCAAGTCATTGAACCTAAAATGAGGCAGCTGAACTCTGAGTCTGTTCAATGGACGGAAGTATCAACCTTATTCCTAGTTACCATGCTGTGGCCTCCAGTCAACCCCAACTCCTGCTTAACTTGCTGTTTTTTATTCAAGGTTTTATTCCTGCAACTTGTACATTTTCTGCTCAACTGTGCTGCAAAATAAAAGTAAAAAGGAAGACACAAAGAAAATATTTCTCTCATGGGGTTGTGGGTTATTAGACACATGGTCACATTAAGCTGTGTCTCATTATCAGGGTAAAGGGAAACTCAAAAAGCATTAGGGGTGTACTGATGTATAGTTATAATCATCACATTGGTTGTGCTAATGGGTGTTTGTTTTCTATCTATTTATGTACTAGGCTAATGGTTATGCTCATATCTCTGTGTGTGTATGGCTGTGTATGCTAATTTTATATTGAGAAGTATCTCAGTGTGCTGTCTGTTTGATCTAAGATGAGTTGACACACAAAGTAAACATTTCTTCGAAGCTTCTCGTTGAATTTTCTGTTGTTAGAAAGCTAAGAGTCAATCGCATTGTCACAGACTAATGTGCTATTATGCACAAAGCACACACTGGAAATTTGGTGTAATAATTATCTAATTAATTAATGGAGATCAAAGAAGTGAGAGTAAAAGAGAGCATTTAGGATTTTGCCCGAGGCGGCCTTTGGTGACCACAGCATGTGATATAAATGATACGCCTCATGGAATCCCATCTACTTCCCCTTTAGCAATTTTCACTGCAAGCTATTGATGTTTGCAGTGTTGCACTATACTGCTGGGTGATATTACTCTGAGATAAGTGCCTGCAAAATGGTCCACTTTAACCTGTGGTACCTTTTGTGCAAATATGTGCGGCACCACTTTGAGAGTCAGTGACTTAAGAGGTGGCTGCGATGTTGGATTATTGCTTATGAAATACTGTTGATCACTTTTTTTTGCCACCCCCCTTGTCTGCTGTCATCTTGCTCTGATTACTGAAAACAATATGAGGTACAAAGCTGACTGGGAGCATGAAGTGTGTCAAGGGCGATGTGCTTTCAATTAAAGAAAAGCTGTATATTTTCATATTCTGCACTTTGGTGTCTCACTACTAAGTGTTCCCTTTTAAAAGCAGATAACAAACTACATGTGTCTACTTATTGTTGGACAACCTGTTCCTATGAGAATTTTTGTCATTGAGCAAAGTTTGACTGCCACGCCTCCCTGCCTTCCCGAGATTCCCTTTTTTCAGGCTGTCCTCTAATCTTATAAACCCTCAACTGAACCTCACTGTAAGAACAGGGGTGGTCTAAACCTGAAGGCATTTAGAAAGCTACTTGAGTACCAGTATTTTTCAGCTCTTTTTGCAGTGTTTAATCAAAGTATGCATGACAAAGAAACCTAATGTTATTGTCCAGTTGAGTGAATATTGAGAGGCAGCAGTGATGTTTTCGCAAGCACTGACTTTAAGGCAGCAACTCACTACCTACGTAAACCATAGCAATATCTAAGAATTCCATACGTGGTGTTTGGGAAATTAATTTATATTTTTTATTGATTAATATTTAAGAATTCTAAAGGGGTTTCTGAATGTTTTCACAAAAGGCTCATCAGCATTTGTAATCAAGCATTTCAGTTCAACATGATTAGCCTCAAACAGTGCTGGCATAATGAGTCAGCCAGGTAATATTAAAAGGTGGGCTCTTTCAGGCTCTCAAGTGACATGACTGCCTTAATCAAACAGTTATCACAGTGGAGGCCAGGGGGAGAGTGAATAATGAGAAAGCAATATCCCAGATTAAGAATTAGTCTCTTCTATAATGGCTCAGTCTCCTTCGGTCAATGGTATATAATGGTGCAGCATGCAAAATCATGGTAAATATAATTTCCGGATGATGCACTGGGATTTTATTGCTCAAGAATGTGGGGAGGATGGAACTTGAATCAAATTGTAATCCAACTTAAAGCATCTACCACCAAAGCGTTTGTGTCCAATATTAATAAAAATATATAGGCTACCAAAGACTATATATTGTGTATAGCCTCCAAGCAGACATGTCCGGCAGAGAAATGTAAAGCCTATGAGGAAGTGCCAAAAATTGCAATTCACCCCTCATCCGCAAGAGAGTAAATCCCCATAGACTCCCATGTTAAAAAGGCCAACTTCACAGCATAAATACACATGTTTACAGCTTGGAACAAAAAAATATATCAGGTTTAATAAGTCAAGTTTACTTTCAGTCCTTCACCTGCAAGTTGCTGCAGCTCAGATGAGAAGATGCTGAGTCTTTTGACAGTTAGAAGTTCAAATTTCCTGGCAGGTTAAATGATGAAGGACTGCTGCCCCTAATGCAGAAATATTTCAGACTGTAAGTACCATACTGAGTGAGTATTGGAGGCCCAACCACAGACAGCGACAACGCAGGTATATACATGATTAAGTCAACCACCAGAGTTCCTTGTTCACAAGCTACAGGAGTACATGCTTAGCCTTTAGCAAGGTACAGAAAGACAATTTAAACGACAAGTTAGTAATGCCATATACACCACTACTATTGCTATATCTGTTGATGTCTGGTTTAATGTAAAATTACCATAAAATGACACAGAAACAGTTAGTTGATCATTTTAGAGTTAAAAACCCAGCCAATTTTTTGAAAAAATGTGAGTGGAGAGTGAGTCATCTCTCTTAAGGGGAACACGGCTCTGCATTGCCTTACGTTGATCATCCAGACATGGTGGAAGATCTGTATTTCTCTGTTTTTTCTTTACATTATAATCATGAGTTAGTTTTGGCAGACTTGATTTTATGGTTTCTATAAAATCAAGTCCGTAGACCTGTGTCTTTTGATGAGATAGTGAAATGTTTTTAGATCAAATTAATCCACCTCTGTAGGTGCACTATGTCACCTATTGACCTTTTAAAAACATGTGTTTCTGACTCATTTTGATGGGACACTGGCATCAATTATCATTCACAGAGTCGTTGTTATGCAGCAGCATCCCGAGGCAGACAAGCTGTACTTCACAACTTCTTTTTTCCTGGGACGCTGCATCACTTTAACGGCCCATTTCACGTTACAGCACTGCGTCACATACCACTAACTGGATATCAAAACACTGACCGTTTGGAATGTGCACTGTGGTTGATTTAACAAAGAAACACAAGAGGACATTATGGGAGGGAGCAATGAAAAGAGAAATGGACAGAGTAAGCAATTACACAAGACTCAATATTGGAGTGACTTTGTAGCAGATGGGGGTACTCTGAGTGTTTTTCTACTGTCCACATCTACCAATTCTTGTTTTTTTTTTTTTGTTTTTTTTTTAAATGGGCTCGTGGGTGTTTGCTGACTGTTTGAGTTGGACAGAGGGAGAGCATCTTTGTGTAAACAGTAAACATAGAAGTTGACTCACTTATAGCCATTTTCCTTCTCAAAATATTCAGTATATTGTTAAAAAAAATGTGTACATGGATAAGGAAAAAAAACTTGGTTTCATTCAGAAAAAAACGGTTAGTTTACAGTGAAGCCATATATAAAATTTTAAAAAACTAATTTATTTAGCTGAAAAGGAATTACAGAAATGCATCTATTATATTTTAGAAATGGGAACTTCATCTTGAATTGGAGTTTTAAAGAATGATTATTTAATGTTTTAGATATTATAATATCTTTGATCTGTGTGGCAACAACTCTGTCCCTAAAAGTCCCGGAGGGAGAAACTTTCTCTCTCTCGCTCTGTTTGTATTTCATTCTTTGCAAGTTGTATTGAAATATTTAATAGATGGAGTCTTATGCTGACAATGGTTATAAAAAGCTTATGAATAACTTCCCATTCCACATTTCATCTCCTTGACTTTATTCACTTCCAGTTAGCAAGTAAACTTTAAAAAGCTATTGCTCTGTGTTCAAACTGGAGCAGATTATTGTGAATTTAAAGAATGGGTAAATCTTCCCTGGAAAATACAATCTGTTCTTCCATAATTCTGTGAAGCGCAGTGAACACAAAATTATTATACATGTTTTTTTTTCTTTCTTCTTTTTTGTTGTTTTTTTTTTAGCTTACAGCAGGCTTCAAAATATGCACAGGTATACTCTGGGGAAACTCCTTTCAGTTTTTGTTCCTACGCTTGGTTGCATTAATCTGACTTGAACCTTTATCCCAGCATCTGTACGGATAATTTCATAGACAAAAAATCTTAAACATTATTTTGTATAGACTGTTTATTACATTGTGAAATAGAACATGAATAAAACATACCAGTCAGCTGTAACTTTAAATCTAGTGTAATGTTGCTTATTGCCATGTAAACAGCTCTGACCCCCTTCAGGACATAAGCATAGAACCTCTTGGGGGTTGGTTATATAACGTCTGGCACCAGGGTATTGGCAATGGATCGTAACTCTGTGGATTGAGCTTGTTTTGGCTCATGCCATGGATGCTCTATCGGATTGGGATCTAGGGAGTTGGAAAGCTGGGCCAACGCCTTGGGTTCTTTGTCACGTTCCACAAGCCGTTCCTCAGCAGTTTTTACTGCGTGGTGGGGCACATTGTTCTGCTGGAGGAGGCTGCTGCTGTCATGGAGTAGCCTTGAGGGTGTTTGTGCCTGGTCTGCACCATTTTTAAAGTGGGTGGTATGTTTTGAAAAGTAGCATCCACACAAAATCCACGTGAACTCAAGGTTTCCCTGTAGAGTTCTGCATTGTAAAGCAGTTGGCATTATTCACCTGACCTGTCATAAGGGGGTTTAGATGTTGTCTGTTAGGTGTGTGTTCATGGTAAATTGCTTTAATAAAATACTGGAAAATGAATTAAGTAGAACAGTGCCAAACCCATTTCAGTGACAGTCTGCTGCTTAATTACAAAGTAAGGATCTACCCAAGGATTTCTTTAAAACGGAGAGAAAACGATTACGTTTTGATGAACAGCTACTGTGAGGCATCATGTGCCTAATGTAGCGCCTCTATGCTGCACCCTTTTTCCAGCAGCTTCAACCATCAAATCATGATTTCCCCAGAGCAACTGTTAATTATGTAATTCATGTTCATGTGATAAGATAGGAGATCCTCCATGTGCTTCCCGAATGGGTCTCATGTAGCAGTTATTTGTCTTTTTTATTCTTCTTTTACTTTGTTATCATGCATACCATATGGAGACGTAATCACCACTCGCCCAAAAACATCTGCAGAATGCTTTGATTATATTTCTTTGAGGTGAAAGATAAATTGATCCCAGCAACAGTGAAGTAAGCCTTGTAAATCCTTGTACTCCTAAACAGCAGTTTTACATTGTGGTTTATTGTAATACAAGCTGTTTGTTTTGTTTGTGAATCCCAGTTAACACACATTTAGCTTTCTAGACTGATTACAAAATTTCATTGTATTAGAAATCAGGAAATACAAAGTGATTAGTCTATTATAATATGCAGATCTACAAGTAGTTATATACAGGTTATTGTATAAACACATACAGATAGGAATTTTAAAAAGGCAGAATATGGGAATTACTTGAAGGAAAATCATAAATTCAGGGATGTTCAGATACCATTTTTTTGATTAATGAGTTATTTGTTGGCTGTTTTTTTTCTTACTAAACTAAAATTGACAGTACACAAAATGTATTTTGCAAATTGTAAATTCTCCACTGTTATACAGCCGTCATAAAACTTTATTAAAGTTTAAAGTAAAGTGTTTTAGACCAGAAACAACATGCAATACACCACTTGGTTTACATATGACCTCTCTAATAGCAATAAGGTTCTTTTTCTTACCAACTGGCTGAGCATACTTGACAGAGCCAGCTTTTTTACTGGTTCTATTACATTAGACAATTCTGACTAAAACAACATCCAATACGTTTTTCCAGATGGATATTGTGTAATTTGGATCCAGGTGATTATTATGTGTAATGAGCATACTTTTTCTCTTGCCAATGCCACTGAATTATGGCAGAAGCCACTGGCTGTTGGTTCCCTAAGCTTTAACTTTAGCTGTTTTGTAAGCTTTGTTAAACTCATACTAGCATTTGATTTTAATCTAGAAAAGGATCAATTTGATTTGAATTGTAATATTTAAAAAAGTGTATTGAAATGAGATTTAATGTATTATTTAAGGTCAGGATCCACATTCAGGTGATGACCCCTGTCAAAGTTCTGAATACACTTTTTAAGAACAGCTCATCACTGAAAGTTGTATCAAAAACTTTTTGTTTTCATTTTTCACAAGAGCCTAGCTCAAGTGATTTATGGCTCTATATAAGAAAGATGGATCTGTCAGTCCAGTGGATTGTGTAACTGGTAAGAAATGGGACTATACTTGCAGAAGGGCGACTGAGCACATTGTTGTTTATCTTCCACACAATGAAGTCAACGGACCCTTGCTCATCAGGAAAATTCAGCATGCTAGGTCACAGCTGTCAAATTTAGAGCTCAAAGCCTTTGGGGTGTTGTTTTCAATTTGGTTTTGTTTTACTCATAGCTCTGCTTAGATAGAAAAACTGTAAAACAGACCCCAGGAAGTTCAGTAATATGTGATGGTGCTTCTACTCTGATATACTTGCAGTGTTGACAAAACACACATTAACACTCATATGCAAGTTTGCTGACTTGGTGACTTAACACTTAACAAAGCAAAATACATAAAACATATCATGTCCAAAACTGACACTAAATTAGTTTTTACCTATTTTTTTCTTCCTACACAAACATGGAGTCAAGAGTCACCCCAACTCTATGGCTGTGGTGGGAACCTCAGGGTGGTTCCTGTGGTGGTGCCTGCTGTGACCATGGGTGGGCTGGCTCCTGATGTGGATGGATTTCTAAAATATTGTTTCCTCGCAGCAGCGTCAAACCAGATGTTTATGTTTTATTATCAGTTGTATTTTTGTACTTACATTAAGAGACAGAAAATAGGGCTTAGAGTTCTTGTTTGGGTAGACTAGGGAAGGAAAAATGGGGACCCTAAAGAAGTGACACCCAGCCTTAAATGTTAAATACATGTTAAGAATTCCTATGGTTAATTTTAGATATGTGGAAAGTGGTGCCTTATCCATACCATCTATGGACTAATGCATGTAATACCAGCGATCCACCAACAAAACTGTAAATATAGTACTCACAAACAAGTGGGTAATCCTTACTTGGTTTTAAATCTTTTATGGCTTCTTGCTGGTCCATATTGCTCACTTGCTGTAGTTCCAGACACCAGTTCAGTGCAGGAGGGATTGTTTGATGCTGTTGCCCAGCTGCATCTGTCTTGCAATCCATACCATTTTCAAACTCTCTCATTTCCAATTACCTATCTTTCTTTGTTTGATTTGAAGTAAATTACATCCATGTTTCTACCTTCTGTGGTAGGGCTGCCTTCATGTTAAATGTTTTTCATTATACATCACCATGATGCATGTTGGCACATCATCTGTTACATTTCCTTGGGCTTTTGAGTGTTCCATGTCTTTCAGCATTAGACTCTCATCCAGGTCAACAAGCTGGAGATGATCAAGCCTTGACTTGGATCCAGGTATCACTGCATCTGATCCACAGTCACTTTAAAGTTACTGGTGCGACCTTGGTTGTCAACTTAATAATTCAAAGTAATGCCCAGCAATATTGTCTTCAAACTTTAGTTTTTTCTTTTCTTTTTATAATATCTGAAAATGACTGAAGCCCAAACCTTAGCCATAAAATGAGTGGTGCCATTTTTTCAATTATGTGAATAATCATTTGACTTATTTTTTCCACTGGTAACTGGTATAGGGGTAACCATGTGGTCATTAGTAATCCATTAAAGTTAATCAAAGTAATGACAAATCATTAATGAAGAGTTGACTGTAAGAAACTGAGGACTAGCTGTCTTTAATCTCAGTCACAACTAAGAGACACACAACTCTCTGCGCCCTCCATTTACAGGTAAACACAATACATTAACCGTGTGAATCTTCATCACTCTTATCCCCTGGTCTTCGCATCCTCTCTCCGACACAGTGTCCTATTCATCACAAGTGCTGCACACTGAAGAAAGCACGATCAAGCTGACCTTGAGGAAGTCTCGCTCATAAGAAGACTCACCTAGGCCAAGATCTAGGGTCTGTCAGGATGATTTCTTATTTTATTTAATGGAAGAAGTGCAATGCTTTATCACTCTCCAGGTTCATGGTTTATATAAGGCATAAGGGCCAAACCCGCTTGAAATTGTAAGTTGTTAAGTCAAAAAACCTGGTACATGAAAAAAAGATGTCCTTAAGAGTCACAGTGATTTAGGTGTGGTGGAGGTGAATGGGTAATTTTGTTAGCCCGGCACGCTTCTGAGTAAAAAAGAAAAAGGGAAAAAAAAAAAACAGACAACAATGCCCCAATATCTCCTCGGTGACATTTTCCACAGAAGCATTTGTCTGAAGATAAGCCTGAATGAATGCAGAGGAAAGTATTTCTTTGTCCTTATGCTCTCATCTAAGAGCAAACTATGGAGTTGGATTGTTTTCTTCTAACCAATGTTTTTGATTGGATTCAAATCTCTACTTTGCAAAGTAAAATCCATGCCTGGATTTGCATTGCATTACTGTCTATCATTTAAGCTAATGGTTTCTTTTTTTAAAAGTAGAACAAGAAGTAGAAATTATGCTTAATGAATTTGACAAAACAGTGTGTAGGTTTTCTTTCCTATCTATAGGTCAAGAAAGTTGTGCAGCATTTAATTCGGTCTGGCAGCTTATTTCAGATATTAATTCAGATATTCAACATAGCTGTCACAATGTGAGACATCATTCACATTAGCATCAGGTAACAAAACTTACACATATACATATATATATATATATATATATATATGTATATGTGTGTGTATACACACATATACACACACACACACACACACACACACATGTTTGTCAGTGCACAATTTCTATTCTATTCTACAGTCATTTAGCAGACACTTTTCTCCAAAGCAGCTTACATCTACGTACACCAGCGATGCTGACACTGGAGCCATGATGGTAAAGTGTCTTGCCAAGGACACAACAACAGTTGAATGGGGGAGCAAATTTTGAACCATCAACCTTGGAGTCATTGGACAACCTGCTCTATCACCTGAGTCACTGCCGTCTGATTTCCGGAACACCGATTACACTGACGGACACGTTAGAGCTAGGCTAATGCAGGGTTGCCAATTTAGTGACTTTGCCGCTATATTTAGTGAGTTTTCAGACCCCTTTAGCGACTTTAAAAAAAAAAAGCGACTAGTGTCAAATCTAGAGACTTTTTCTGGTGTTATTGGAGACTGACGTGAAAGCACACTTCTCAATAAGCAGAGGGTGCTGGCGCAGGCCACGTCCGTGTTCAGAAGCGTCCTCGCGCAGCATCAGTCCCAACCATTGACTGTAAAATATGGTCCCAGCTATCAGAGCAGAAGATGTTTACCTCTGCTCCAGGACCAGATTCAAAGCTGCTGCTAGCTGATTCCGCCCTGGCTTACTGTCAGATATTAAGTAAGCATTAAACAACAAGGACATGTGCATTATACGGTTTTAATGCACGATACGGAGTCTAAAACACTACGACGTGCAGCGGAGTGGTGTTCATCCGCGCAGTGCATTAAAACCGTATGATGCACAGGTCCGAGTTGTTTAATCCGCTTATACCATGGTCCCATACGGTAAACATTTCATAACAAATGATTATTTTTTTACACAAAACTTGCTAAATGTGCTTAAGTATGGGAACTATTTTATGTTTGCCTCAATGTACTTTTCATGCTAAACAAACATTCCATGCTGCAACACGATTCTCTCATTCACCTGTCAAAAGCCAGCTGATCTGAACCAGTTGATTAAGGAGTTGCTATGGTGACGCCCTTAGCAGAGTTAAATAACTGTAATTTAACTTGCCGAACTACGTGTGCGTATATACGAAAATAATGCACGCCAGTTGGCATTAGTATTCTCACTGACCGTGGTATAACACCTATTAATGAAGAATGTGGACGAAAACTAAAAAGTTAAACGTACACATGTTGTAGACTCATTATTAGCTGTTAGTTAAAGTAATCAAAATGGCACTTTAACTTTAGGTCCAAAGTACAGTTTACAATATTAATGTGTGTGTCTATTAATTCAGTCGTCCACTAAAATCCATTTAAATAAAAACAAATTTTGCTTTTTGGGACAATTATTGTTATGCGATTAAAATGTGATTAATCAAGATTGATTATTTACAAATCCTCTAATTAATTCAATAATGAGGCCCTCCTGTTGGTTCATTTTCACAAGGATGGGGTAGGAGTTAATAAGATTAGGATTATTTTTTTCTTTACATGGAATGTATTACAACTGTTGCATTATAATTATTGTAATTATGGAGGTTTTTTTTGTGTGTGTCTTGAACTCAACCCATTAGCATGGAGAAAAAGAATAAATAAAATGAAAATAAATTAAATGAAATACATTTTTTCAAGTCCCACCCTTAATATATACTCAAAGCATGAAGATGATATAAATGAACAGACTAGTATTTCCTGTCCAACTGAGCTTTGGAGTTGCCTTTATGATGAGCAAGCTGCTGCTGTTCTGTTTCACTAAGTAGAGCAGAGGCCTTATAATCTGCCATAACAAGAGAATGAGGTGCCATTGCTGCATATTTCAAATGAAACTTGACCACCTACATAAGCCATTCTTAGCACACAGACTTGGAATTACACCCCAGATATTACAAATCATGCAGCATTAAATGCATGCATATCCTTTATGTTCCATTTGTTTGTTGGCACACCTTTAGCTGTTGAGCAAAGTTTTCTTTTTACCCTCATAAATCTTCATCCACTATCCACCAAAGCATCCAAGACAGATAATGCATGAATATAGTGTGAGATTCTATGAGGGGGATTACTGAACAGATGGGAAATAGACTAAAACATTTATGCTGCATTGCACTGATAGTAGTCTATATGCTAGGGAGGGTAGCCTGCTGAAGTGTGTTGAGCAAAATGGGAAACGTTATGCTTTGTGAGAGGTACTTCACAGAAAGTTGGTGTCTGCAGCATAGGGAATTGTGTCATTTAAGGACTCCCTTTTTTCTTTTAATGAAACAACGATGATTTTTGACATGCATGAATAAAAGGGAAATTTTTATGTGGCATAAAGTAGAGAAGGAATTAATTTCGGAGGTTTCTTTAATTCAGGAAATGGGGAAATACTAGTTCCAATATATCTATGAGCAAAGCTACCTTTGCTTTTTAATAAAAATGCAAACATATGGTGTTTATATTAAAACTTAAATTGTGAGGTAATCAACAATGTTAAAGGAAGGTTCAAGATTATGAATGTACCTCTTGAACAGATTTACTCATTTGGTTTTAAAAAAGACACGAGGAAAAGTTCAATGTGTTGCTTTTGAATTACTCAGTTTATCAATTTATCAATCCACTATAGAAAATGTTGAACCAAATTTGTTGGTTTTAACTGAATTTTACAGTGTAAGAGTGACTGTGTGTGACAGACTGATTTGGAGACTAATTTGAAAGAAAATAAACGACAGATTGACAGATAATAAAAATCATTAGTTACAGCTTAAATGTCAAGCTTTATGGATCACACTGGCTCAGTGGTCATCGTATCATTACTGAAGGATTAACTGATGGACTGCCACCTTGCAAATATGTTGAGGTTTTTAAAGACCCTGGCTCAAATGAAAAATGTATTGACCCAGTAAAGCTATACTGAAAAAGCACATACTAATGGCCTTGAAGTTCTGTGCAAGATTTAATCAGTTCTCCAGAATGGAGTATTCCACATTTGTTTTTACCTTACACTTTCCTGCAGCCCTGCTCAGCCCCTGTAATGAAAAGCCCCCTAGCTCCCTCTGTAGAAATCATTACAATCTCACTTTACCTCTAGGGTCACTAAACTAATAGTCATTCACCTATGTGACAGGAAATCTTTCCCAAGTTGCTATTCAGGGCCTGTGAGGTTGTGTTTAAGGTTATAGACTTGAGTCCAGCCAGAGATGACTGTTTATTGTTTGGATGAGTCCCGATAATTAAGTGCGTGTCAGACTGAAATAATTTAATCAGAAATGCAAAAGATGAAGTTTGCACAAAACCGCCTTTTTTGGAAATCTGAAACCATGAAAATCTGCTCTGTAAATATGGAGACACAACAGAGAAAAACTATATAAACAGTAGTGTAAATGCATTGGCAAGGGGAAACTCTCCCTCTGTCCACTTGTGCTTGTGCCTATGCATGGCCTCCAGTGATTTTTATGACAAACTGTTCATGCCGACTATTGGCTTAGAATCTGTGGTGAATTTCTCAAAGGGATGGCACAAATATATTTTACAACACAAATGCCACAGGCTCTTTGGGATATTTTAAGCCTGCATGCAGTATTCAAAGCATGTTTACATTATTTATGAATTTTCATTTTATTAAACCAAAGGATAGATGAGGAACTGACCTCACTTTAGAGAAGATCTTCAACGCGGGCGGTGAACTAAAAGGCATTTATCAATTTGGAAGAAATAGCCAGAAAGCATTTTAATGTGAAACTACTTTACTTTTTCTTGGGTCTTCTAACTGTGAACATTTTAAGATAAGCCACGGCGGTGCTCAGATATGAGTAATAATCAGTGTTCAAACTCTGCACAATCGAGTCTCGGAGGACCTGCCTCACCTTTTATCTTACACTGAACTCCACACTGAGCTCACTGCTTTGTCTTCTAGTAGGGTAAAACAGTTGTGTCCTCAATAGAAAATGGTATCATCAGGTAACCGCATCCTTCCTACTGCTATTTTCATCGCCGCTTCAGACAACATTCATATACCACAGGGGAAGTTATGTTTGTTTTCCAGAAAAAGCCTCAGCATCAGTAGGCTGCAGAAAGTGTGAGCTTTTACCTCTGCAGGGTATTTCTACCACACAGACGAGAAAAAAATGCCATGTCTGAAAAAACTGACAGACAAACGGAGACAAATCTATATAAATAATTGCTAAGTGGAGTGGAGAGGAGTTGCCCATCATTCAGACAAGAGGCGCACGCAATATCTTCAGGAGATTCAGAGTCATCCATCACTGCAAGACTTTAATTTGAGATGTTTAGGACTGTTCCTGATGATTGTCTTAGAGCCAGGGAGAGCTTGGTCCTAGGGGTCTACAGGGGTCTTGGCTGAATGTTGCTCGCTGTGGGAGAAATTGCTGTCTGACACACACAGCGTGTTTGTACAGGCACAATAGTTTCATCTCAGATTGGCCGCAAGAGCACAGACAGAACAACCAAATCACTGTCTGATTAGCATTCAGATGCTTGAAAGCGTGGAAGCAAGTTTCTGACAGCTTATTACATCTTATAGCTCTACAGTAATGCACGCAGACAGATGCACTTTAATGCTCATACACACACAGAGATTCACACACAAACATACACGTACACTCGGACACACCTCATTTAGAGCGGAATGATGTCAAAATGAGTCCATTGAGTGGGGGCGGAGATTGAAGAGCCCATCGTAAAGAGTCTGGAGATCCAAATAATCTCAAGTATTGATTCCATTTAAGCCTCAAGGCTCTTGATGGACACTCACTTAAAAATGCAGTGATAGGTGGCATATCCGTATGACGGATCGCTGTAGTTCTGCTTACGGTAAAGGCTGCAGACTCTCTATAAATAACGGCGCTCTCTAATCAAACAGAGCAGCAGATCCGAAGATGTGATGACAGTTTAGTAGACGTATGCTGTAATTTACCACAGAGCACTTAGTCTCCCCATTAAATTTACATGGACACAGTGCAGAGAAAGGTATCAAGAGCTGGTTGACTCTTCATTGGCCTAGGCATGTGGTTTTGCTGTGGCTGATGTATTTCAGTCTATGATGGCGAGGGATAGCAAGTTTTACCTTGGGCAGTTCAGGTTTCCCCTAGTCCTTTTGGTACACATATTTTTTGGGGAATTGTCTGAAATAATCTATGATTGTCAAGTGCTTAAAGGTGTCCGTTAACAGAAAAAAAATCTAATTGGACAAAAACATTTAAACTTGTTTGAATCTATGATATATATTGTTAAACGATACTGCATTTTGTCTTTTCACAGGACTGTTATCAAGGGTCACACTGAACATGCAGTAACAGCAGACAAAATCCAGAATGGAAAATGGCATTCATTCATGCTAAAAAATAAATAAAAAGTTTAATAGCTATTTGAATAAAACATTGTCTTTTTTCTCTTACTGTCATCAGATAGGGGAAATCATTGCCATGATATGCACATAAGCCGGTCCATATTGCCGTCCTCACTTGATAATCGTAAGTACATTGCATTTCTTTTTATTCATCCCATCTAATGCAATTATAATACCTGAGTGGTCGGCGGCTGCATGCCCTGAATGCTCATTTTCTGCACAGTAGCCTCTGTGTGCTCAAAGGGTCTAGCTCTTCTTTTCCTCTGGAAGTGGACTCCTTGGAGCGTTATTTGATTATTCCAAAGCAGGTGTTTTCAGCTGAATGCTGATAAGAGGACTCAGTGCCTCTGACACTAAAGTGAGTAACATTAGATATGCCTGAAGCAGTGGAAGGTAAAGGCTTTTTTTCTTTTTCTTTTTATCTAATCTGTAAGTGAGGATGGGATTCACTGAAAAGCTGCTCTCGAATTCACATGGCAACTCTTTATATATTTTATATATTGCAGATGAGAAGTGAGGAATCTTCATTGTTCCTGAGAATGCATGTGGCTTCAATAGTCCAAAAAGTGTTTTAAGTTTATCCTTGTCAATGTTGCTGCCACTTGTTTGCACAAGACATGAAGAGATGTCTAATTTATTTACAACTTTTTGTGGGATTTCAAAAAAATTTATGGAAAAAATATAATTTTAACTACATTTCTGTGTAGCTTTTTATTATGCTACCGATCAGCTGCATTGGAGAAAGCATCTGCTACATCTGTGCTACAGGGCAAAGGCTGCATCCATAATCCCTTGTTTCTCAGCAAACCTAATTTTGTCAAACCTCTTTGATATCCTCATATTTTTTACTAATCCATTCCACACTGAAAAAAATGGCCATGCAATCTTACAATATCGCTGATAAATACTTTGTGCAGACAAAAGGAATGCTCTGTTTCCCATGATTGAGCCGTCAGACCTTGTGTGCGCTTACTCTCAACACTTTCAGTAGCACGATGTAAACAGACGTGACACATGTGTTACATTTAAATCAAACACACCAGAGTGTGCTTGCATTATTCATTTAGAAGACTCATATCATTTTCCATTTTTGTAAGAAAAGCATTTTATTTTGCTGTTTTGTGGCATAAACATAGCTTTAATCAACTTGCCAAGACCTTCTGACACATCATGGTGTGAAAATCAGTGCTGAGCACCGACTTAAAAATCTCCACATGTTTTATGTGCAGATGGACTAAAAGAAAAGACCTACAAATGAGGTCAAAGACATGCAGGGTTTTATGGTTTGTGTCTAATTGTTTCCTTCTGTGTTATCATTTCACCCTATGAGCCACGATGGAAAGAACAACAGGCAAAAAACTGATAAAGTGTTTGCGATGTTCTGACTTCAACTACATTACAACACTGTCAAGGACACAGCCGATCCACATTTCACCACACTTAACTTGCTTTTAGAAAGAAGTGTCTCCGCTGTGTTTGCCAGCGGAATGACAACAATAACTTAATCAAATAGAGCACCTTCTGCTCTGCGGGGCTCTTGTCAACAAGCTATGAAATGCATATCACTAACCCAAACAAAGTGGCTATAGAGTTACTGGATAATACTTCGATTTCTGTGAAAGATGCAAGTGAAATGCAAAGAGGCAGAAATAATTTCAAAGAGAAGATGCACTTACCTTTAGCAGGAACTTGAGAGCAAAAATGCAGCCAGTTTAATCCAAATTTTCACAGAATTAAACTGTCCTCCCACCTTTCTGCAAAAGCCGGTTCTCTTTCTTCACTCCTTTTAATTCCTTCTCTCACTCTGCTTTCCTCTTTGGTGTCTTTCAGTCGTCATCCCGCTCTGTGTGTATACTTTGAGCACAGGCTGGAATATAACAGATGCTTCTGAGTGTATGCGGTGTGCGAGGTACCGAGACAGCAGCTTTGAAAAGCAGGAGAATGCACAGGAGCTGTACCAAAGTGGAGATTGTCCGTGCGGTTACAGAACGACGACTGAGGGGGGTGAGCAAGCGATTGAGTGAGCAGTGAAGTGTGTGTGTGTGTGCATCAGAGTGAGTGAGCCAGAGAGGGAAGTGTGTGTGAAAGAGAGAGGGTCTGCAAGTGCTGCCGGCTCAATAGTGAGCGACAGTCGTGATTGCATTGGCGTAAGGCAGGAGAGCAACACCCCCCACCCACAAGCCCCCATCCTTCTTTTAAGCCCCCCCACCCACCTCCTCACCAGGTCCCTCGGAGCGCTGAGGATCTTCATCATCAAGCAGATTAGAGCCAACTAACACCCCACCCCCATGCCCCCAAAGACATACATGCAAACACACAGAGGCAGTGCTGTGCACTGTGGTCATAGGGGACATTATAATTGGAGAGACAGTTGGAGGTGCGTCTTTTGTCCAGAGTTCATGTGGTTGCAAACCTTATAAAAACAAATGTTCGCCTTGTTGTCTTGTCTTGCAAGGTTTGAATTTATATTGGAAAAAAAAAATCTTGGAAAACGCCTTATCATGAACAAGGATGCTATAACCAGCATCCCCAAAGTGCCTGCATTGTAAGCCTTTTGGTTGGTTTTAATTTTGGCAGAGCCAAAGTAAAAGTATTTGTGATGCTACATACAAGCTAAGATTTATGTTACTTGAACATGAACAGAAATGAGCTTCCTTCCACAGCCACATAGTGAACAGTAACCAGTATCTCCATCCAAAATGTTTGCAGGCAGACACATGGGAGAAGTAGCTGCAAACAACATAATGTGTTGTGTCCAAAAGTTTCTGAGATGACACAATTCACATGTGGTTTTACAATGATTGCTTCAGTCAGTCTTTTGTATTTTCCTCTTATTAAACTTGGATAATTTGATTGGACTTTGTATATATTTGAGCTACTCATGGGGCCATCCATATTGTGCAGGTCAGAGGTCGCTAAGACACTGCTAGCTTTTAGATATCATTACAAAAATGAATTCTCATACTCAGGAGTTGATGGATAAAAGCTATATTGAGCATTGTAGTTTTGGGGTTAAGCTCCAATTCCATCACTCCTCGTACATGCATGTTTTTTAATCAGTTAAATATAAGGGTGGATGTTGAGCAATATTGTATCTTTGAGCTGGAGTCTACAGGTGGATGCTGGCAAAAGCAGGCAATGTGCAGTGATCATGGCAACGGTAGCAGCAGTAGTGGTAATGGCACCAGGCGTGAAGCAAACAGCAAGGCAGGAGGTGAGCAGTTTAAATAGACCGCTCAGATCGAGTGAGTATGTTAGCTTGAACGTTTGAGGCAGATCACATGGGATGCGGCACAGCGGCTCGAGTTGTCTGCCTGAACTAGCTCACAGAAGTTGCTTCATTATGGATAAAATGAAGTGTTTGTATGAAGCATTCTGTATACAACCAGGAAATCCGATGGCGATGGGGTCCATGTCACATTTTATTTGTCGATCAAAAAGTGATTTTTATCACAACCACCCTTTCTTTTATATGTCTTGAGGCTTTGCTTCAGGAATTTTCCTTGTGTAGAAATGAGGTCCATATAAATATCTGGAAACCCAATTTCTGGGTATTGATGTCCATAGTTTATAAATTCTTTGGGAGAGGATTCCTATTGAGACCAACTTTATTAATACTGTTTTGTCTAGTTTCACATTTGCTTGTTTGTTTTCTGTTTTTTTCCAACATTGACACAACTCAAAATATCCATGTTCCTTTTTTACATTTTGATCACTAGAAATGGTTAAACAGAGCCCAACTTTAAAAATAGCTACATTTTCTTTTGAGTTAAGGGACATGATGGATCTTAATGAATGAGTTAACTTTATTGTTGGATAGAGTAGTGGTTCCCAACCTGGGGTCCGGGGTCCTTCAAAGAGCATTGGGCTTTGAACATTCGGCGCCATTGTGATTAATGTCCACATATAGTCCCTATTAAAAGAAAGAAAGAAAGAAAGAAAAAAAGAAAAGAAAAGAAAAGAAAAGAAAAGAAAAGAAAAGAAAAGAAAAGTCAGGCTATTTTGGATGACTTCCATGTTGTTAATCATGGAAGGACAGGACTCAGCCAGAATCGAGTATTTATGGTAAGAATCTCAATTTTGAAAGCAAAAAACCAAGCATGGTTTCAGCACTGGGTGGGGCAGGGGGTCAATGGCTTTTTAGTAAAAGAGGTCCTTAAGGAAAATAGGTTAGGAACCACTGGGATAGAGGGTTCTTGATGATAAACTGTATCCAGATGTGTTATTGGGAGGTTCCATTATGCTTGATGGTCTGACAGTTTAGCTTGCCCAATAAACTGGATTGGATTCAATCCAAATTGTTCTGTTGAGTGGCATTGGCGCCAACACCTAAGTTCACCTAATTTTCAAAAGAGTTTTACAGTTTGATTTGGTCAAAGAGATGACACTCCATGATTTAACAGTTCTAGCTTCACAGCACTGAGAGTGATTTGCCTTTGTAATTCTAATCAGCTGCTGTTACCCCCTCTGTAAAGTTTATTCATTGATTATTACTAAGTTGGGACATAATTACTGCATATTTTACAATACCTGCCCAACAAGTTATTGAATAATTTGCTTCTATGCTTCTGGCCAAGACTCATTGCATATTGTTATTTCCATTCTTCAAGGGGGCAAAAGAAAAAACACTGCAGCACAAAAGCTGTTTTTTTGCATGCAGTTGACAACTTAAAATGACTGTTATATGCAAATGCTAGTTTTTTGATTGGCCACTATTGTGCAACTTCTGTGCTCCATCTATTTGGGTACATACCCCTTGGGCACTCCACTGGCAGATAAACACAGTCCATGGCTTTTTTTGGGTGCCTTTTTTGTTCGTCCTTAATGAGGTGCCAGAAGGCAATGATTCCATTTGCACAGTACACATAGTAAAGAGGCAAAGAAACCCATTTTAGCTCCAGATCAATTTAAGTGGTTGTGTAATAAAATGTTTAAAAAGTAAACTTTTAACAGCACTAACTTAATTTTTCAAAGACTGGTTCGTAGAAATTGTTGCAGTAGAATGGGTCGATTTTACTTTTTTTGAAAGCACTTATAAAACATGCAGTAACCTTTTTAGTAGTGGTTCTTGTTTATTTCTTTATTTCTTTATTTATTCATTATATGTTTGATTAAAATTATGCTCATATTATTGCAGAAGATGGTATAGAAATAATCCAACAACCCATCTGCCTGATGATCCAATCCACCAAGCCATGTAGTCTCACTGTGGTGTAGCCAGTCACTAGGGAGGGGAAATGTCGCAAATGATGTGCCATGTCAAGCAAGTGAGAGCTGGTTCTCTGTCCTGCTGGCTCATCTCCTGCTCATCCTGGATCCATATTTACAGAACATTTTATTTCACATGATTATGAGAAAGCCTGAGTCTATGTGCCTGCCTGCAGTCTTACAGTGAAGTAAGTGTTGCCGATTCTAGATGCTTAAAACACATGCATTTTAACTGTACGCTACTTAAAATAGAAGTATTTTTGTATTCCTTCCAAATGATGACCCTAAATTTTACACAATAGAACTCTAAAAAACAGTCAAACAAAGTGACAGTCCACATAGGAAAATGAAATTGACAGTGAATTTAGGTCTCAGATGATGATATTCATAAATACCCTGAATTTAATGGTAATGTTGGGATTAGTTGATGATCCCAGTTGGTGTAAATGTAACGACTGAGGAAGTTAAGGTGCATAACTAAGGTTATCTGCTCAATATTGGCTAATGTGAGATCACAGTATTAATGCATCTGAGTGTTGGGGCTGTCAAATGGGTCTCTATATGAATATGAGCAATAACATGGGTGATAAAGCACATGGGTAGGAGGGATGGCCTTAGGTGGATTAGGGGTGGGGGAATCTAAGTGGAAAAGGAGGCATCAGCTGGTTCCTGCTAATACCCATAACCTCTCAAAGAGGGAGAGCCAATAAAGAAACCCAACATCCCCCACCCACTATCCTCCACCCCCTTCCTCATACCCAACAGAGATCAGTGCTCCAAAAAAAAGGGAAAAAAAGAGAATTACATCATACAAACATCAAAACTTTACGGGTTTCTCTGAAGTCTGGCAGTTGTCGCTGATGGTGACCTAAATTCTCTCATTTTCATGTTGTGCATGATTTTCATGCACTGCTTACTCTCCTTTCTTGGTCATGCAGAACACAGATGTCATCTTACCTCTCCCCTGCATACTGAGGAGCAACCACACACTTTAACCTTTAAAGACTTGGTGGTGGTATCAGAGGTTGCACACATCACTCTATGGAAAAGGTTATTGAGGCATTAGTATTTAGTCTCCTATATATTTCATTTTGACTGTCTTGAAGATGGGCAGTACTGAAGCTAAAACTACCCTTTTTCTACTTTTGATACAGTAAAATTGGCCCAACATATACAATTTTTTCTTATCCAGTTTAAATTGGTTTAGTATATACAAAAACACTAAGTAGTCCCAATTTCAGTTCATTGCCATCTCACAAGACAGCTGATTTGAGTTACCAGAAGAAAAAAAAGAAAAAATTATAACACAAAGTCATCCACCACTCTTGAGCAGAGGAAAAACAAAAAAACAATATGGGGTAAAGAAAGCCAAATCACGTACAAATGGTGCTCTATTAATACGAACATATCTAAGAGGCAGAGAGCTGTATTTTAATGTAGTTATACAGTATTTTATGCACTCAGCAGTCCTGGCTGACAACCCTGCTCTCAGATCAACTCTGTCCAGATGGCATGTCGTGGCCCTAGAGGACTCCATTTTTAATCCTCTTGGCACAAGCTTTGCTAAGCAAGAGGTGGAACGGCTGCTCGGAGTCAGGCGTCAATAGGGGCATTTCAGACTGACCCACTGCTGTATGGGACACAAAATGATCCCACGCTTGCATTCTTACTGGAGAGAGAGGGAAAAAAACTGTGTTCATTCTGCACAAAAAAATAACACTTAATGGGAGGTCACAGCATGTTACTGGTCAATCATGTAGGTGGATTGCAGCAATGACTGGAGCATCCAGTGAACACATTGTTCGACAAAGCCCTTAGGAACTCATTTATTCAAAAACTTGAAAAATACAGTATCAGACTTCTACAAAATAGTTAAAAAAATGTTCTACAAAATAGTTAAAAAAATGTTCTACAAAATAGTTTGTATGCATGTTTACTTACAGCTATTTGTTTATACATACAGTTGTCCTCAAAATGATTCACACCCTCCCATTAAAGAAAGGGAAAAAACAGCTGTCACTGAAATAAGATGAAATCAACAAAAGAAATAGTAAATAATAATTTAATCATGACATTGTTTTTGAACTGTGGTTAAATAGAAATATATTTTAAAAACTAAATAAAAAAATATGTTAAACTAATATACGTTACACCACTCATAAACTAATATTTTGTTAAACAATCCTTTGAAGTAATTGCTGTAATTAAGTGTTTTGTGTAACTCTCAGGTATTTTGGCCCACTGCTCATCAGCAGCTGCTCTCATTTGTGCAGGACCGTTTTGTTTGTTTATGTTTTATCTTTTTCAGCTGGATTGATTTAAAAAACAATGTCTTATTTCACCAAATTGTAATTTAGAATTTTATTTTATTTATTATTACTTTTTTCTCCAGTTATTTGAATGACTATTGTGAATTTTGCCTTTTCTTTAATGGAAAGGTATAAATAATTTTGAGGATGACTGAATGAATATATATATATATAATCTATACATATTTATACCATGGTCAGTGAGAATTCTAATGCCAGCTGGCGTGCATTATTTTTGTTAACATGCACACGTAGTTCGGCAAGTTAAATCCCTGTAATATCACTCTGTTACGGGCATCACCATAGCAACGCGTTAATCAACTGGCTCAGATCAGCTGGCTCTTGACAACGGTTGTTTAGCATAAAAAGTACATTGAGGCCAACATAGAATAGTTCCTATACTTAAGCATATTTATCAAGATTTGTAAAAGAAAAACAAAAAAACATTTGTCATAAAATGTTTACTGTGTGGGACCATGGTATAAGCGGATTAAACAACTCAGACCCCTGCATTATACAGTTTTAAATGCACTTTGCATGGCTGCGCGTCATGGTGTTCTATACTCCATGTCGTGCATTAAAACCGTGTAATACACGGATACTCATTGAATCATTTCATATAGTAGAGCTGTCAAAGTTAATGCGTTAACACAAATTCCTTTTTAAACAGTGGTAATATTTTTTAACGCACCATCGTCATAAATTCAGGAAATGATATAGAAAGCAGGTTGTCTTTCTGAAGCATAGATGGACACAGGATGGATATTTTATACGGACAGTTTAGCTTTAAAATTCTGCAAGATGGTTTTCTGGAGAAGACTGATGTATTTTCTCAATTAAGTTCTCCAAATAATGCAGGAGAACGCGACTCAAACAGGCCACAGGTCGAGAAATAGAAAAGGAAACTTTAAAGACCCACTATATAACTTTTTGGCCTTAAAACTCGGCTTTCCGGACTCGTTTGATGGCACAGTGACATCTATTATGTGCATTTCTAGGGCTGTCGTGGCCCCGCAGCTGAGAAACTGCACTGGAGAACTTTTACATGCGGGACGCCGTCTGCTAAGTTTCGCTTTGCGCATGCGTTACACGCTAGCACGCGAACGTAAACAAACCGGTTGTTTTGAACGCACGTCAGTGGACTCAGCAAAGAAATGTTTGAAGACATTATCGGAGGAAGAGAGGAAACTAAGGAGAGCCAAAGAAGAGTAAGAGATAAGACAAGAGTCGAGAAAAGACTGGAGAGAGCTCACACAACAGGTAGGATCCAAAATGGATGCCGAATTAGCCGTCGATAGGGGGTGTGTCACTGAGAAAATAGCTGAAGTTATATAATGGGTCTTTAACTTGTGGTGATGCACAGTTTACAGCTGTGTTACATTCAGTTTGAAATCCCAACTCTAACAATCTACCTAGCACAAGGGCAACTACAGTATTAAAAAATAAACAAATCAAGATTTATTATCTGTTTGGAGTCTATGTGGGCTATAAATCAATATATCATGATAAATATCCTGTTGAATATGAGAAAATAAGATAGATCAAATAAAAATTTTTTTTAATTATGTGGTTGATATTCGGTTAATCAAGTTAACTCAGGACACTCGTGAATAATTGTGATTAAAACTTTTAATCAACTGACAGCCCTAATATAATTTATGTATAACAAATAGTTGGTTTGCAGTGTCATTAGCATAAACGCAGATATGCAAAAAAAAACTATTTTGTAGATCACATTGTGTTACAGGAAGAACGCATGCCAACTGTAGACAACTGTAGACAATAATTGAAACAGTTACAGTAATAAACAAAACATCAAATGAGCATGTTCTTGTGAAGCATGTTTTATTTAGTCCAGCAATTCTACAATGTATTTATGAAACAATTATGTTTAATACAATTTGCTAACCTTGAGGATGTGTTAGATCTTTTTCAAAAACAAACCAGAAGATTATTACTATTAAAATGCATGTGACGAGAACCTTGTAACGTTTTTAAGTAAGTGTATGAGAATGATAGTTTGCTCTTTTGTGGCAGTTCTTAGGAATCATATTGCCATTGTGTCCCCAGCAGGGCCAGAAACTTGGAGGACAAACCGATGGCTTACATTTAAAGGCATGCCAACCAACCAATTTGGTTATTTCAGATGGAGTTCTTACCAAGTACAGTTTAACCAGACTATACATCAAAAGACGCAGTGCCAATGAAATTAGATATATCCCCAAATTGAACAAAATTAGATAACTGAATGAAATCTATTCGTATTTTTTTAAATAAGTTTAAGAGGACACTTGGAGACTTAACATTTCTCCTGAAAAATGCAAATATGTATTGTTGTTTTCATTGTATTTTCTTGAAGCAAAACTAGGGGGAAGAGAAACTGATGAATTGGGATGTTTTGCAGGACAACAAGGACCCAGGTGTAGTTTCCTATTAGAGGCTTCGCTAATGGAATCACCAGACTGTCTCTCGCTGGATCATGCTGCTCAGGACAAGACAAGGCTGTCCTGGGGGAGGTCTGGCCTAGAAGAGGGCATCTGGAGCCCTGGCCTGTTTCCTCCTATCTGATTTACTTCATTTATTAGTTGGGGAGATGCAGGTATTCTGTGACATGTACATCAAATCAGGACTTGTGTTTTTGTTGTTGTCGTTTTTTTGAAATAGTTTCAGAAATCAGCTGTTGTAAAATAAGATCAACATTAATGACCAGGGATTTTATTTTTAAATGCTTGGGCCAGTATTGGCACATTGGCAGAATAACTATAACAAACTATTTTCTTTATTCTAACAAATATATTATTAATCAATCCTCACTTTAATATAAACCCAAGGATAACAGCTTGAGACATCAATAGAATAAGTGTGAAATTAAGTGAGAACTTTCATACTTGATATATTTGCAGTAACAATTGCTGCAAGCTATTCTTTTTCAGTGCAGGGAACCAGTTTGAAATGTGGAACATTTTAGATTATTCCTCCTGTTTTCATAGTGCTTCACTTTGTGAATTGTATTTGATTGAGAGAACATCTAAATTGTTGAAATAGAGCAGAATAATCTTTCATCAAGCATGAATAGCCCTTCACAATCAATATCTGAGGCAAAACAAGGAGTGTTTTTTTTAAGAAAAACTCGAATACTGATCACAGTATCAGTGCTGCATTGATCTGAAAGGAGCTGTAATTAAGAGAGACATCGCTTGAATGGAGTAAGCCACAAACTCAGTCTGCTTATGCCCCTGTAATACAGGTTGCCATTAACAACAATCATACGGGCACTAGGAATGAGACATCTAATCACTCTCTCAAAGCTCTAATGCCAACCTAATGAAATAGATTAAAAATGCTCATATGAGAGAGGCCAGTGTGTTTCCCTGATGATGTTTTTCTTCCTTCAGATGAAGATAAAGGCAAGGTAATATTACTGGATGAATTATTCTCAACCTAGATTTTAAAATACAGAAAAGAGTTAATATTCATCGGTTGTACAGGAGAAAAACCCACATGCAGCTTGTTTTAGAGTCACGTCAGCCCTTCTCTGCAAAATGTAGATATAACAGAAACAGAAAAAATGGGGTCATAGTCAGTAAGTTGGAGTGAAAACAGTTTCAAAGTTTGGATGATATGACAATTTGGTCAGCAATCATTGCTAGTAATCAGTTCTGACAGACACAAGTCTGCTCTTTTCAGTGCAATGCCGTGCTGCAGAACAAGCCCATATTACTTGTCTGCCGCAAAAGCTCAGCTATGTTGTCAGGCAAGCATTTGGGAACAGTTTGAAGTAAACGTGGGAAGGAAGGAGCACATTAAATACTGTGGAGCAATGAAACTGGCCATTACATGAGCTCCAGCCTGCAGAGATGGAGGTTTATTGAGGATGGGCTCAAATTGTTAGCCCTCCTGGCTGTTCAGCTAGGAGGGCTGTGATGCAGAAACCACTGCAATTCACTGCAGGCTCTGAATTGTGCTCTGCAGCCACAGTGTATTAGGTTTTCATGCTGTCCACCTGAATGTAGCTCACTGCCTCACACTTAAGCCTATTGAGGGTATTCTAATATTTCACTCGGGCAGTGTAATTGTGGCCCCGGTCTGGTGTTGTGAAAAAGATTTTGTTGTTTTTCTCATTTGAAAAGAAGTAATGTAGTCCTCACTGTATGCTGTCATGTTGTGTTGTGCATTTGGAAGGGCCAAATGGGTGGGTAGGTGACACAGTTATTCCAGAGTTGTCTGGTTTGTGGTCAGTCCACTGCGTTGAGATAAATACTTAGGTCTGCCCCATTAATGGTAGCAAGCCAACTTGGACGCTATGATGAAAACGAAAGACACATAATCTCTGAAGGAAAAGCAGTGCCAGGGAAAAGGCTTTTCTGTTTGTCCACCACATTGAATTGGATCCCTCCATCCCAGCTCTCTCCCGCTGCTTTCACAGGGTTGTTATAGTCTGGATTCCCACGGTGTGGCCAATAAACAGATGTACCTAAACTGAATTAGACAAACCTTCCAACAAGCCACCCACCTGCTTAACTGGTGATATTGTATCATCTAACAAAACATGGCAAAGTCATCATTATTGCAATCTAAGTGTTTTCAAGTGGTGTTTGTGCATAGTCTTTGAATATAGGGGTGCCTATTGACTCTTTCCTTTCTCTATAACAAAATTTCCCCAAAATTGAGTTTTCCTTCTAGTCTCTTTTTCTGAAATCAATTGGATTGGTACAACAGCTGGCAGGGAGCAAATAGAGACCAGATTGTGTTAGAAAGGCTGAATGACAGTTAACAGGCTGAAACACTCAGAAAGCTACACCAAGTTGCAGCTGTTGAATCAGTTAGGTCTTAGAAATCTGTTGACCTCCCAAATGTATTTGTAGAAAAAAGGAGGGGGAATAAAGAAATCATCACTGAAGTGTTGCAACACTAGGAATATCTGTTAGTGAAGTGACCCCTCAAAACAAGGGTTACTCTAAAACATATCACAAATTTGTGAGTTCATTAGTTGTATCAATCATGAGTTTGATTCTATAAAACAAAATTCAATCCTCTATGCTCTATCCTCTATGCCTCGACTACAAAAGATATAATATACAAACTAGAAGCAATTTGTTATTGGGCTCTAACTAGACTCAGTAGCAGATACTTCTTGCTTGCTTGTCGGATGGCAGCATGGCAAACAGTTAAACAGTGAGAAGTTGGTTTGTTAGTCAACTGAAAATATTTATTTAAGATTATGTATTCATGGATAAGAGTTTGGTTCATAATACAGTTTCTGAACTCTGTGTGTTTTGCATGATCATTATTATATTTCTGATTTCTAGCTGTTTGTATACTGAGGCCCTGATTTACTAAGATCCCAAATAGAGAACGCAAAATTGTGTGCAGTGCAAATAAATTGCACCTGTTGTGTTTCCATGATTTGCGGGTGATCAACTAAGATTGATTGCACAATTGATAACCGGCGCAAACAGCCTTATTTAAATGAAGAATTAGCATGCGCAACTGATTTGCTATGGAGAGTGTAGAAGGAGAGCAGGAGGGTTACAAAAGGAAAACAAAAATTGAGAACAATGGTGATCAAAATATTAGGAGAAGAGGCAAATAGAAATATAGCAAAGACAATCTTAATGTGACCAGAAGGATTGCATTATGCCAAAAAGTAAGTGCAGTTGGGAAAACAAGAAGAACATCAGATGAAGTTAAAAAGAGACGGCAAAATATTAGAACAATGATGAAGAACAAAGCAAAAAGAAAAAAAATAAATTGCTCATAAAAAACCTTGGCATATAAGACAGGTGAGGGGCCGATAGAAGAGACTCCTCTGACCAATATTGAACAACAGGTGTAGCTCACTTTCTGCGAGGAGCAGATAACTGGAATATTGGGGTAGGACACGTTAGAGCCAGTTGTAGAACAAGGTATGTTCATAAATTGAAACATGTTCTGTCAATGATAACATCATAGTTGTTATTGCTATAACAAATATGACGCGCCTCCTTTTGACAGCGTTTGTCTAAACAGCTGTGATTTTAACATTCAAACATATTATCTGTTTTTATGTAAAGATTTTGTTCCAGAAGTTCAGTCATTGCCACCCACCGCTCATGAAAAAATATTGTGAATCAGACTGATGCTCGTCTGTAATCCTGCAGCATTGGGCTGTTTCCTCTCATCCAGCTGTAGCCATTTGTGCGCATCTAAGACAGTTAACGCCTGCCTTTCAGTAGCGTTAAATATAGGCACAAAAACAGCCAGCGCAATCAGTTCCACGTTTAGTAAATCACATTGCCCGTACAAAGCTGATTTATTTGCATTTACTCCTCCCAGTATTTTGCGCGTTCTGGCAGAAAAACCCAAATGGCATATTGATTCAAGGCAAACGCACAAAATGGATTGTGGCACTATTTTGCCCGTTTAACAGGCACAATCCTTGGTGGTAAATCAGCTGCAGTATGTTTTTGCGTGTGTTATCAAGTTTGCGCACGTTTTAAGATGCGCAAACCTTTAATAAATCAGGGCCTGAGGGTATGTGTGTATGTGTGTTTGAACAACAAATACGTTAGATTCTTTACATTAATTTGAGCCGAGCCGTTGAATTCAAAATATAAAGAAATGGACAGTTCATAATGTCAGCCCAGCAAAGACATTATTATTAGTCAACAGTTGCTGTCTTCTTAAACATAAACTTGTAGTTTTTTCTAATGTTATTAAAGCTAACCTCACCTTTTAAATCTGGGTCTGGTGTGATGTGGGTTAAATGGAGAAAAGAACCCAAAATGTCCCTTTTCTGACAAATGGCAATCAGTTAAACAATATGACACTAAACAGTGTTTATGAAATGTGTCAATGTTTGACAAATCTTCAGTATTTGTTAAGCTTACAAATCTCGGGCAGCATGTTTTTAAAAAGGACTTATTACAGCTTCTTTTCTGTTGAAGGGCATGACAGCACTGTTTGCCATGTTCAGTCGAAATAATTTTAAATCAAAGCTTCGGGTTGGGATCATTAGCTCAGGCTCAGGCTCTAGGAAAGAGATAACTGTGTAAATAGTCCTTGTATTTGTGTCTACCTGACATTGAGCAAATGCTTTCCACCCACAACCATGATATGCTTAGTTGTAACAGCTTAATGAAAAAAAAGGTATCATATTAATGTACATACTGAAAATGCTGCCTTTATTAGCATATTTGTAGTATTCAAGTAATGTTACATTGTGCAGAAAATGCATCATCTGTCATCCATATGGCCTAGGATATAAAGTATTTCTTTATTCATTCATTTTATTGTGTATTTTTGTAAATTCATTTTGTTTTAAATTCTTCTTAATGCTTTCTGCACCCCGCTGTAATGTGTCTAATGTTTGTATGTAAAGCACCTTGAATTGTCATGTACATGAAATGTGCTATACCATTAAACTTACCTTTTTTGCTTGCCTATTGTATGGGCTTTTAAATTAAGCCAAAATTAAGATCCTCAGTGGTATAAGATTGCTAAATCTCGTTAAAGGGGTCGGTGATGACAAGAAAAAAAAGGCTGCATCAAACTTAATTTTGGCAATCATTTATTCTATCAAAAAATATATATATATATTTTTGCTTGATTAATCCTTTATTGGGCACTCACTGAAATACTTGGAAATTCAAACTTTCAATAGAGAAGAGTGTTATTGTGATATGAAGGATATTACAAGTCTTTAAAACTTGGTTACTTTTAAAATGATAACAGTCCTGCAGTAGTAAGTGGTCAGTACTAAATATTTCTTCTTTTTATGTTGAAAGATAATCTCAATTAAATATCTGGAACATAGACTGATCTTTGATGATTGGTGAGAAGAACTCCATGTGGTTCTATGATTTCATGGAGTAGCATGAGGAGGCATTTTATATATCCTTTTAAGTGATCAAATATGGTCTTTTGCAATACACTTATTTACACTACCAGTTATAAGTTTGGACACACTTTCCCATTGAATCTAATGGGAAAATGAGTCCAAACTTTTCACTGGTAGTACATATGCACGTGCACATGAATCGAGGAGTAGTGATGCAGACTCGAAAATACGGCTCCCCCAAAAACCCAGGTGTAATTCAAATCCTGGTTATATCTAAGTTCTCAAAATATTTTCGAAACAGAAGCAAATGTATCCTACTTTACTGTTATATATAGTATACTGTGATAGTTTTTTTTTTGTTTAATCTAAATGTCTGTGCTCAAAAAACAAAACAAAAAAAGATATATTTTTGTGTGTGATTTGATTTGAATTGAAGTGATGTGGATCTTGTCTATTGACTGCTGACTCCTAAATCCATTCAAATTGAAACCATATGGCAACATTTGTAATATCAGCAAACATCAAATCATTATGAACCACATTTTGGGCTCAACTCTAAGAAACAATTACAAATATTCTCATAATCCGTACTGTATAATGCAGAGTTACTGTGTAACTTCTAGTTTTCATCAAAATGTTGCGGTTATGTGTTAAAATTGCATTTAAATAATTGAAAAGAGGTTTAAACGGTGTCCCCTGTATTTTGTCCTCATTGCTGCATCCTTAGTTCTGCCAGCTGATACAAACAGCCCTGCAGCTCTTTGACACCCTGCATACTGTTACTGGCTGGTTGCAAAACACACACAGCTAACAAGGTTGCAGTCCAGAAACATCGCTCACACTGCAAAATAAAAAATAAAATGCACACACAGGGCAGGGTCTGAGATAAATATTTCATCTCACACCAACTTAAGGTGTTATAGCTCCCTTAGACTTATTTCCTGCTGTCTTTCTCTTATTTATTCTGTTTTGTTTGAATAAAGAAAGAAAATAATAAGCCCCTGCACATGATTTGTGGGTAGAATTCAATGTTATGAACATGTCTCTGCACCATTCACCAGACATACCATACCATATACCTGTTACAGAAGAATGAGTCAAGCAATTCTTTTTCAGAATTGGGTCAATAAATTGCTGTTGGTATAATTCATTTGGCATTGGGACATTAGAGTCAAAATGATGATGCAGTAGCACTGCTTCTACCACCATTCTTGGCAAGCTAGACTCAAATTAATATTTTGCTGGATTGGTTTGTATGCACACACAAACACATGCAGGAAAAGCAGATAAAGACAGCAGGGGACCGTGTATCCAAAAATTATGGCTCCAGTACAAGAAAATGACTTCCCTCACCTTTTCCCACAGGAACTATTTTCAATATGAGTAAAAAGGTTCCTTAAAATTCAAGGAATACATGCATATACCTCAGATACTTGAATGCCACACTGCATTCAATTGGTATAGCTAAAAATTTAGATTGCATGTAGTAAGTTATTTTTGTGATAGGACAGCTGTTGCTGTGTTTTTATATTGAGCTGTATCTTGTAACCATGAAACCTTGTGGTTTTAACATCCCCAAAACGGTTTTTAACATAAATTCGTCCAGTAGCATGCCAAGATGCGGTTCCATTTAGCAAACTATATAGGAGTTTTCCAATCCATTAGGCATACATGGTTTATCAGTGGTCAACATGTGTGGTAAATTAAATGAAAGAATATCATTCAAATGATATCTGCAAGGGGGAAAAATGTTCCAAATGGACTGGATGCTTGGTAAAAATGTCACCACTTCTAATGCTGTAATCTCTACCACTAGCTACTGGGACTTGCTGTTTCCTTTGAATGTGGAAGTTAATTGTAGAATGTTGTTTGATATGGTCCTTGGCTGTGAACATAGTTCATAGTATTTTTGATGTATATTTTTGCATCATGGTAAAAAGGAAACACATTTTGGATATTGGAATTAAGCTCTCTGAGGCTTTACAGTGTGTGATCTTCTTACATAGAAGGGCATTTTCAATTTTCTGTTTCTACCAAAGGAAATCAAGTTTTTGTTTTTCCTGTTCTTTGGAAGGGGTTCCCAAGGCATTTTTCACTAATGTCAGCAGGCTTGTATGGAAGAGATAATGCTATCCCTGTTTGAATGCATTTTATAACTTTGAGCTTTTTAATCTGGATATTTTATAATTTAGTAATTCTAGACAAAAGAAAAAAAGCAATTTGTACTACATTTGAATAACAAAAAAATAATCCTGTAAGCTTTAAACATTTCAGTCCTGTTTTAAAGACTGCTTGTCATTTTAGTTGGTCAACACATACATTTCTGTGACCTGTCATGAACAGGTCCAGCCTGCCTCATGAGAGTTGTGGTCATTATTGAACTTCACTTAGGGTGATGTCAAGTGAGACATCATTATTAAAATGGTTTCTTTCAACAGGCATGGGAAAAAAGTGGCGTTAGCAACCTTGGGCCTCAAGCTGTTCAACCTAACACTCACTAATTGCTCTCTGTGAGGAAGGACAAAATGGGATCGCTTCACAGTGTTCAAAGCTCAGGGAGGAACTGTGGCAATGACAAAAATCTAGGAAAGAGAAACAAGTAGACTGCATAGAGAGAAGAAATTGTGTAGTGTCACAGGTATACAGATTAAACATGGAATATCAAATATGCTTGATGTGGTAATCACAAAACTTTGATTGTTAATGTTGTAACTTGGACAGTGTGGTTTTCTGTCAAATGTGTAGATTCATTCATTCATTTCACTTAGGTTTAACTTTCTTGATATATA
>JBBBVU010000019.1:4878672-4892318 GCA_037177055.1 Atherinosoma microstoma
AAAGCACTTTGAATTGTCTTGAACCTGAAAATGTGCTATACAAATAAACTTGCCTTGCCTTGCCTTGCCTTGCCTAGTGCCGGCTACATGGAGCATGCTAACAAGTTGATACACGCGTGCATAACTGTCCTGTAAATATCGGGCAGAAACATGCAGGGAAGGTATCTTACACAGGACTGTTGAGCAGAAAGTCTGGGACAGTGACTACACATTTGTTTTCATCCTGAACACAAAGAAAAGCTTGTTGATTCAGAAATAAACTATTCAACAGCTTTACGCAGCAGAGTCGTTTTACCAAAGTAGCATCCGTTCATTCAAATCAACTTGCCTCAAATAAAAACTATTTTGTAGAACAATTTTTTTTTAAGTTTCATTGTAAGTGTTAAAGTGCAGTGTTAACAGTAGTGGGGTAGGTGGGGCTCGACATTAAAGTCGTTGATGAAAAGGGGACCCTGCAGAAAAAAAAATTTAGGGACCACTTACTTTTTCCCGTTGCACGTCACTCCATATCTATCTTTTACTTTCACCATGCTCTCTTACACCTTGACCATTTAACGACGAGTAAAGTTTTATTAACCTCACCGCTTCCTCTTATAAGCTAACCAGGAATTTCAACAAAAAAACAAGCATGACTAAACTTTCAAACTGAAACACACATTCTTAACCTTGAATGTTCTTGTCTTTTAAACTTACTTAACACAATGTACCTTTTTTAATTAATATTTGAAATGTATTTATTTTTCATCATTTAACATACTTTTTAAATAAAAATGTTACAACAATTATAACATTTCTGTACTGGGCAACAGTTATTTCTTTTTTTATAAGAAAAACACATTACTATCAGTGAAAATACAGTTGCTTCATTCATCTAGGAATCAGTAATGTCTGATGAACAACTGTAAAAGTAATTAAAGTGAACCGGTGCAGTTTTACCAATGTTTTGATTTACACAAGTAAATATCTCAGGAACCCATGAATCGATTTATCAATTGTCAGAGTCAATCTATCAAAGGATAGTCCCTAAATTTACCTTAGAAACACCACGAGGATCCAGAAAGAATTTAAACCCAAGATAGCATATCACAGAAAGAGAGAATACTGCACAATGAAACTCCCTTAATCTTCATGGAAACTACAACGACTTTAATGAATCATTTCAGACTAAGGCAGTCATGGGAGAAAACAGAAGTGCTTTTTTGAGGTGGAATAAAACTTTTGACCACAAACCAGCAAAAGTACGACATGCTTTATGACTGTTTTTTTTTTTTTTTTTTCCCCTTTGTTTGGTACTCTGGCTACTAGCTTGCAGGGTTTTTGTCACACAGTCATACATATCTTTGTAATCAGCAGGGTTTCTGCTTTTATATGACACATTGTGTGGTTTGCTTGAAGTGGAGAAATTAGCAGGAGCTCTAAAGTGGATGTGCTGTTCTCATGTTTTTGTTACATCCCCCTTGAAATTGCTTTGGGTTTGAATTGTGGTTTGTTAGGATGCCAATGCTTAGTCTTTTAGCAAAGGTTTTTTTTCCCCACGATTTTGATATGCTGCATGCTACGATTGGTCCTTCCTAGCGTGTGTAAACCTCTCCTGTTCTGCACATATCTGACGCTGTCCTTGAAACAGGAGGCTCTCATGAAGAAGTGGTTAACTTGAATCATCCGAAGGCACTGTGATCATTAAGGGACGGGATCGTCAGCAGCTATGGTGTTTAGATTATGCCCAGTTTGTAGTGTGCCAAAATAATATCCTCTGCACCATTACACCACCAACACCAGCCTGAACCATTGATACATTGCATTTTTTCAATCTTTTATTGCCCAATCTTGGTGAGCCTCAGTTTCCTGTTGTTACTGACAGGAGTGGCCCGCGGTGTGGTGTTCTGCTGCTATATCAACTTCCAAGGTTTGATGTGTTGTTTAGAGATGATATTCTGCATACTTACTCATTAAGACCAGGAAGGTGGATCATATAACGCCAGTCCTCAGATCTTTACACTGGCTTCCTGTTAGTCAAAGAATTGACTCCAAAATCCTGCAGTTAGTTTAGTTAGCTATTAATGAGTAAATTGATGGCTGAATTGTCCTTAAACAAACTGATATGTTTCTTTTGTCCTTTTACAAAATGGTGCAGCTTTGGTGTAATATGGTGTCACCTGGGAATCTCAGAACACTAATAATATGATTAAATCTCCTTCAGTCAAAAATATTGTGTTGTTTAGAGCCTTCAGTATTTTTGTAGTCTCTAGGTTCTTGCTTCTTTTGCATTTGCTGTATCACATTGAGCTTCATTCAACACCCCAAACTCTTTCCTGTGTTTGTTCCAAAGATGTTTTCTCAAATTGCATGTCTTATGGGATCTGTTGTTGGGCCCCCTCTTTACATTGAAGCAAAGGATAGTTTGCTGTGTGCTAAAGATGTGAGGGAAAATAAATTATTCACATAAAAATGACATGTTAGTCCATTTTCAAGCCTGAAAAAAAGCATTTTATGCAGATGTTGTCTGTTTGGCAAAGTTGCTCATCCAGCCTCCCAACGACATTCTGTATACGTGACATCAGGGAAGTAGTATGTGAATGAGTAGTAACAGAATAGTGTAATCAAGAAACAATCATTATGGCGTCAGTTCATCCATAACTTTGGTAAACATTTTAATTGATGCAAAATGAGGGAATTTCAACAGAAAATCAACCCATAAACAGATTTAAAAAATGATGTGTTTACAGATTTGGAGCTCTTCCAAGGTTGTTTTTCAATTCTAAAAATCCAAAGGCCTTGAGACTTTTCTGTTTTATTGGGTTTCTCATGACCTTTATTTTGATTGACAACTCAGCTCTTAGGATTACCACAAAGATGAAAAACAAGAATAAAAAGACTGACTTCTTCTGCAAAGTCTGGATCACCAAACTCTAGTCTCATACATCGGATTTATCGACCTTTGTGTATGCAGTAACATATTATGTGCAGCATCTGAGATTTGTTGTTTTTCGTGCTGTCATTTCAGTCAAATTGTGTAAATCACACTACCAGGGATGTAAGATTGCATAATAATAAATGTGGATATTGCACTGTTACTAATCCGATGTAAATCTGACATGTAGCTCGTTGTTTAATTTACATGATGTCAACAGTGTAAGCCGTATTGAAATACAGCAGGGCTTCATCATTCCGTGATAAATGTGGAATTGTATGAAGAACACTGATGCTGTTGGTGAATGTTTGTCTGATTTGCCAGCTCCAGAGTTTGTTCATAGTTCATTAATAACCTAAGGTCCACACATAATGAAGGTCTCATGAGAGCAGGGCTTAAGGCTTATTTCTGTTGCTATATTCCTCTGACGTACATGTGCTTGCTTCCACACAGAGATACATACGAAATAATAATAAAAAATAAAATAAAATCAACATTGATTTAAAAAAGGCAAGCAAAAACAATGTTTTTTTCCCCCTTTTCTACAAAGTACTTGTTTGCATGCACAAGTGTAGTTCATGTACTCCCCTCTTTTTTCCTAACCTGCAATTTGGTTTTCCACCAAAAAAAAAAAAAACTACATACAAAAAACACATCAATATTTCATACCCCATGCTTGAGTCAGCTGTGTCAGTTGTAAAAAATTTGAGTTTGCCTTCCCCATGAGATGTTGAGTCAGCTGGAGGATCATGCATGCTTTCCTCCATAAATGTTCAAAAAGCCCATGAGACTTTGAATATGCAGCGTTGATATCTCATTGACATAGTTGAAAAAATTAAAAAGAAAGAAAGAAAACCATCTCAGTGAGAAATGATTTGCTAAGCTTGCCAAAATTGAGGTAAATTTGCATTCATACATGCAGACCACTACTTGGGATAGCACGAATTTAAAGAGGGTAATAAAATGTTCTCATTTGAATTCCAAATCTTAAACAGTGGCCCAAGAGTCTCAGAAGTAGGCATTCTCCTACATTTTTACACTCTGTCTCTGATGATAAATCCAAATACCAGAGCCATTACTCATGCTGGAATATGTCTGTGCTTCAGCTTTCAGGTTGAACCAGCAAATCGGAAATGAAAAGTGAAAAGTTGCAAATTAAAGTCCTTACTTCTTCTGGCAGGTTCTTTTCAAGAGGAGCTGATACGGCACGACTGGAGAGCCGATCTCACTCAAGGAAATAATAATTAAATCGAGGAGGCCCACGTCTCACACATTCCACAGTGTTTCCAGTTTCAACTACCCTACCATTCCATATAATCAATCAAGAGTCTCAGGCATCAAAGCCTGTGCGTCTCCTTTTCGATTTTTAATTCCCTACCCAGATGTGTAATTCCCTGAGATTGGAATGACAGCTTGTGCCAATATTTGATTTTTAAGTGTGCAGCCACAGTCAATGCCCTTTAAGCTTGAATTAACTTTAGTTGCAACTGGCTTCTTTTTGCTTTGAATTATCCAAAGATTGTGATGTTTAATGCTTTCAAAAGGCATGCAAAAACACTTTTTTTAAATGAAGTAGGAAGTGGTTTGCCGGTTAAGCAGACATCTCCAGTCTGTGATAACGTCCGAGAGGTTTAAATGTAAGCAGAGGATGTTTCCCTACACAACAGTGTTCCCATTTTCTGTCTCCGGGTTTTAAAACTAATCTGCATACCCTGTTCACATGGAACGTAAATCTGTTTATACATAGGCTTGTGGAGGCTAATTAATGGTTTACTATCTAAGTTTTTGATCATGTGTTTTCTAATTTCTTGTAATTTTAGCCTCTCTGCCAGCAGAGAATGTTTAGTTCAGGTCAGGTTACTTCATTTGTACCCGTATGGTTTTTGAGAAAAAAAACATCAAATGAACTATGTACTTAAACATTTTTTTCTCTCTCTCTCTTTATTTTTTAAAGGTCATTGAAAAAATGCATTACAGCCCCAAATCAGAACATGTAAAAGATAAAATAAACCAGCAGTTTCAAAGAAATAACAAACAAAACATAACTGCAAAAACAAGCTGAAAAGCTCCTAACTGGCCAGTATTTTACCGGCAGGAAATGGGAAGGAACTAAGCTGGCAGCTAATCACAATAGGACCACAAAAAAAGTTGATTTTCGCTTTTTTTTTTTATCAGCATATTTACATTTTTCTGTCAGATGGTCATTAGTTACTGTTTTCTCAACTAAAGAATATCCATGTGTTGCACAGTAACATTGCAGCCAAAGTGGGTGCTAAATGGATCCATCTTGTAATAATCAGCTTAGCCCATCGGGAGGTGTTTGTTAGTAATGGCCTACACTGAATAAGTAATAAGTGTTACATTTTGCCTTTTCTTGGCTTTTAATTAATTTATATACTCTTGTATTTAGTATAAGATATAAAAAAAACGAAGAAGAAAATAAAACTGTCAAAATATTTTTTTATCAGATGACCTTGCTGCTGGCTCACACTTGTTGTGTTTGATTCAATTGTGTTATTTGATTAATCAATAAATTAAAATTAAAAACCATGTTAAGAATTAATTTGTATACTCGAGCAGAGATGGTAAGGAGCGAATCAAACTGATGATTACTCGTACTGTCTGAAAATTTGTGAAATGCAAATTCATTGGCATTTTCAAACAGAACAGTAGCATTATTTACAGTCATTTTTGTAGCCATTGACCAGCGCTACTCCAGGTGTTACTTTCATGCTTCATAAAACCTGGTTCAGATGCTTTTTCAGCATTAACCTAAAAGCAGAGTAGTATGTTAACATGTGCAAGAGAAAGATAATTCAGAATTTATTCGAGACATAGTGCCAAGGAGTAACTGCTTTCAAAAGGAGAGGACCTTGAGCAGATCTTGACTCGTCCTCTGACATGAATTTACTCATTAATGGCTTTGTAAAGACATTTACAAGCAGACAAATGCATGAAAAGCAGGTGATATATATTAAAAAATGGCGATGATAAGAGCAAATTTCTAAAGTTAACAGTTATCTTAAAACATACATTCATTCATAAAATGCAATGCCTTACATAATCTTGTACTCAAAGTATTTGTGTTTATGCTAAACAAAATGGAACATCTTCACAGCTTAGTGAGCCAACGACTAAGTAATTTCGTCATTCTAGGACGGAAGACATATCTGGGGACAAAAGTTTCAGCAGAACAACTAGAACTACTTCAATGTCTTTATGTTTTCTTATGCTATATGAGAAATAGCGAGTAGGCAGAATCACATGGGGCTTCTTTATTCCCTTTTCGACAGCTACTTTGATGACACTTGGAATGGGCAATAATTAAACCCTATTCGCATAATGTTCTTCAAAAACTTTATGGACAGCAAATTTAATTAAACCATCATACTTACACACCATGACCTTGCCACGGTTGGGGAAAAAGGATGCCATTTTTCCCCTTTCAAAGGTATGTTAATTATATCATTTGAGAACATTTTACACCCCTCTTCTTTTTATTTATTTATTTTAATCATCACACAGACTATATTTCTCTTGAGGTCCCATAACGTATCAGTAAGGCACTTTAAGTTTGAACTTGTATGCAGAACAATTAGAAAACCTCTCTGCGGTAAATATTAAGCGGATAGTGTGCATTTGAGTAGAAATTAGGGATTAACTTCTTAAAATGCTCTGCCTGATCCCTTGACTGGACTTCAAAGTGAAGTTTTGTTGGAAAAAGGGCGTTTGAGAGCCATTATCTGTGGTCCTGTCACACCACTGTCACAGAGAAGTCAGTGTTTCCAAGAAAGTTTGAACCACATCAAAGCACACTAAGATCACTGTAGACCCACATACTGTATGTTCATGCAAGTGTTTGGTTCACTAGAAGATAAATTTAAGTTTTGAACATGGTCATTAAAATAATTCTGAATTTAAAACTGATTCATTGTCTCTATATTGACTGAGTACAGTGTTTGCTGTACTACTAAGAGGTTGTGCCAATATGTTATATGTGTGTGTGTATGGATGGAGATGGTTTATTTTCTTTAGTATCGATAGTATTTTGTCCAAGAATGACTTATGGTGTGTGCAGTTATCAGAATAGGAAGGTAAACATGCAAATGATCACAGAGCGGAATTGATGTTGCCACACTATGCTCTGTTTTATTCAGCACATTTAAAATATACATTCGATAGAAAAAAAATATAACAGAAAATACAGAGCAGAAAAGCCCAAACAGGCTTATATTAAACCTCTACCTATAGACTAATCTAACTATCGTTTTGTGTGTTGCGCCATTACTGAGGTGGCAGGTCCTAATTGCGTGGTATCTGCCCACATGGAAGGCAGCATGGCTTCTTCTTTTTTGTGTTTGTTAAATGTGACCGTCAAAGTAACTACACCTGAATAGTGTTCTTATTGGCTGTGTTGAGAGACGCAGACCTCTGATGGGAGAGGAAGGTTCGAGTCCCATCCTCTGTCAACAGCATACCCTTACGGAGTGAGAACGCAGACAAGTTGACAACCGCTGCAGTCAGAAGGTAATGACGCCAAAATGAGTATGAGTGGATCATTGGATTAAAATATATTATAGCCTTGAAGGACACCTTTGAGAAGTAGAGGAAATTATTTTCAGATTGGAGGGTCACAAGGAAGCAACTTTGGCAGCATCTTAGTGAGTTAAAAGTTTAGCAGCACTGACAGATGTAGCTTGTGTTTTCTTGATAAGTGAACTATTTTGTGATATTGCAAGGCCATCTTAAAAACATCGCCAGAGCCTGCCCATTTCTCTCTCTTGCCAGTACGGAGATGCTGAGGCATGCTTTTCTTTCTAGTAGAATAGATTATTGTAATGCCCTGGTCTTCCCAAAAAGAGTACTTCCAGTTTACAGTTACTCCAGAACTCAGCGGCACGAGTTCTGACGACGAGCAGGGGGCGGGAACACATTACACTGGTTTTAAGATTGCTGCATTGGCTCCCCGTGCATTTCAGGATTGATTTGAAGGTCCTTTTAGTCATTTATAAATGTCTTAATGGTGTTGGGCCTTCTTATTTATCTGACCTTGTTTTGAATTATGCACCCTCTGAGGCCATGAGCTTAGCTTTTAGTTGAATTTTTGAATTTTTTATTTAGTCTTTATTTATCTTACTTATCTACTTATCAACTTTTTAGACTTATTTTAACTTATTTAACTGTTTTAACGACCATTTCTATTTATTTATTTATTGTATTTTTATTTATCTATTTCAACTTTAATTTAGTTCATCATTTTTATGAACTCTTATCTGTAATTTAAATTTTTAGTTGCTCTTATTTGTCGTCTTTTACGTTTTTACTCCAGTGGTTTCCTCAGGGGATCCTCCACACCGGGGGCTTTGCTTGCTCGATTGGTAGGGTCGTTGCCATGGTGATTGCTCTTGCCTAGGCGGCTGAGGGTCCCGTGCTTCAACCATAGGGCTGTGGTGGGACCCCGGCCTGCCCTGGTATGGGTGGTCCTGAGGTGGCGCCCTCTGTGGTCCTGGGTGGGCTGGCTCCTGGTGTGGACGGCTCCCCAATATATCGTTTCCTCACAGCAGCGTCAAGCCAGATGTTTATGTTTATTTTACAAATGTATATATATATTTACCTTTACCTTTTTCGAGCAAAGAGAGACAGTCACTAGGGACTAGAGTTAATGTTTGTGAAGACTGGGGTGGGGGCGGGTGGTGGGAGTTAACTTTTTCTTATCTTTGTGTGTGAGATTGTGTATGAAAGAAGTTATAATGATGTTTGTGTTTTTATATTGTTGGTATATTTGTTGTGTGAAGGCTGTTTTAATTCTCTTTTATGCATAAATTGTTTTTAATATGTAAAGCACTTTGAGTTGCCCAGGCCTGAAAGGTGCTTTATGAATAAAATTTGATTTGATTTAGACCAGGTTTTCTCCGCTGTACAGTTTTGTACTGGTGGTTAACGGTGATATAATTTCATTCAAATGTTACATTGATTTTGTTATTTTTGTTGTATTTTGGATCAAGCTGTTGCATGACAGCTGTTGTTTAAGCAGTATGTTTTTAGAAAAAGCCCACTGATGTGTTTTGATTGTAATTTTGAATGTTAAACCTGAAGAATAAGGTGCATGTTCTTCATTCAGTTAATGATTTTAAAAAATGCACATTCAATTCATTGCTTAGAACCCATTTAATCTTATGTCATGGTTAAAATATTTCATAATCATAACCCATGGTTAGGATGGGGATTATAATTTTTTTGCTATTATGAAAAAGAAATACATTGAAAATAGATACTGTCCAGTGAATGGCATGATTGTTTTGCTACAGTAACCTATTTTGAATTGTCAAGAGAAAATATAAGGCCAGATGAGATTACCGGTATGTGGTTTAAGATATTAATAACCTTGTTTTATACAGGCTAGGTTTTGGGTGAATGCTGGAACCACTCAGAACTGAATTTCTCCCTGATGATGGAGATGGTGAGCCACCCTTGAGCCCACTATGTCTTACACAAAGGAGGATAAGCAAGTTCACACACCTCCTGAGAAAATTCCACTCCTCTTTTTGTCTGTCTTGTGGTAGGACTGACCCACATCCTTCAACTTGACCTTAGCTTAATATTAAAACTGACTGGATTACTGAATTAACAATTTAAAGCATCACACTTGAATTTAAAGAATAAATCCTGTACCTGCAACTCAAAGGGACAAACCTCCAACATCTTACATACCCCAAAAACATTTATAGACATTTTAAACGAAAGCTGGAGTCTTTCAGACTTCTTTATGTTTAAACTGAATGACTGTTACCAACTTACCAACCTGTTAATGATTTGTAGGTTGAGCATTGGAAAACTACATTTAGTTTTTTTCCCCTAAACCTTTCAAAACACTTGTTTAAAAGTACCTTGTGGCTCCAATTGTTTTGTGTCTGCAGATTGTTATTTATCTTCAGTCCCTCCCAGTGAACCTAGAAACTTATCCAACATAGTAATACTTCAATAGTACTGCAATATACTAAACATCCAAATTATTAAACTGAAGCCATTAATTAAATATATAAAAGATTATAAATCAGCAATCAAATTACCTTTTTAAGTTTCAGAGGGCTCTCGCTGCCTGACACAGTGTTTATGATTTCCTGAAACAGAAATCAAACAGAGGTTTCTCTTTCCTCTACATTTTTTTTATTATTTGCTCTTTTTCTGATATTCTCTAATGCATTTATGTATCCTTCGTTGTTAATGACTGTTTACTGTAAGATCACACTCTTGGCTGGTTTAGTAATTACTCTCTCATATTTATGGAGTCTGCTGACAAAACTTACCAAACTTAGACACATTTTTCTTTTTTAATCAAAATGGATTAATGTTATCGATCTGATAAGAACTTAAGCTAACAGCTTTTATCATTTTACTGTTCTCTCAAAAAGTTGAGGATATTCAGCTTTTTATGTAAAAAAAAGTACCTAAAAATGCAGTATAACCTTTGCAGGTGACTTTAATTTGACCGTCTCTAAACTTTTAAACGCAGAAAAATAAACTTCATGAACTGCCAAAACACAAAAACAAAGCAAAAGAAGTGAATCATGGATTAACTGCTAAATGTTCTGTTTACATTTAGGCATCTCAAGAGCAAGACAACACCTAACACATGATTTTATGTTGTTATACCCACCACTGTTGTTAGCTTTTGTTTCAATAAATTGTTTGAGATTAACAAATTACCATTGCATAGATCTATTTAACCCTTTATTAGGAAAATGGCCATATTTGATCACTTCATAGGACATACAAAATGCCCTCTCATGCTACTGCATGAAATCATAGAACCACATGGAGTTCTCCTCACCAATCATCAAAGATCAGGCTCATTACCAGATATTTCATTGGGTTTCAACATAAAATGAGAACAGATGTTTAGTACTGACTACTAGGGATGGGTACCGAATTCTGTACTTTTATTTTACCTACCGAATTCCGTCAGTACTACCAAGTACAAATTCACGTAAAATCGAATGGTACCCTTTTTCGGTACCTATGTCGTCATTTTTTTAAAACAGTGAAGGAAAAATCTGAAGGCCCTCTGTCATTTTGACAGATTGCAATTCACACCCTCGACCACTAGGTGGCGAGTGAGCATATTAATCAGCTATTGTCTTGTGACTACTGCGGGTCTCAGACCAGTGGAACTGAAACACTGGAGCAGAAGCAGTGCATGCTGCGGGATTTCCTCCCGCTAAAGTGAGTGCTTGCAAGATTCAGCCTCCAGAACGCCAAAACACCGGCGGAAAGTCGTCTGTCCGAGGCAAAAGTCCATCCGGTAACATGGTGAGCTCTCCACCACCTCTGTGCTTCTCTGCTAAAAACGGAGCTGCACGTAACATCAAAGATTTCACACACACGTTAGCAGACAGATGCCTTACGCTGTCTGATTTTCTAGAGCTAAATCCAACCCGCCACATTTCTTTCATCTGAACTTATTGAAACTATTTTCAGAACGTGGAGCTGCGTTTTAATTTGTGCATTATTAAGAAAAAACACTGCTCCGTTGTAGTTAACCGTTTACATGTTAGTGAAACAGTGAATCATGTTGATGTTGTTTGAATAGAAACAGATGGATGTTGCTTTATTGGTTATAAATTAACCAATATGTTGAAAATGAGTAATAAATCTATCATTTCCATATAAACAAACACAACCATTATGTACCGGTATCGATTCCCAGCTGCAGTGAAATGGTACCGTATGATTTTAAAGGTGAACGGTACCCATCACCACAACGATCGGACTGTTATTTTAGAGAAAAGTAACAAAGTTTTAAAGACTTGTAATATCCTTCAGTGTTACAATAACACTCTTCTCTATAGTTGAAATAAGTATTTCACTGAGTGTCCAATAAAGGCTTAAACACCATATGTAGCAAAAAAGGGGAACTGAATATGCAGAATATTAAAATAGATATTAATATACAAGATATTAATATTTACCTTAACATTTGTTTAACTCAGGGCACCACCAAATCTATTTTAACTTGTTATAGGATGGAAAGACTTGGACAACCATTAATTATTTAGCTCTAAATAACCTCAGTCTCATAATCTGAAAGCCAGAATTCTATGCATGAAGTGACCAATGTCTTGTAAGGAAACACTCTACAACGACCGATTAAAATATGCCACAATTTATTAAATCACTGCACACAGTAAAAGATAGAAAATTCACATTTAAGCCAAACATATATAAAGTGTGTATATTATAAAGAAATCGGGTGGTGCTTTAATACAACCAACGCAGGAAGGGCTTGAGAGTACGAGAATTAGATTAGGAAGAGAGTGGAAATTGTTTGCCCTGTGAATTATGTCATAAGTGGATTGGACATATTTAACTTAAAGGGATGGTGACTAATCTCTAGGCTTTCAGCGTTAACGCTGAAGGCACTTAGAATGGGCCTAAACGTAAGGCCAATTTATCAAACTTACTTGTTTAAAAGACATCCAGCATGTAACCAGCAACATTTCAGGAAGGGGTTAGGTGGATCCTACTTGGTCTGAGCTTCTGTCGGGAAAAACCAGTGGAATGTTCCGGTTCTCTCCGTCTTGCACTTCCCAGTCCTTGAACGGCCTCCGTAGGTCGCGAACCTCCTTTCAGTTCTCCGATGAGAAAGCTGGCCAAAGTGAGTGTCCAAGGTAAACTTTGACTTGGTATCAAAGTTTCTTACACAAAAAAAAAATTAAGAAAAAGGGAAAATGAATTCTGCACTAATCAGGAAGTTAACTAACATTGCTTAGCAACGAGAATTTCCGGGTATTTTAAATGGTTACCAGAAAGACTGCAAAAAACTTGAAGACTATCAAAAACGAACAAAGAAAATTTAGACGGCAAAACGAACAGACAGACAGTTACACTCTTTGGTTAACGCAAAGAGGGAGGGATCCTTTCCTCTGTTGATATCCGGAAAACTCTCCAGATTGTTTCAAAGTTTGACTAGTTATTGCAGCCAGCAGGGCGGAGTAACGAGACTTGGAACCAATAACACGTGAGGCGTTTGGCGCGGGGGTTTGTCTTATGGTAAAGAGGGGGGTTTTATGTTTTATCCATTTAAGGATCAAACTGAGCCACTTTACTTTCTAAATTAACAGAATGCCACTTATAAATAAAGTACTTTGGAACATTATGCGTCTGGACACAATCTGAGTATACAGATGCTGGGACTTTGTCTGTTTGAGAATGAAGGAAACATTATCCCAAGTCCTGTTTACAGTTTCAATGATAAATTCCCTGAAGGGGCGCTGTGGCTCCACTGGAAAAACCAATATATTTTACTTTTTTGAACAGAACATCAGAAAAACGTGAACAAAGTTTCATTTTTCAATCCTCGGCATTTCAAAACAGCTTAGTTGTGTAAATTTGATCTCATATTGCATTTTAACATTAAACAAAGGTTTTCTAGGTTTCTGAACATACTGAAATGACTGGGTTTTCTTCCTGGAGGTGGGGGGAGATTGATCAGTCACAAAACTCTGTGTGGTCCGGTAGCATCTTGCAGATAACTTTGGGGTGGAGAGTTTGTTCACTTTGAAGTGGTCCTGACCAGACCATTTGTCCTTTTCAAAGTTTGTATATGCAGAAACCTGGGTGTAGTCATGGACTCAGACCTGAACTTAAGTAGTCACATTATGACAGTTGTGAAGTCAGCCTATTATCACTTAAAGAACATATCGAGGATTAAAGGACTGATGTCTCCACAGGATTT
>JBBBVU010000019.1:4899948-4914830 GCA_037177055.1 Atherinosoma microstoma
GCTGGAGGCAGGGGGTGAACTGAACCTATTAAAGAACGTGTTCAGCTCATTAGCTCTGTCCAGACCTCCATCAGTCTGATCCTGATTACATAGTTGCAGTGAAAGGAGGAAATATATTGAATATGTTTCCCCACCTGCAGGAAAACCACCATCTCTGTACAATGGAGTAAAGGCAACTGCACGGTAACTTAAATGATGCTCTTTACCCATCATAATGCTGAAATGAAACGTTATTGTGACATTTGCAATTTTGTTTTCATGCATGACTCTGGTCGGCCTTAAAGCACAATATGACATATTCAGCAGCGTTCACTGAACATTTTATTATACGGATGAAAAAAAACAAGAAAGTATTTTTTGACGGACAGTTTGTCTGTTCAAACATAACTGAATCGACATGAGATTGATGCCTTTTGGTCGTGAGTGTGCAATGAGCTGAAGAGGAAAAGTTTTTAATTACAGATTTATGGTCTTCCTTTATTTTCCCTGTTTCAGTATTATTTATGTTTCAAACAGCTATACTGCTTTACAGCATTTATTATTTACAAAGCAAAGGGAATTTAGTCAGACGGAGACTTCTTGGTCAACCTACTTTGTTGCTTTATCATTTCATGTTTTCATGAAAATATATAGAAACAAAATTTAAACATTTGTAAGGAGTGTTCATGAGATTTTACACATTCATAGTGTTGTGTAATTAATTAATGCATAAAAACCATGATCACAAAATCATGATTATTTCTTTGACAATAATTGTGCCAAGAAAATCTATAATCGTGACAGATCCAGTTTCCCAATTCTGTAAGGTAATTGAGAAATGACAGTTTACAGATAAAATAGAAGTAAGTTGAGGTGTTGAAGACCAAGAAAACTTTCAGAACTGCTTGTAGAGCTTTAAAAGGGGAATTCAAACCTCCAGTAAACTGTGAACTTGGTTTGCATTTATTTGCAGCTCTTTACACCAGATTATTGTTGTGGAAGACTAGACCATAAACTTTTCCTCTCATTAGACTTCAAGGGTAAGTTGGTCACAGGAGAGAAAGAAATACTCAAGGGCATGGATTCCCTTTAGTGGTGGTTTTTGTTGTCATGGTACTAAATTATTAATCATTTAATCTTGTATTAAGATGTTAATGAAACATTTAATTTTCTAAATATAAATTAATGCTCAGAGCCGGTTCCATCATCAGTGCATAGCATATTTGACAGCTTAGTTTGAATTTACATTTAGAAAGACAATACATTTGTATGTCGTGTTTTTTTTTTGTATACATGCCTTGAAGTTTCACAGAAGCATTTTTCTTTTTCTTTTTTTTCCCGTTATTATTCATTTGCATTCCAGAGCAGATTATCGTAAGCAAAATTCATCATTTTTGATTTTACCAGTTTGTAACTACCCTTGATGGATGATTTTCTCATAGTTCCCCAGTGCAATCACCATCCTGATGCAGCAATATCCATCTAATCAGACACATGAGGCACAGAATCATGTTAGAAATGTTTTTCTTCCCCATTTGCTGGGCTGTGCTATAGGCTGTATAAATGTGATGATGGATACGTTTCCCTCAAGAGAAGAACTTTAATTAACTGTTGATTACCATTAACAGTAGTCTGAAATAGTGATGGTTGATGAGTACCACCGAAACTATGGCCTCTATTAGCTATTAAATACCATACCCATTGAATAATAAATGTAAAATCAAATTGTGACTACGGTGATGTCATGCAAACTAAACTATTTGGCCCAGTGCTTCTTTTTTTTTTACTCGGAACTAATGAGTTACCCTTGGACATAATTGTCATATTGGTCTCATTAACACTGAGGCTAATTCTTTCAAGTGCCTTTGCCCTCTGAACTGTTGCAGAGTTCTATCACTGCATGTAAAGATAATTTAATATTTTATAAAAGTTTTTCAGAAGTATATTCATGCAGTCTCACAAAGATCAAATAGAAAATGTTAGAATTTGTATGAAAATTCCAGTTTTTAACATTTAAGAGATAGTTTTATTTATTGTAAATATTTTTGTTGCCACAGTATGTGCCTCTTTGCTGCTATTGTTTTTTTATTTAAATTTTTTTTTCGTTCTTCAAAAACTTTTCCCAAGTAGTTGGGATTTCTGCCTTACTGAACTCTAAAGGTTGAAACTCTCAGGATGATCGCTTATCACCTGTGGTTTCAACACAGCACACCTTGGCTACAATCTCCACCACTACAGCTACCACATCGCCCCTTCAAAATGCTAATGAACACAAACAGGAAGGGGTGGGTGTGGGGGTGTGGGCACAAAGGGTGAAATCATGTTCCGGTTGTTCCATGTCAGCATGAGCATCTTCCCGGGTCTGACAGATCGGCCAATTAACCTTATTTACAGCATCTCCCCTCATCCTCTAACGAGCTCCACTGGGCTTCTTTCTAATAACGAGTTGCTGAGATTGGGGACCATCGGTGTGTTACTTCCTATTGTGTTTGTCCTGCAATTATCAAAGTGACAAGACAGTGGCTCATGTACTCCTGTGTCTCCTGAGCAAGAACATTCATGCTGTTTTTATAGTTGGTATGGTTCACTTGGACTTTAATTAGTGGCCATGAAAGATTTTCTTTTCTTTTTTTTTCTCTCCCCCCCCCCCCCGTTTCTAATTATTTCGATTTTTGGTTACAGACTTGATTAAGCAATAGAGTTTTGCTATATTCATTGTTTTGATCATTCTTCACTGATTTCACCTGTGTTAGGACTTCATTGCAGCCACCCAGGTTGGTGCTAGTGATTATAGGAGCAACACTGTGTCCAACAGCAATAGTAAGATACCATAAAAATATGTGATTTTTGACGGGTTGAATTTCACTTACATAGTCTAGCAAACACAATCTTCTTTATCATTCCTAATGTTATATGAAACCATCTAAAATCCTGTTGCTGTTGAGACATTAGACTTACGCCCCATGGATTCCTTATGGGTTAGACTTGAGGCAGAGGAAACACTCATATGTATTTGAAAAATTGCTATTTTTATTATTTATTTTGGAATCAAAGCTGCTCCTGCAGATGTGACTGTACAACACAAAACACAGTTATTAGTTAAATGTGTCAACGGAAATGGGAGTTGCGCAGACAATTGGGTGCACTTTGATATTTTCAGTTATACTCTGAAGCAGATTGATCTGTATTTGTAAATAGCAATTAGAATTGGGTATCATTTCAGTTGATTGCTCAGAAATTGTAAGAAAGTGCTTTGTTTTTCAAAAGAGGAAAAATGACTAATTCTTCACCACTTGTCAACTCCATTATGTGGGAATATTTTTGTAAAAGCTTGCATAATTGCAGTGACGAGACTTTTAAATTTAACACTAAACAATTTTGTTTTCCTGACTTGAAAATTGAATATTTCAAATTAACCATCTGCATTCATAAATGTTAATATGTAGTCCTTAGAAAATATTTTGATGTGTATGTATATGTATGTGTCATTTTTAAACAATTATACATTTTGACAATGACTTGTAGCAATTCAAATGATAATTGACAAATCCTCTTTCACCCAGAGGGGACTGTTTGTTTAAACTATGTTATCATAAATTTTAGTATCCAGTACACACAAATGTAGTGTGTGAAGTAACATTGGAATGGAACTAATTATCTGTACATCACCAAAATGCTTGACCAGACTGTATAACCCTAGGTGTGTCTTTTAATATTTTAACCTTTTACGTGATCTGATATTTTCAGATTTTTTGTTTTTCCTTGGTGTTGCTCTTTGGTCATAAGCAAGCACTTGAAAACAAAAAAAAGGAGAGAAATATTACTCTTATATCAAACTGTAGAATCATTTATTTTCTAACATAATTGTTGTAGAAATGTACATTGATGTTAAATTGTTAAAACAAAGGGGGATATGAGGAAAAACCAAACAAATAATAAATCAAATATTTTACAGCTCTAGCCACTTGTGATTCATCTATTCAAGCAGTCCTTCCTTTGGAGCAGATATACTCTCCGCTCCATGACCTTCAATGGACAAGCTTTGGTTTCAGGGCTGTGATTTTTAGGTCCCCACCGTGTTCGGTGTGGATGCCTGCAGAGACACCAATACAACCCATAGTGCTGCGCATTAATATGGTACCCTGACCAGGTGCTGTGAATCTTTGCTATTCAACTTTCCGCCTTTTAAAAGCACTTGAAAAATTTCTAAGTTACAGTGTTTATATTGCAGAGAAATGCATCCTTAAACCAAAGACACACATTAAGAGCACTTAGCCAATTTTACTTGATAATATTATCAATGGCCCACCTGAGAAACGTCAACATTTGTGGGGGGCCGGACCTATAGAGGGACCTTACTGCTTTTAAATCTGCAAAAAAAATGTATGTTCAATTCAATTCAATTTTATTTATAAAGCGCTTTTCATGCAAAAAGTAACACAAAGTGATTTACATGGTAAAAACTGTTTTTAAAAAAAAATATTTTAAACCTTCAGACAACAGTATAGAAATTTAAAACATACACCTCATTGTCTCTTTCACACAAAATCATAACTGTGTACACACACACACACACACACACACACACACACACACACACACACAGAGCACATGTACACTCTCCCCACCCCTCCATACCGACCTCAATCTATACAAATATGAACTCCCATCTCTTGTGACTGTCTCTTAACTGAATGTAAAAAAACAAAATTAATAAGTAAAAGTCAATAAAAATATCAGGCCTGACACTGCAGTGAGGAAACAAAATCTTGGGGATCCATCCACACCAGAAGCCAGCCCACCTAGAACGACAGAGAGTAACACCACCGGACCCACCCAGACCATGGCAGGCCGCCCACATATGTTTGTCTAGAACCATCTAAAGCAGGGGTGTCAAACTTGATTAAGTTCAGGGGCCACATTCTGCGCAATTTAATCTCCAGTGGGCCAGACCAGTAAAATAACAGCATTATCATCTAAAAATAATAATAAACTCCTCGTTTTGGTGCAAAAAATACAAACATATTATGAAAATGTATTTAATGGACTCAATTTTGGAAAACATGATGAACAACCTGGATTTTCTGGAGACAAAATAAGTAAAGTTTTAACAATATTTAGCCTTAGTTACTCATTTACAATTTTATTCATTTAGATATTTCATTTTTTGTATTTTATATTTTTATAGTAGCCTATACATTTAAAAAAGGACAACATATGACATTTTAATATATATCAATATGTAAAATCAATTAAATGTTCTCATTCTTACATTTAAAAAAAATATTCATACAATTTACTTTAAATAAAACCTATTCTATTTTTTTTTATTTTGCAACAAATTTTCATTTATATTTATTCATTTACATATTTTCTTTCTAAATTACACATATTACAACCTACAGATCACAATGGATCTAAAACAATCACAAAATATTCAATCCTAGGCATCTGGAACTAAAAAATCCCATATTTTGCATCATGATCAGAGTAACTTTTACCAGATTCATCCAGCGGGCCAGATTGGACCCTCTGGGAGGCCGGTTTTTGCTCCCCGGGCCTTATGTTTGACCCCCCTGATCTAAAGGCTTATTTCTGCTGTCTCTATGCTCTTGGGATTGGCTTTCCTCCTCCTTTCGCTTGTGATCCCAAGTGCAGTATAGGCTGTGCTGAGGGACTGCAAAGCCTCTGCATCCTACCTCCACAGGCAAGCGCCTAGCCTTCCAGCCTTGTCTGTGGTGTGGCAGTTGCTGACTAGGTCTTAGTACTCGTCCCTCTTCCGCTCAAAGACCTCCTCTATTCTCTACTCCCATGGCACAATGAGACCCTGCATGACAACATCTTTTGTGGCTTCTGACACCAAAATGATGTCAGGTCTGAGGGGGGTCTTGGCGACATGCTGGGGGAACTTGAGTTGCCTGCCTAGGTCCACTGTCTGTCCACTGTTAGTCTTGTGCAATGTTGAGAAGTCCTGATGGTTCTCTAGTTGTTAATGCAGCCTTTTCAATTCTGTGGCTAGACATGCTTTAAGTTCTTCTTGATTTTATTTTGGTTAAAATGTATTTGCCTCCCCAGTTGTGTTATGCTATAATTATATAATATGGACCATTTGAATGCAAGACATTTTGAAGTTATTCTATTTTCTGTTGGATTTTGAGCAACATAAAAGTAATATAAAGGTAACGCGTAACATAAAAAGTTACTTTCCATGAAGGGTAACTAAGTAACAGATAACTTTTTTAAAGACGTTAAGAGTAAAGAGCAAAAGTTACTTTTTAAAACTAACTTCCACAACACTGTCCACTAGTAAAGTGTGTCACAGTGATAGATAAATACCATAGTTAATGAAATGAAATAAAAAGGACCATAACCAGGTGTAACTGGAGGTTAGTAAAAAAGCCTGATGCTGTGGGGACAAAAGACCTCCTGACATTTTGAATGTTTGATTAGTTTTCACAATGACAAAAAAAATTGTCTGTGATTGATTGGTCTTCAAATCATGTTCTTCGATACAATTCCCACACCAAGAATGAAATATTGTTACATTCCCAAAGTAAAGTTTTCAACAAGTATTTTACGTGAAATCACAGGTTTATTGAGCCTTTTCTCCATTGTTTGTTGTAATTTTTTTAAGCCATGACATTGAGTACACTGTAGTCTTGGTAGCTCCCCATCTTCCAAAAGACCAGAGGTTCCAGCCACTGCAGACATCAGAGAAAATGTTGCATGTCGTCTTCTGTAATGCACCAGGACCCATCTGATAATAAAGCTGGCAAGCTGCACTCACTTTTTTTTTTAAGTGTAAAAGTTGATGAATCAGACTTGGCTGCACCAATACAAGCCTGCTGGCCTTCTCGCCTTTGTCTGTTGCTTGGCCAAGCTTTTTGCCTCATCCATCCTATTAGGGTGCAGTGTCCTCAAATACACTACCCTCCAACATAGGCATAGGGGGATCAGTTCCATCCATTTAAAATCACAAAGGAAAGGAAAAGTGTTTTGCCTTTCTTTGAGGGCTTATGAAACACACTACAATTTCCTCGTAATGGCAAAAAAAGTGCTTTTGTAAGCCAGGTAAAATACACTCAAAGCTACGTTGTGCTATGTTGCAATTGCAAAACTTTATCACAAAATTTGGTTTGTTCCACAGTGAAATCAGCCTCAGGACTAACAATTACTCTCCTTGTCAGCTGGATATGCTACAGATTTTTATTTCACCAAGTCAAATTAAATGGCACATGATAATATTTCCCTGGGAAGAATAACTTCCAGTTGTGGTTTGCATCTCTTTGTCAGTAAAGGATTCGTTACTGCGGGGAGATAGGGATGATTTTGCCATTAGAGCTTCTAACTCAAAAATAATGCCCACAATTATTGGCTAAAAAATAATAAAAACACAAAGGCTTGGCACGTGTCTGTGCTCTCTGAGTGCTTCTAGTTTTTATTTTTAATACGTGGCAGTCTCTCCTACAAGTAGTTTCATTGACATGGACTGATATTTTTCCCATGGGTCCTCTTCAGGACAGCCTCCAGCTGCAGCTCAACACTCGGGGTACGTGTGCCTGATAGAGGCTGCTTTCTTTTTCTGACAACATTCCTCCTTGTTTTTAAGACTTTTCCAAAATGGAGGCAGCTTTTTTATTTTTTGGGGGTGTCTCTCAGGGTAGTATTTCTTATTTTCTTGGACAACTTTGGTGTTTCTGTTAGCCGTCACTGACTTTCTGGGGGTAGACTTAACTCCTGCCACACAAGGAAGCTGCAGCTGTCAAAATATGTTTAACTCTTATCTCGCTTTTCTTGTTCATTTGGGTCAGAAACCATGTAAAATTCTTGGATTAGCAGGGGAAAAAAGATCACACCCTCCCAGGAGCAAATTCCGTGTTAGTCCGTGTTTTACAATAGATTCCGTTTTTAGTGTTGAATTCCATGATTATGTCCATGTTTTCCACATCATAGGCCCCTACTTCATCAAGCACATTATTACTACAGTATTTTACATAATAATACTTTTTTTGGAGACTTAGCTTATCCTGCTAACCCCTCCCATGTGAGACAAACAATGTTCAAGTTCAAATGTGTAAATTGCCTGTTACAATAGCACAAGCTGTTAAAATGGGAGGTTTCCCAGAAATATGTGTAGGTGGAAAAGGATTATGCAGATGTTGCTCCAATTACTCCTGTTACTGGTTTAACATATACTATGAAGCACTTGAATTCTGATACTTGGATCAAAATCAGGAGAAGGTTAGGTCACATTAATATTTACAATTTAAAATAAAATGCAGCAACATGGCAAAGCACTGACTGGACAATCTTTTTAAATGAAAGTAACTGCTGCTTCAACTTGCATATTCCCTTACTTTTGGTCCATTCTTGGGATTTATTGTTTTCAACATTGTAACAATCCCCAGCCTACCTTTCCCAAAATTTAATTATAATACTACTGTAATTTCTTTCCACTAGTCCCCCATCTTTTCACACAGGATGAAATTGTTCAGCCACCAGGTTTTCTTTTTAGGTATTTCTTTTGGCTGACATTTACATAAATATGAAGAAATCCTTTCATCCAAAGCAATGTAAAACTGAGCCAAAAACTGTCCTTTTGCACTGACATGGCACAACTACAAGATATTCTGAGAGAAGAACAGTGGATGCGGTGGGCTATGAGTATGGCAGAGTTTGCATGGCTGGTTACAGACGCAAGCAATCACTTGTGAATTGAATGTGTTTCAGGCAGTCATGGTGAGCCGGGGGAGTTCGATAAGTAGTGGGTGGCCCGTGTCAGTTTTCGTTGATCAGATACCAGATGAGCTGCTGTGTTCTGGACAATCTGAAGAGTTTTTATATGCGTGTTGTAAAATTTGTCAGAGGAACATTGCAATAGTTGAGAAAAAAAAAATCTTTTACCAGGAGTTGGGTGGCAAACAGATTTTTCTTGTGTTTTTAAAGTCCAAAGCGACATGATTAAGAAACGTATGGAAGCATATGTGCACCTTTAAGGGCAATTGGTAAAATGGCAATTCAGTATTTAAAATGGCAATTCAATGTTTAATTTTGTCATGTAATTTGAAAATGTATTTGGCAATTGACAATTTAATGTACAAAGTGGCAATGTAATCTTCAATATAGCTTTGATAATCTTAATGAAAAGCAGGAATTAAAATTGAATGATCAAATGTCATATTGCCATGGCATACTTGCACTTTTATTCAAATGAATATTAATTTGTCAAAATGTGTTGAATGTGTGCTTTTAATGTTAAAATGGCAATTCACATGTTAAAATGGCAATTCAAAATTTAATTTCGTCATGCAATTTGACAATGCATTTGGCAATTGTCAATTTAATGTGCAAGTGGCAATGCAATCCTCTCATCAGCTATACCTCCCCTGGACACGCCCATCTCGACCGACCTGCCAAAACCACCATCAAACCGGGGATAAAAATAAAAAAAAAAACATAACTTTAAAAACATTCCCGGCAAAAGAAAACTGAACTAGTTGCAGGACAACTGGACATCAATCATGACACTTGTCTCGCAGTGTTTAATGGGATGACCATTTAACGTTTTGTTCCCCCTGTTGATGCTGTGTTAGACGGAGTAATGTGCAAGAACACAGTTTTTCAAAGGTTTAATTGAGATAAGGCATTTTTTGATCCTTGTAGAAGACAAGTTGACATTCATGCTTGAAGCTTTGCTGGAAGTTGGCACAGTGTTTCTCCTACCATTTCTGCTAGAGGTCAAGTTTTATCTGTCATGAGTGGGGTTCATTTACAGAAAATTAGTCTTTGATGAAGTTTGGAAATGCAACGTGACTTCACAGCTGAATGTAGCTGTTAGATGATCAAATTATTTAGTCATTATCAAGTGTCATATTCACACTGTAATGATGCAAAGGGTAGGATACCTGTTACAGCTCCAGAGTTGTGTGAATACATGATTCAGCAGAGCTATTTTTAAGGTTAGCAGCTAATAATTAAAAGCAAATGCAGAAAGTGTTTGTGAAAGCAGGCTTTTGAATTTTACACACAGGAATCCAATTTTAAAGCATTTACTGTTCAAAACAATAAGTAGTTTGGAAAATCGGTCTCATAAAGATGCAGTTCATTAGAATTGCAAATAATTGTAGGAACCGTGTTTATCATTGACACTCTGAACATGTACATGTATAACAGCAAGGAACACATCCAGGCTAATCAGCCCAGAGTTTTGGAGGCACTGTCACCTTTACGCAAAATCTCTGAGAATGCAGACACACCAAATATTTCATAGCCAAAGAAATGCAGCCCAATTCAGTTGTAAACAACTCAGGGTTTCATCAGCTGTTTGACGTCAGAGGTGGACCTCTAACCTGTCATCATAACAATGCATCACATCAAAATTCATAAGTGAATCATAAAGGAATTGTTTGGCCAACGAAGACCCACATGTTTAAAACAATCATACAGTCGTATCATATAACTGGGTGATCACTTGTCCTTGGTGTCATTTCAGTCTTTCCCGCAACCTTTTTTAAAGCTTATTGTCAACTGGAATTGCTCGAGTGTGCAGGTGTCTCCGAGGAAACACTGATGTCACTGCAATGGCCACAGACAGCTGTTTGAGTGACAGCAAAATAAATGCTATTCTACATCTTCATATTTAGTTGTTTTCTCAGGAATATTTAAATTTGTTGCTCAGAAATAATTTAAAATTTGCTAAATTTAACTGTGATGATGACAAAAGCCACTGTGTTTTGCGAAAAGCTAATATCCTACCCACAGCAAGTCTTATATTTAGCCACATTAGACAAGAAGAGAGGGTGTCCATGCGGTATGAATAACCTTGACTGTACAATGAATCAGAAGGTAATTTTTGTGGCAGTATGCAATCCTAACAGTCTTGGCTTATGGGTTCCACCTTATACAGGCTGCTGTGCTCTGCCTTCATTTCCTTTGTTCTAATTTCGATTTCTATCCTGTGGACATGATCCTCATTGTCAGTTGTCGGGCTCAGCGATTGAATAGCCCTGTCAAGCCTCCCAGGAGTCCCCTGCTCCACTGCAGTCTTTGCAGGGGGGGAGGGCAGTTGATGCTGCCTCTCTCTGCAAAATACTGGCAAATACAGCATTTGATATTTTATTTCCCAGTAGATGGAGCTGGCTGTGTCAGGTACAACATTGTGATCTCTGCTACTTCAACTAATCTTATTGTCCTGTTTACAGAAACTGGTGACATCTGTTTTGGAAAAGTGTCATGAGACATTTTGGAGCATTATATGTGGCTTCATTGTACCATCACTGTTTAGATGATTTTATAATGCCTGATTTAAGAATTAGAATTGAACGCTGTAAAGTCTGTTCATAAAAGGCTGACTAAAGAGATGGCAATTATCTGCTTTACAAAAAAAAGAAAAAAAGTAATTCATTTGAGATTAAAGTCTTTCGAGGACCATTTCAGTGCTACTATCATCCCCACAGGCGTGCATGCTCTCTCTTTGTGTTTTTATCTTATGAAAGACTGTCTACATTTTCTCTTAGGCTCTAATTTCCTCACAGATTTCTCCTTTGGCAGGCTTGCAAGGGACATGGTATTAATTTCTACCTTCACTACCAACTGTCTCTGGCTTTTACCCCATTAACATTTACCACAAAGACTATGCCAGTGGATTTCTGCAATAAGTAACTCAAAGAAGTCAGTGTAGTGGTCAATGTTTATTTGTGCCACTGGCATAACTCCTGTGTAGCTCAGTAATCTTTAAGAACATGATTTCTCTTTGCCTGTCAGTGTTGTCGGCTTGTGTAAGTGCAGAGGTGGACAGATTGTGCTTGGCCTTGCGTGCCCATGGCCTTTTGTTTTTAGTCCCCGTGGACCTCCCTCTCGTGACAGGCCCTGTGTTTGGGTGGAAACCCTGCAGAGCACCCTGCTGGCAGGTTAAGTGATCTTGCACATCACCATAGGGACCAAAGAAAGACAAGCAAAGACGGTGTTTCTTTATTTTTTCCATAATGGTGTCTTTGTTCAGCAGTAAACCTCATGTGAAATACTAACAGGAGCTTCAACATGTTTAGTTTTTTTTGCTGACTGAAGTTCACCATATTCCCAAATGGAAACTGTTGGTCTTCCAGACTAATAATTTTTGCTTATTTATTCATATTTAGTTTTTTTTAGTGATGATGGATTTATTTTAAGTTTAATGTGACAAGTAATAAGTAATTTTAAGTAATATGATATTTTAGCTTATTTTTCATACAATAAGATAGTGTAGAAACCATTTATTGAATACCTTTTCTTCACAATGTTTGGAACTTTTGCATGGATGCTTCTTTATTTCCGATCGATCCTGCTGGGTAGTTTTCACACTCTCAGTCACAGCACAGTGTTTCCTAAGTGTACAACTTGCACTTAGTTGAGTGACTTTTCTGTGGAGTCCCTTCTTGTATTTGACTATATACTATTTGACTATTGTTATGGTGAATAACTCAAAGTTCACATTATGACCAGTGTGGAAAGTGAGTAAAGTTATGGAACCAATAACCTCCCCTTATATTAGCTTTGGAGCCAATAAAAAAAAGTGATATGATGAAGACAATTCACATAAATCTGTCACCTATTTATTTTGTGCAGGACGCACCTACCACACAGCTCCAACCTTGGATTACCATGTAGCTAGTAACACAATGGATATATTTTAAATCCATCCACTTCAACAAGTGACAGTAAATCGCCTTAAAGGTAAAGCAGAAGAGCAAACTGTTGGAATTATCAAGTGACAGGACATTGGAAGTTCCATTTTAGCAGGTTAATCATGAAAGCTTTTGGCCCTCCCGCTTTCACAAGTGTCCCAAACTTACAGTTAAGTTAGGGTTTAAAATGTAACAGTTCCTATCAACTAATAGTTTAAATGGCAGTAAACATGTTTTGATTGGTTTCAGGATGGGGGTCCTTGTCAAATTTCCTCCCATGTAAGTGGTCCATGGCCTCAAAAAGCTTGAGAACCCCTGCTCTATAAACTCTAGCTGGAGTAACATGTGTAATGATGTACGTGTATTTGACTTTGAAACTTTAAGAGAATACACAGTTATAAATGTTATGCTAATTTTATTTTTTATTTTTAGTTCATCTAATTGTATAAAACTTAGCAACTGTACAAGAACCCCCTCAGGTAAACAGTTAATTTCTTATGTGAACATATGTTTTTTTTCAATACATGATACGGCTTTAATCTGTGATTGTAGATGCCACAGCAAACTGTGACAGAGGCCATGTGATGATCTCCATGACATAATCATGCTCATTGTTAATGCAGTGCTATCTGAGAACCTGAAGATCCCATCTCAAATGATCACCTGTGTACAGACATATCCGTGGACGTTGGAATATTTAAAGACTTAAAAGATTTTTCTAGATATTTTATGAAATTTATGTACATGTAGATGGAGTGTTTTTTTTCTTTCTTAAATATCATTGAAGCTCTGTCCATCTGAGCGATGGCCATGAAAAGAGCAGTTTAACAGTGGTAATTAAGGTTTTGACCTGCTACCAATTTACCCAATTAATTGCACTCATTTCCTCATCTATTTTTACATTTTTAGTACAACTTTCTTCTTCTGGCGTACCTGTGGAAACTTTATTTTTAACATTTTACTGGCATTAAATTCAAAATGAACAATTTTTGAAAGAAAAACTGATTTACTTTTTTCTTATATATTTACTCTTGAATTAAATATATGGATATAAATTATCTTTCATGCAGTGATTTTTCCAGCTATTTTTTCTTTTTTTTAGTTATGTTACCATATATGCATCCAAATCCTTAATTTTGACTTCATGAATAATCATTGTAAAGCAAGTGTTTCATATTGGTTGCTACATATACAAGAGTTTTGTAATCATTAGGTTTTTGGGTTGTGGTAACATGTCAGAGCATTCCTCTTGTGGTATCTATCACATCTGACTTTTTTACCCCTCATTATTCACAACACACAAAAGTTGTGTGCGTTGCTTTTTATGTTGTCAACCTACTGTTGAGCCCACACAAGTGTGAAAGCATAAGTGCCACCATACTTTGATTTTCTGTATCATCGTGACTTAATAGTCACAAGCTGAATCTTTTTTTTAGCTGTTTCTAAATAAACCCTCTCAGGATTCATCGGTGTAACTGTAATCGTGAGGTATTTTTTCATTTCAATATGAGGAGTCAACCTGATCATGAATGGATATTTTGGCAGATGGGGGGGGGGGGTTAGTTAGCTAGAACTATACAGTTTTTTATCTACTCTTTTGTGCTTTGCTTTTCATTGATTATCGTGCATTATTTTTTTGTTCTTTAGTCTTCACTATTAAATTATTATTATTTGGCACATTCATATTTTAAATGTTATATAGACTGCAACTCATATTGATGAGTGTGCTGAGTCTCTTCCTGTTCACGCAGTGTAAACATGACTGCGCCCTCTTCTACGACTCAAACATCATCGTCAAGTTTGCCGAAGGCACTACAGTGGTGAGTCTCATCTCTGGCGGCAATGAGACAGCGTACAGGGAGACCAGAGACTGGTCATGTGGTGCTCAGCAAATAACTTCTTGCTGAACACCAACAAAACAAAGGGGATGGTGAAGGACTAGAGCAGGGCTCTTCAACTGGTGGCCCGCGGGCCACATGCGGCCCAGAACTAACTTTCATGTGGCCCAGCTTATGATTTTACCAACACACAGCTTTAAACTGTGGCAACCAGAAAACAAAAATCGCGGGAGGTCCGGGCGGCAAACAGTAAACAACAGAGATACTACAGAGGGTGTCAACTAGCCTTTCAGCCACTGTAACTCAGTGTGAGATTTAGGCCCAACCTCAATTCTCCCCCTTAGCCCTACCCCTTAGCCCTTCCCTTCCGTTTTGCGCGTTCATGAGAGACCAAGGGGTGTCT
>JBBBVU010000019.1:4947907-4963323 GCA_037177055.1 Atherinosoma microstoma
GGTGACGTCCACCGGAGGTCGGACTCCGAGGTTGAACCTGCGGGGGTCTATCCGGGTGGGCGCTTGGAACGTCCTATTATAATGTCATCTCATGCTGTAATCCTCCATCCTGTATAAAGAATTTATGTCTGCATGAACACTGTGCAGGAGCTGGAATTTAAAAGATTAAATTGCAATCTGAATAGCAATTGTAACATTCGTCAATTAGATTTTTTTTTTCAAAAACATTCAGGCTTAATTTGGGTCATGTTGGGTTTGGATGTGAGGCCTTATTTGATCAGGTTAATTCTGGATTATGCTGTGGACACTAAACTGGGAAGTTGTGAATAATTAGGAATTATGATTACTGTCAATAAAAGCTCTGAACACTCAGAAGTTGTTCCAGCTACAATCAGGCTGGAGTCCTGATCAACATCTGAGTCAAAAAGCAATAATCAAGTTGTGTTTCAGTTTGCAGCAAAAAGCATCATCGTCAGCACACACTGGAGGAAACATTTGAAGAGGTACAAATCTGTGAAGTCAAAACTGATCACAGTAATGATGAAGAAATTCATTGCTCTGCATGACCACGCCGTGATTAAACTGCCAATTTATTTTTTAAGAAAAAAAGTTCAAAAACACCACTGAACTTTCATTGCCCTTACTCTCATAACTTTCCATTTACATCATCTTCCAAACCACTGCATAATTATTGTACAACACATCATGAAATATATCATTCATGTAGACTGATGATGTGGTTGAAAATATGGGTTTCTTTGTCTTCTTTTGAGACCCCATCATCATCATCTCACTTGTTTGGCTTCTCTGGATTCCCTCTGGATTCTTTTTCTCATTTGATTGAAGTTTTAGAAAAGTGGAAAGCAGACAATCTGAGAGATGAAAAAATGTTGACGAAGCATTTAAAGTTTTCTGCGGGATAATGCAATGTTGATGCAAAACCATGTGAAAGATTAACGGTTAAAGATGACATGAAAAAAGCAAGGTTTTCTCACATCATTGAATGCCGACTGAGATATTAAGAATTTACATGCTAATGATGTTGAGTACCTTCAATGTACTTAAAATTAACAGTTCACAACTGTGAGCTGTAGAAAAGTACAAGTATCAGACTGAGACTTGTTATCTGCAGATATTCAATGTTAAATTAATATATTGGGATTTTAAAATTAAACATACAAATATTTATGTGATATCCCTAGTTCCAACATCTCTACATCTTCAATGTCCACATTTTTTCCCCTTCCTTTCCGTCCTCTCCTGCTGCTGATATATATCGACTGTCTACAGTGACTGTCATGTAAAGCCTCAAGAAATATAAGGATCTTAGTGACCTGCTGTATTAATGGAGAATTATTTTGTCACTCAAATCTTTGGCTTGCCATAGACATGTCATAGTCTTCAGATATCACTTCCAAGACATACACACTGATCCTGTCACAAAATGAATTGTTGAGAGGGCCTTTTTTAAATATGAAGTGCCCAGCAATCTTTTAGGGGAGTGGAGCACATCACTCAATGACACATCCACCAGAGTGGAGGATTTCAAGGCTTGACATTTGTCAGCAGGCATCCTGTTATTTCTCTCTTGTAGAGAATTTCCACAGAGGAAAGCTCTTGGACCTGGCATGCCACAGAGAGTGGTCAGTGTATTTTTACAGTCAGGGCGCTCTTGTCTTTTAGACCTTTACCTTGACAGCAGCTGCTTCTCCATGTATCCTTGTCTTGACTGACAACCTCTTTAATATTTAGATTAGGGCACTCTACCAAATGTTAGAACAAAACATACAGATTTCATAGGAGCTTTTTTCTCAGATAATGGTGAAAAAAATCTCACCGTTTAAGTGACACATATAAAAAATAATGGCAAGAGCACAGAATACCATGGGCCATGGCCTTGGTGGAACCAGTGGTCCTAATGAGGGAAGGCATAATCTCTGTATCGCAGGTTAAAGGTGAGGTTTAAATTGAGGTTGGGTTGAGGTAAGTCATGAATTGATTGCTGAGTTGAGGTTAAGGTTTGAGTCAAGCTGTCCACAATGAGCAGGAGGAGTCGGTCCAATGTCTTAATGAGAATAGCTGTACAAACTTTATAAAGAGAGTCCATTAATCATTTAGTATTCAATTAATCCGTCAGGGGTTTAGTTCAAGAAAATCCACATGGAAAAGTCAAGATTCATTGCTTCATGTTCTATATAGAGTGAGAGTGGGGACTTTTTTCTAGCTTATTGAGGTTTTGAGCAGAACACTGAGGCAACCACGGTGTATCAAGTCATTTTTTTTAAATCTGTTTTTTAGTAAGGTCTTACCAGGGGCCATTTAGTAGCGTTGCCCTTCTGACTCCACAACAAAATCTACAATACTGAAATAAATTGTCTTGTCACATTCGCAATCTTTCCTAAACCTGTGTTGCTGTCATCCACTCGCTAGTTCTGAAGTTCTATAAGACATTTAAACAAAGAAGAATTGGACAATTGCCTTTGTAGTGAAGCTAGAAAGTCCACTTCCACTCGATACACAAACATTGTTCAACCCCTAAACTGTAGAATAAGCACTTCCAAGTACTAGAATAAAGTTAAAAAGGCTTTTGGCTATTTTATTAGGTAACCATGTTTGATGTTACAGCAAATCTCTTAATATGCACACAGAAAAACACCACACGGTGCAGTATTCAAATCAAACAATAGATTACAGTATTCCTGAGGTGAAATTGTCTTTCAGATGGTTATTTTTATCTTTGTTATAAAATCATTAGCGTGATATGACAAGAACCTTCCATTCATGCTTTAACCACAGGTCTAAAAGGTGTTGTGTGTTCAGACAATCAAGTAAATGACTCAGAACTCCGAAAATATGATCACAGCATGTCATAGTCATCCCTTAAGAATCCACAATCAGATTTAATTTCACACTAGTCTATTAATTAGTGGATGCTAAAAGTACCAAAACCCCCCAAAGCTATTGGATATTCATTTGTAGGCTGTTATTATTTGTTTGGTCCAATTAAGATGCCCCTCCTGTTGGAAAGCTGGGTGAAGAGAAGGGCATGCATCTGAGATACAAAACAACTGAGAAATAATTAAATCTCAGTTGGAAATACTGTACCCACAGAAACACATGAAATGAATAAAAACAATAGAGTAATTGAAATATAAAACAAATCTTAATATATATATATATAGAAGTGGGAAAAGTGCGTCTGTATCTATTTTTCTATCATCAATAGATTAAACGCACATATAAAGTAGATAATAAAAAGATCTCTGACCTACATATGTTGACACTTTGGCTTGTGGCTTTATCATGTGTGCTTGATCTTTTTAAAACAGCTTTCCAATATTTGATCGCTTTAATCTGTATAATTAAAAGTACAAGCACAAACCCGAATAATAACTGATGCTCTGTATGACATAAGTCATTTGCAACTGCCACTGACAACATGCAAGTGTCCAAAGTTACTTGCACTGTATTAATCAGCAGAGAACACAGGGGTGTTATTTGTGGCGAGTGAATTGCTTTCAATCTAAAGCGACCCTGCTGTCAGAGCAATGTTGGCAAGAGCATGTGGTGTAATACATGGAAATGTCAAAATTCTAACAGGCCTGGCACACTGTTCAGCCCGGCAGGCAGAAATACTTGTTTTCTCCAGTTAAACATGGACATGTGAGCCCTCTCCAACAAAGTCAGAGCATCTTTACTCAAGCTGAGACTCTAAAAATCCTTCTGTAAGTCAGTGCAGTCATCATCAGTTGAAAACACGAGGTTAATAATTACTTTAATTTACAGTGACAGCATGGGGTTCGGCAAAAACATGATGCACTTTCCAAGCCAAAAAGGAACTAGATTGCAATAACTGTTTACTGCCATCATGCGTTGTAATACATTCTTGACATTTTAAAAGGGCCTGTCGCCCATGGTGCCTTCGAGCTACTTTATTGTCATAGCTGTCAATCTGTGTAGAATTAATGCTCTATATTCTCTGCATTCAATAGAATGAAATATTAATTCACATTTGTATAACTTTGTAAAAGCAATAGTAGAGATGGTTAAAATGGACAAGATCATCTGTGCTGATTCATGTTGACTATACGCTTCACTAAAGTGCCTATGATGTTTGCCTCTGCGCATATCTCTGCCGCACAGTGTGAATTAATAATGCATTATTTATTTTCTTTGTCTCTAATTCAACTGGGAAGAAACATCAATAAATAACTACTGATTGCAGTAATGGGGCATCTATTTGCCTTGATTTGCCCTTTATTTAATAAAGGTCAAACACAAACAACTTTTGAAGTCATTTTTTTCCCCCGTTACCCTACATTGATGACATAAATGTATCCTTTCCAATAACATGCCATCTGTGCACTTTTGAAATGGCAACATATGTGTCAAATGGGATGAAAATCAAGAAGTCTACATGGGCAAATGCAAACTCATTATCTGGACTAATTTTGCCGAAAAGATTGTTTTAGACTTATCAGCTTAGCTGGCCACTGTCAGAATGAGAATAACCCCAGATACTCAAGTTATGTAAGTGTGAACAGAGCCCTTGGTTGTGTAATACTGGCCATGTCTATTCATTTGTGACATTTACTTGTTTGTCAAAATGTTGAAGACGAGTTGAACTCCTAACACCACACAGTCCATGCAGCTGATCATGTTTTGCCTTTCATTAGATCATCTGACTTTTGTCATTAGCTGGACAACTTTCATGAAGGGCACCATTTAGTCATACCATTAGGTGAACTGGTTTTAATTGAATTACTTCCTCCTACAAGTCCTTTGTGGGAACTACTTTCTCTGGAGGAGAAATGATGAGTGAATTATAAATCTGCATGTTGAAGAGAGGTCCTGTGGTAATATCACTTTTCACTTTAAGTCTTTGAGATAATGAGCTTAGGTTTAAGAGCAAAGAACCAGACACTATTGGAGTGACAGTATTGGAAGCAGCTGAGGAACTCAAGGGATACAACTTCTTAAATCCTCATCACTTTTATGTCAGAACTTAACTCACACTTGAGGTACATGGAAGCGTAGAAGCAGAGAGACATTTAAATGGAACATTAGCAATTTATCACACTTCTCTTCATTAAACTAACTAAAGTTTTGAATAAGGAGCGACCACTCCATAATTTGTCTCAAAGGTAGTAAAGACTTATTTTTGACCCCTGTTTCAATAGTTTAGCATTTCATATATGAGAAAACTAAGTTGTTTTGAACTTCACCATTTATTTAAATATTGAATATTGTGTTAATGTCAGAAAATAAACATGAGAACATATTTTCCTAATGTTCCCAGTTCAAATATTTAACATTAGCCTCCATAGATCGCTTTGTATTCTGTCTTTATATAAAATAGTTTTAAGTCGCAATAAATTATATACGTGCACGATATAGTAACTTCTTATTGTTTGATCACAAACAGATTTTAATCAGTTGTAAAAACAAATGTATTACAAATATGCACACCAATTCATCTGTTTTCTTATCCATATGTAACATACGGCATCAGTGCTCAGACAAAATAATCTGTTTCCAAATGAAAACTTTTCTGGGGTTTAACCTTCCCCAGGGCATCTGTCTCATTTTATAAACAGATGTTTTCTTTAATCCTTTCCTTTTTTTTCAATCTTGGTTGAATTCTATTACCTTTACCCTTTAAGTCCCCAAGTCCAGTGTTTTGCTACTTTTGGTGCGTTGTCACCTCTAGAAAAGCTTGTTTTGGATTTTTAAATAACTAAAAGAATAGCTCTCGAAATGTAATCATATGAGCTAACGATTATTTTAAAGATGCTTAGAAGATTTTCTGTCTTTGAAGCCAAAGAATATTTTTGTGATTGTCCTATTTCATATGAACAACTCTCATCGTGTTAATACCAATTGTTTCTCAGAACTTTCATAGATTACATCTTTTCTATTCCTATCAATCAAAAGTCTATCGAGGCAAAATAAAAAAAAAGGCTTTTCTGCACGTTATTACATTATTTCTAAAGTATTACAACAAGACTTTATCGGAGTGTCGAGAGAAAAAGTCTTTCCTGCTGCCTCGGTTATCTGTCAGAGAGAGTTTGAATATTCAAAAGCAGCATTTGCTGCCATTGACGTTCATGTGGGAAACAAAATGACAAAAAAAAAATACAGCATTCTATATTTCAGTCTTAACCAGCATCTAATGTTATTCAGTTTAACACCAGAAGAGAAAAAGCTCACAGGAATGTACCTATGTTAATGAAGCAACTTGCGTTTATTCAATAGAGACCGCTAATGAGACACGGATTGGCAGAGGGAATTGTTATGCGTTTGAAATGCTAATTAAATTTAGAAGTGAAATTACAGTTTGGTCACATGACAATACTGAGAGGGTACAGTGAAGAAGCCACTAATATAAATGGAGCCACTAGAGATGGGCTGAATTAAAGACCAACTACCAAATGAACTATCATTTCTTTTATTTTTTATTTTTCTATTTTTTACTATGGGTTGGGGATTTTTGAATGATTGTAAAACAGGGACAAACTACACATCAGTTGAAGATAAGCTCCTTTGACAGAGGCTAGACCATCAGTTTCAAATGAGTATTTGGAAAGCCACTACAGCCATTCATATTGCTTTAGGATGATTACTAGATATCACAGCAGTCCTGTTTATTCCTCTGGGAGTACTAGAACCCATTTTTGTTCCTGTGTATCTGTTTCAGCTGTTGTGGACATGTGTGGCTTCTGTAAGCAATTAATTTTATTGTCGGTTCAGCAATAAAATGATCCTCGGTGTTTGTTATTGCCATTGTTAGAAGCTGTAAAGAGAGCTATACAAAAACTGTGTATACAAGGTTGGTTCAATAAGTAGTTTTTAAGAGGATACTGAGCAGCTTGTCCACCACCTGCCTGCTGATTAAAACTTTGTTACATTTTTTAGCTATGAATCATCTGTCTACAACAGTTTTTTGCTATTTCCATGGGCTTATGTTGTGATTTGCTATTATCCTTGTGAATGAGGAGCGATGATGGACATAAAAAGTGCTTCTCAAAGTCAAGGATGCTTCATCAGTACAATGGGTCTTTCAAAGTTGTGTCCTTCATAGAAATGAGTTTTTCCTTGAATTGGAAAATCACATGATGTAACAGTCCAAACAAGTGGGCAGATGTCAATACAACTCTAATAGAAAATACAGCCACACATTCAGAGGTTAAAATGATTTGTTTTTAAGTGTTTATATACTTTGTTGATAGTGAGTTTGCATTATGATAATAGCACAGTGGCTAAAATTCTTACTCCTAATGAAACTAAGCAAAGACCAAGCCTGTGTATGTGTGAGTGAGAGAAAGAGACGATGTGGCCTGTTTCAAGGTGGTTTGAACAAAAGCATCAACATCCATTTGACTTGCATTTCTCCAGCAGATCAACAAGCACAAACATTGTTTTTAGCCCAAATTCAGACGTACAACACAGTACAAATGAAGACAGCAAGATAGTAAATCAGGAGAGGGGTGTATATATATATATATATATATATAGCACTACCGGTAATGTGAGAAGTTTCTTGGGCCAAAACACAACTACAGTGAATGAGAAGAGAACTGGGTTTTAATAGAGAACAAGGTCTATTGATCTGTAGAGCACAGCTGAACATCCTTCCAACCAGCATGGTGCAGTCAGGCTGAGAAATTTAGGGTCAATTCAGATGATGCAGAAGGATCTGCAAAACACAGGTTAGTGCACTTGGAGAAAGGCAAGTCAGAGGCCGTAAGACTACAAGATTTATGGTGAATTATTTATTTTTCCTTTCATTCGTGCATGAAAAAAATCTAAATAAATACATACATAATGATGGTAAAATGATGTTCTTGCATCAAATTAGACTTGACAGAAGCAAATATTAAGAGAAAGCTCTTTATCTAAAAGAAATCAGTAACATCATCCAACAGAATTGGAGTGTGTTGTTATAATCAAGAAAGATTTACCAATGTGCAGCCAAGACATGTAGTTTCATGCATACAATCACATAAAGGGTCTGCTGATTATATTCCCATTCAGCAGCTAAAGAATGTAATCAGAGACTCATCTGATGGTATAAATTCAATCATAAGTGGCTTTTATGCTTTTAATACATTTGGTTTAATTACCAAAAAAGTTGTTTATTTTATGGTTGTTTTAGATTATAAATACTCTCAGAGATGTTTTATATCCCTTTATGAAACAATTATTTAGAGGCTAGAAATTTCCTGTTTGACATTGGTTATTAGAATTATAATTATCTAGAACATGTTTCTAAGAAAGTCATATGACTAGAAAAATAGTTTCTTTGTGTTTGAACTACAACTGGATAAAGAACGATAAGACAAACTGTTGATTTGTATACGCAAAAACATCATTGTAGAGGTAAAGTGTGGTTTTGATTTGCAGACACAAAAGAGGTTCATGGGAATAAATGTAACAAAACTTTCTGATAGTTAAATGGAAAATTAAGCATTTTCTCAACTGAAGTATTCTCCTGCCATGTTTACAAGGACCTTTTGTCTGCACATGCAAGAATCTAGCAGAAACTTAAAATAGGAGGGGGTGGTGTTGGTAGGGGGGGTTAAGAGACATAATAGATGACAATAGCATCTGGGTAAGAAATGACAGCCTGTCCTGCTTAGAGATACTGGAGCCCCCAGTGCATCTCTGTCAGCCAGAACATCATTTACCAGTTTGAAGAATGTCGGCATTGATTTCAGCTCACCATTGACATTGCATTCAAACATCACAGGGCAGCATCCCAACTTGTCAATGAGGACTTGATGGGAGGTTATGATGACTGATGCTGCTGTCTTGTCAAATTAGCACGACATGGATTTGATGTTGATGAGTCTGTGTTAGAAGTTGTTCTACACACACCACTTTGGATTGGTTGTAATGTTATAAGACACTTTGAACAACAGTGGGAAATGTAAAAATGTGGGAAACATCAATACTTTTTTATATATATATATATATATTTTTTAGTGAGTCAAAGGAAGGCATCTCACAATTTAAAAATGTAAAACTACGTGCACTTTTTAAGAAATCTGTATCAGCTTGCAGCTGCTGTAACTGGTCAGGCTGACTTTGCTAAATGCTTGTGTGTGCGTGCAAATGCACACAAAAGTTCTTGTAAACACTTTCTTCAAGATCACTGATCCCCCGGCCTCATCACAAGTATCATCTCGCCTCAGCACCTGAACGGACCATTGTCAAAAAATATATATAATAAGACAAGCACAACAAATTGTGTCCTATGTTTCAGCTTGGATGAAAAAAAACAAAGTTAGGCATCAGTTCTGCAATGTAGGATACAGTAGAAGAACCCAAGAAAAATGTTTAAGCTCATTGTGAAAATGGACGAAGTGGAAATGTAGAACAGGATCAAACAGGATCTCTGTGGACTCTGTGGCTTTGATACCTAAATCAACCAAACTAGCAGATGCAGTTGCCTCTTCTGTCTCTGGATCTGTTTGGTCTCTTTCTTCAAACATGTGCCTCACCTTCTCTATCTCTGCATCTCCATGACCTCTCTAATGGGCAGGTTTACATCATTTTTAACAGTTTAAATTACTTGAATAAAGTAACAGAACCCCACATTTTTGAGAGTCAGACTTCTTGTTAAATCCTTCAGACACACCTCCCTAGCAGATGTCTTTGTCCTCTCTGTCCCTGTCCTGTTTGTCTGGATACAGGTGACAGAAGTGATGAAGTGATCATTATTAAGAGATTTATAACAGCTGGAGAGCAAACTGATATCCCTCTGTATTCAGAACTAAAAACCATTAATGGGACACAACATCATGCTAAGATTTTAACTAAACAGGGCTAGCAGACGTAATATTTGTCAAACAGGGAGTGCCATACCTTGTCAATAACTGTTTTTGCTGTTAATTACCTGGAGTTAGTGACCGCTACTTACTTTCATCTGTAAAAAAAAACAAACAATAAAACCTACATCCATTTTGACCATTGACTCAGGGTGATATATGTGAAAGGTGTAAATGAAGAAGTGGTGTGGTAATAAACGGACCAGATTTGGCTGCAGGGACTTCAGATGAGAAACTTCACTGCACTGTGTTTCAGAGGTTACTGGACATAGCTCAAACAATGGCTAGCAACACAATCATTAAAGCTAGTAATAAAATCAATAAATTTTGTATTTTTTTGCGGGGGCTGAAATTTTTTTAGGGTAACCCGAGACCCCCTTAAAAAAGTGGATGCAGTTTATGTTTGAAGCACAACAATGTTTGACATGTGGTCCTCTGGATTAAGTTAATTTTCCCAGGAATTAGCTTAAGTTGCTAAATTGTTGTTCCTGCTGTTTAACATTTCCCCTAGGTACGGTGTTCATTTTAGGACATCCTCGTCGTCAGAGTCAAACATCAGGTGTCAGGACAAAAGTTGTCAGGTATCAGGAAAAAGTTGTCAGATGTCAGAGTCAGCCTCAGGAAAAAAGGCGTCAGGAAAAAAGGTTTCAGGAAAAAAGCGGTCAGGAAAATGTTTTTTCCTGAGACTGTCATTCTGACAACTTTTTTCCTGACGCCTTTTTTCCCGAGGCTGACTCTAAACATCTGACAACTTTTTCCTGATAGCTGACGACTTTTGTCCTGACACCTGATGTTTGACTCTGACGACAAGGATGTCCTAAAATGAACACCAGTGGGGCTTGTTAAATTTTAGAGTTTTTACTGAGTATATAAAGACACCTTGTAAAAACCTGAGTAAATTATGTATCAATTTTATCATACAGAAAGTTTTTTAGCTTTGTTAGTTTAGTTTTTTATTTGGTCCTTTGCCTATGAGGAGAAAACAGCTCATGCAAATAAAACTATCTCACAAAATACCTCAATTAATTTTTGTAGTTAGAAATAATAATGAAATGTTTAACCAGATATATCCACAGTGTTTAATTGAATAGCTGAAAGGAAAGTAACAATAACATTCTCACTAAATGTCACTTCATCTAAAAATTCAAATTGGGGACCTTACGGGTAGCCAACAGACACTGGACTAATCATTTGTACCTGTAAGATCAATATACTGTTAACCCTTGAAAACGTCACTGTTTCTGAGTTTATTCATTTTTGTTGACTTGTATGTTGGATGAGAAAATAATTTCCTTACTGGGCATTAACAGTTTAACCCTCCAGAAGTAGCCAACCGCCCATCCTCTTAGGAGACAGAAATCCCACGGTGGTGGATGCAGCAGAGCCTGTGACATCTCACATCTCTTTTCAGTATGCACAACAAGAAGAAGCAGCTACCTGCCATTTTAATTGCATCTCTCACTTTTGACTAATCAGAGAAGACGCCAAGGCCCTCTGGGCAGCCAGCCAGCTGGAGCAGAAGGACACTGTATGTCATTTTTATTTCCTTGCAAAGAAAAAAATAAAGATAGTAACAGATAATTCCCACTCCCTGACAAATTGTGTTAAATTTATCTCTCGAGTTCTCATTTCATTTTCAGATGTGTCTTTCCAAACACATTTACCAAGTATGGGTTGAAAAAAAAAATGGCTGTAAAATGTTGGTAATTCAAGATGGCATATCAGCATCCTTATCTTATCTTCCTGTGTACAGTTACATTTTCAGAAAAATCCCCTAAAGTAGACCATATGCAGATAATTGGGTCAATTAGAGAATAAAATTAAATCAGTCAGAGATGTTAATTTGAAAATGTGACCCTTTATTTGTTTCCCCAATCTTTTTTTTTTTCAAGTTAAATTGCACAGTAATCCAGTTAGAGTTTGGAATTGAAGAATATAATTGCACACTAGTTGACTCAAAAGAACTTTTTTACTTTACTTGCAAACTCCAACCATATATGAAGTGAAGTATGTCCCACTTCATGTAGAGGTGATGACAGAGGCTGGTCTTTTCTGTGTTGCAAATTGACAAACCAATGTCTGACTTGCTTTCTTAAAAAGAGACATTGGGGAGTTTTTACTCCTTCATTTGGTTGGAACAAATGTTTGTGTTTTTGAGCTTTGAATCTGCAGTTTGTCCCTTCTTTTTTGGTTTTCTCTTTAAAAAACAGCCTTAGAGATGTGGAAAAACTTACTGTGCTAAAAAAAAATTAGGCAAGGCAAGTTTATTTGTATAGCACATTTCGTGTACAAGACAATTCAAGGTGCTTTACACAAAACATTAAAAGCAGATGATGCAAAGAAAGCATTAAAAAGTAAGGCAGCAATAGATAGCAATAATCACAATAAAATCATTAAGAAAATAAAAAGATAACTAAAATAAGTGCATTAGTGCATCTAAGGGCAATGGAAACAGGTTAGAGAGAATACGGTATGACGCAAATGTACCTGAAGACTTGAAGTTTGCCCCAAAAAGTTTTTTTTTTATGTTTTCTTTTTTGGGTTTGTTTTGTTTGTTTTTTGTCTGACTTCAAGCAAGCGATATGTTGCTTGCTTTCCTTTTATAGCTCTTACTGAAAAAATGTCACCACCCACTGCTCAACTCAATTAACCAAATTCTGTTTGTTCTGTTGTTTCTAATTCACTAGTGGAAGAATACATCTATACAGTATTGGATAAGGAATTCTGTTGGATACAATATATACTGACATTCCCCCCCTATCTTCTGGAATATGATGTGTAAAACCTAGTCCATTGAGGCAGGTGGAGCAAATCATGGAGAAAGGCTGCTCTGCTCTGTGGGCTCTCTGTGTATGTGTATATATATATATATATACTGTATATATACTGTATATATATGATTATGTTAGAACTAAAATGTCAAAACTAATCATGGACTTTGTCATTTTGCTGTCTGTGTTGTTGCATGATGCATCTTTCATCTCATGTATGTGAATATGAGCGACACAGACTCTGACATATGGCCAGCTGGCCACGGGTCATGACCGGTCAGGCTGAAATACGCCTGATTCAGTGCATATCTACTTATTGATGTTGAGTTCAGAGATGTTTTAGAGCAGAGCCACTGTTGGATGGCTCCCTGATTTTCTTTTTCCTCAGCAGATTTCTTTCTGAATCCGGCTGAATTTTTTGGTGCTTTCTTTTCTTGCACCAAAGACTGCAAGACTGCAGGATATTTATTACTTTTTATAGTATGTTCGTTTCTAGATTAAGGTGAGGCGGTGTAAGTGGTATGAGAGAGTGTTTGTGTAAAGGGGGTTATGTGAGCGTGTGTGTTTGTGTCGACTGATCCTCGGGATTTAACATCCTGAGGATCAGTCCTAAATCTTGGACTGATCTGTTTATTCTTGTGGCAAAAAGAATTAACATTTAAAGTACTCACAACTTTTGCACGGCACAGGGAGGTATCGGAACAGACAGGGTTATCCTTTAAGATTTTTCTTGATCTGCTTTAAGAAACTATAACAGCTATTGAATATAAAGTTGCTTTATTGTTGTAAGTGGTTTATTATCAAGAAAATGATTTAGTTCAGTAAATATAGGACATTTCATACCAAATTATCCCAAGGACTGGTGCTTTTCTTTTAAAGAGAATTTCAAGTCAAGCCATAGCATTTAAAAAAAAAAGAGAGATAAAACTGGCCATCTGAATCAATGTTTTCTGACATCTGTGTCCATGGAGTCCTTCATGCCGCTATATGTATTAATGGAGTTTGTTTGCCTCACAGCACTTTTCATTTTCCAGCTGTGATTGTCGCACGCTGGTGTTGCTGCCTGTTTGCGATGTGCTGATAGTACAGATCTGAGACAGATATCCCCCGACTGCACGCCTCAGAGCCTGATCCACACAGCAGCTAGAAAGGCTTCACCCCTGCCACATCATAAATGCTGGCATTGCAGAGGCATCAGACGTGGGTAATCTCTGCACTGAAAATATGCCCAGATGTGCCAAATCTCCTCACTCTGCGTCGGTAGCAAGGGAATGCAACACTTTAAGGTTTGATTGCATTCCCTGCTGCTATGGGGGCAGGACTGCTTGCAAGCATGAAACTGCTGCTGCAGATTTGCTGTCCTCAGAGATGGATACTGCAGATTAAAGTAAATTAACTGGTTGGATGGACCATGTAAGTGAGATGTGTGTATAATGTGTATAACTCTTGGTATGTCTATGGTTTTGGTAATTAATCTTTTAGGATTTTTTTTTTTGTTAGTTATTTCCAGACCCCCCTCATTATTCTGCCACCCCAAGGTCACACTAACAAACCTATAAGTGACTCACTGTTTTCCACTCCCTCCACATCAGTCAACTTATCACAGGTATCAGTTTCTTAATTATGTTTACCATTATTATTCCACAGCAAGTCTTTAATCTTGTGGTTTGTGTTTATTAAGTGTGGGGCCTCTTTTAGTCTCCACTTTATTTTGTGGCAAATTTTCAGAAGCAGACACACTTAGTACCTGTACAGCAGCAAAATAATGTTGAATTTGTTCACTTAGAATGTTTGATTCTATTAAATTTTGTTGCTGAAGTTTAGAAACAGACACACTCTGATCCTGAAACAGAGGAACTGCTTACGGAGCAATTTTCCTCTGTAACTCATCTGAAATGAGAGTGTAGGTGGGTTTTGGATTCATTTTGATCTTATTGAGTACCTCAGAGTGCAGACTGGCTTTCATAATTAACTCAGGCTCTCTTACATTTCTCAGATGTAAGAACAATAACAATATTCTATGCATATGCAAACATATTGTTTCCTTTCTTGATGTAACAGCTAAATCTTATGAGCTCAGCTCTGTGAATTCATGTCTTGTGTATCATTTTAAATTACATTCTGCAATGTGTGCTGTTTAGAAGTTAAAATCCTTCTTTTTTACTTCCCTTTTTTTGGGGGGGGGGGGTTCAATTTAATGACCGTTCATCTGGATCAAATTTTCTCGGATTTCTAAATAGGTTGTGCCAAATATTAAACCGACATACTTGCCTAGAGTGTCAAACAGAAGTGAGCAAAAACAAGCTCACTTTCTGGCTGAAAGGCATTTCCTCATGACTCATGGATATGAACAGACAAAGGCAGTGAACGTGATTTATGACAGTGTTGCCCAGAAATATCTCCTGAACATCTTTGATCAGAACTTTAAGCATCAGACTTTATCTGAGAATTGCTTACATGAGTGCATGAGTCAAAATGAAATTGTCCCCTATTTCCCGGTTTCTTTATGGATACATCTCTTTGCACTGCTGGGTCTGAAAGGATCAGGTATTGTTGCTGCTACCTTTGAAGTGGGAGTATGGACAGGAAGGTGTGCTGTCTTTTGGCATATTGCTCAAAAACCAGAGGGCAAAGTTCTACTTCCTGTTCTTTTTGCTCTTTTTCCTTCTTTATACCCAAACCAGATCACTATTATTCTCAGGCAAGAGCTGTAGCAGGCGAGAAAAAGGGGGGGGGGGGGGGAGAAAGGGTGGAGGCCAGGGGGGAGGAGGGATAGGTGGGAGGGGGGGGGGGGGGGGGGAGGGGGGGGGGGGGG
>JBBBVU010000019.1:5005253-5024939 GCA_037177055.1 Atherinosoma microstoma
TCTATCTATCTATCTATCTATCTATCTATCTATCTATCTATCTATCTATCTATCTATCTATCTATCTATCTAAGCTATTGAAGTACAGTGAATGCAGCATCATCCGATAGCGATAACAACAAAAGAGACTGGATAATCTTGTAGGATGACATACATGTAACTGCACCCTGCAAATCTGAACAGCTCACAGGAGATTACATTTTCAGATCAACTGAACCTAAAATACAATGCCAGGTCCTCATCTTTTTTAATTTGAAGTTACTTCAGACACCCATGTATAGAAAGTTTAAAATAGTATTATTACACTAACGGAACCAAAGATTAAGATATACTTTACTTAAACCCTTGGTGGAAGACTGTTAGCATTAATCATCTATCTACGTGTGTCAGTCGGTTTGGAAATAAATACACTACCACAGCTTAGGTACACCTTATCTCCATAAATATAAAGGGAACCAGGTTGTTCGTGTTCTGATTACTGAAAAGATAGATAGATATGCACTGAAGGAAAATTACAGAAACTTGAACAAGGTCAAACCTTAAATATTTAGCACATCGCAGCTCCTGAAATTGGAACTGCAGTTTTAATATCCAAGAAGCAATTCGATCTGGTTTTAGATAAGTGGAACATGATGTATAGCATGTGCCAAGTTTCTTCATTTAACTTGTTTGTTTCACTACCTTTTATATCCTGTTTCTAATAAATCTTATATTGACTTGGCCTTATCGTGTCCAACCTGAAGAACACACATTTCTTGAAAGAGACACTTGAAGCAGCAGAAAATCATGGTCGAATACAATCCAGAGTAGTGCTTGTAAACAGTGAATGAGAACAGCTTGGCAGTATACGCTTCAGAGATTCAGGTGGGGAGGCTCTGTGCTGATTCAAAAGTGCTGATCCTGATGTAATATTGACAGGCGAGGTCTCTGGCTCTGACACATTAAGGTCATATTACTTTCCTCCAGCCGATATGCCTCCCTGGCTGAGCTGAGGGCTAAAGATAGCACTTTGCCAATACAAAAGCCCAACTGTTACCATGTTGATGATTAAAAATTCATGGACTTTTAATGTTAAACATGACAAAGGACAAAGAACATCAATAGATCTGGGGCACAGGTGTTAAACTTTTGCAGAAGCAACAAAGCAAACAGCTACTCTGTCAATGTCAGAAATACGGTTTATTGCAATAGCCTATACCACATCAATATTTACGTGAAATTAAAGTTAAAGTTTGGGATTGATGATCCTAAACAAATATTATGGTTCTCTTCATCCCACTGGATAAGTTGGACAGACAATACCTTATTCAAGTGTCAGGATAAAATTCAATATCTTCTTGGCAGCATAAATAATGCATTGCAGGCTCTTAGTATAAAAAGGAGAGGACGTTATAAATATGAAACGTATGAGTTATATTGACATAGCCTAGCCAAGCTGGCACCCATCATGAGCAGAAAAGCTCCCCGTGAAACAACAGACAAGTGTCCTCTATTGTGTCTACCCTTTATTGGACCTCTACAGGTCATACTTGGACACATTTTGGAGGATAAATGTGCTCATGCTGGACTTTTGCCAATTCTCATATCAGAGTAATTACTGTAAAATGATTTTAAAAAAAACTAAAATTCAACAACACCGGCATGCGTAGGGCATAACGAGTCATGTGGCTTCAAATGTTTTCCTCAAAACAGCAATTGCAGAATGCCCACGGCAATGTAGAATAAGCAATCTCTGGGCAGTTTTTATCCATGTTTCCAATTTAAAGTAAAGAGCAGCAGCCCTTACACTCCACTACCTTTCACTTTCTTTACTTTCAGATATAGAAAGAAAGGGAAGAAAAATGTTCAATATTTTTAATTGGAGAGAGAATAGGATTCTCTTTGAATTCAAGGCACTGCCATTACTTTTGAACTGCCTTCAACAGATAATTGTTACCTGGATCGATGACATTTCATTGGGCAGCACAGACAATTCCAGTCACAGAAGCATTGAGATGCTTTACTCATGGGGGCACATGCAAAGCCAGATTAATGGTCCACAAACCAGCTCTATTTACAGAGCTCACTGCCTTTGAAGACAACACAGCTGCCTCTACTGAGAGTAAAGAAAATATTTACAGCACATTATAAATTCATCATGCAAACAGCATGTATATTGATATGCTATTCAGTACTTGGATGATAATGCGAAAGTAAATATGTTCCAATAAACTTACCGGTCAACATGCCACAAAGCTGTATGCTAATTGCATGATGCTACACAGTGGACAACAGTTTCAATAAATGAACAAAACCCATGAAGTCTGAAAGATTGGCATCTCTTGCTTTGACTGCACGCATCGCCCTCATAGACATCCAATCTTCAGTCTTTTAGGGAAACTTTGTTATGACTGTAAAGGCACTTTGGTCGCAAGTATGTCACATCAAATTATGAGTAATTGTATGTTTTCATGCCCAGATTCTCCTGAGATGGATATCAATTACTCACAAGTGTTATTTGTTTGGATATGTAGTTGTTTTTTTGTTTTTTCGTAGTTGTTTTTTTTTAACAGACATTCTTATTATGAAGAATGTGTTTTTCATTCCATTCAGATATAACCTTTAGCCTTTACTGAAGTATAAATCATTGTTCTGCAACATGTTACAGAACGTATTTGTTAGCATTTAAATAAATGCATTCCTAATTCATTTTTTTATCTATTTTTTTTTCTTTTACACTATAGCCCTCATTTCAGTGTCATTTCATGACTTTGTAATGGGTTTTAGAGGATCTTCCTGACATACAACAAATCCTCCAAATTAAACAGGAAAATAGCTCATTTGGCCATGCCCCTTATCTCCTATCTGCAGGATTACCATTACAAATAATTTCTGTGCTTGGCATAGGGCAAGCAATCTCTTTTGCAGTGTGACAGTGTTATACTTAAGATTTGCGTAGATCTAGCCACTAAAACAAATTGGTGAGGTTTTAGAGGAAAATCACATTGAAGGATAAAGTACTTAGTTAAGGTTTAAGAAACACTGTCATGTGGGAGAGGAGCCCTTAGTTTTAGGGTTGTTTTAGTATAATGAAATATACAGCAACTTTTTAGGGGCAAAGGTTTTGTTGACCCATCTGTCCACTTTGTCCTCCCTCCTGTAGGGATTTTTTTCAGCTGCCAGTGCTTGAAAATAAGCATATGCTTTGCGGCACTTGCAAAAACAACAAATGTTATTGCTTTGGATAACTCAGATTTGTCTATCTTCTGTTTTGTAAACATTCAAGTTGTCCATAAATGTCAAAATTATTCATTTATTTTTATATTAATCTAAAAGGCTCGGTTAGCATTCACTTCCTTCTCCTCATATCCTTTGCAGAAACACTTCAGAGTGAGAAACCATGTTCCTCTCACTTCTAGTACATGTAACATGATTTTTTAAGGACGCCAGGCTCATGAACAGCTAACGGTTTTCCCAATTTTGACACCTTGCTGTCTCACTTTTGTCAAATTTCCTTTTCTGTCATTCGAACATTTGTTGTCATTACACCCTCTTGCTGTTCTCCTGTCATCCTCTGGCTGCTCTCTTGACATCACCATGGCACTTTTAGGCCACCTTCTCATTCAGAAAGAAACAACTTGGAAAACAGAATGCACATTTGAAGATGTTATGAGTGCACATTCTGGTGAAAAATAAAGCCTTTAAATTAGTGGCCCTGAAGAATTAAACACATCTGCTATCTTTATGAACTTAAATTAAATTTACTTTGTTCCCAAACAGAAATAAAATAAAAATAAAACTCATAAATCATGGAGGGTGATGACTCCTGGCAGGAATGTCTGTTGATTTGTTGGGTGTGAAGAATTGTTCAGTATGTTCTATGTTTTGTGTAGTGTTCTTCTCTGGACAATCAACACTGGGGGCACCAGAGGGGACAACCCGGCACAGAGCCAGCCTTCTGGATCAGTTTGTGCAGTTTATTTAAGTCTCTTGAGTCACTTCCCACAATATATTTATAAAGGATATGCCACACCTTTGAGCAAACATTGAAGGGTCTCAGCTTCCTCAAGAAATAGTCTGCTCTGTTCTTTCTTGTAGCCGCCTTCTGGTTGCATTTCCCATCTACTCTGTAGTCAAGCCTCCAACTATTTGTGGTCCTCCAAACCTCCACCTTTTTCTCCTAAGATGGAACTAGTGCTTTTTGTCCTGTTTCTTTTTTGTCCCCTAAAGTCCACAATTGTGTTTTTTTGTACGTTTGTTTTATTTTGTGCATGTTCCATGTTGAATGATTGCCCCCTGCCATTCCACAAAGTTGATTGATCAGTTCCCTGTACTCAGGTTCTTGTCGTTCATTGAGAAGCTAAAGAAGTGAACTTTGTGGAATGCTAATCTGTTGTCCCCTTTGCATTTCAAATAAAATTTGAATGTGCCTATTTGTGAAAATTATTGTTGACTTTGTGTTTTACATTATTTATTTGTTATCTTGATTTCTATCATCACTTTTTTTTTCTTCTGACATTTTTTGGACTTCATGGAAGCTAATGTACACATTTGCTCACATATTGTGCACAGTTTGTTCCTGTTGTGTTCCCCTCTGATTTCTGGGATTCACTTTCTGTTCTCCTCTTGTCGTTGTGACTACAAGGTTTCTGTTTCTTTTTTTTACAGGACAATTTTTACAACCGGATGAGAACACTTAATATAAAGTCAAATGCAAATTATGAAATGTATTATATGAGTCCATGTATTGACTTGGTATTCCTTTCGTGAAGTAGAATTTTTATTTTTATTTTTTTTTACGATCACACCTGTAAAAGTCTCTTGAAGGCACAATGCATCTTTAGAGCCAGCGTCCAGGCTGTTACTGATTTTTGTTTGTTTGTTTTAAGATAAAATACTGCAACATTGCAATTTCCCTCAGGGATTAATATTTTTCATTTCGTATTTGTTATTATGTTTGTTGTTGTTGTTGTTGTTGTTCTCAAGGCACCTTCATCACATGATTTTAGATCCAGTGACTTTAAGGAAACTGAAAATAAATGGATTTTTTTGCTGGTCAGGAATTACATTAAGGAAAGGCTATAAACTTGTAGAAGAGAATAAGTTATGTGATTCAATTTTTAGGTACAGTAAATCCTCATTGTGAACATGCAGCTTGTGTGCATGTGTGTGTGAATGTACCTCTGCTTGATGTTTATGTACTTGTTATCCATACAAGTTGATTACTCCCTGTCAGGACCCAGGAATGAACTGCTGTGCAATGGAGAATCATGGACAACACCCATTGCTACCTTCTTTAACATTTCTTGAAGTCTTGGTGTCTGTGAGACCACAGAATCTTCCAGTAGGTCATTACTGTTGCATGTTCCCCTCCTCTGACATAACATTGTGTGTGACCAAGTTGGTGATCAGCATGAGAAGGGGTGTACCAGGCTGCCTTGGCTGTGTATGGTTCTTCCACATCCTACTGAGGCCCCTGAAGAAATTATCAAATTCAAAAGTTCTTTTTTTTCAGACTTCAATCCAATCCAAGAAGCTCCACCAAAAAAGAAGCACAAACAGAACACGATTTGGCAAGTTTTTCATTCTCAACACTGCTGCACATCCCACAAATGCATCTTCCTTACAAATGTGGCACCATTTGAAGGGAAATAAATGAGCTTTCCAACAGTACAAGTTTTATCACTAAGAAAACATTGAAATAGTTGACCAAACACAAATTTGCTTATTCTGTATGCGAAGAAAATGTGTGATCCAGTACATGTTGTCAGCAGAGGGACAAATGCAAGTTTAAATGGTTTATTTTCTTCTTCCTCAAGAGGTGACATTCTGAAGACTCACATTTCTATTTTTGATAATTTTTTTTTTTTTTTAGAAAATGTCACTTCAGGTCAAGATAATTTTCCTCTTCTGCCAAATCATCGTCCCAATTTTCGGGCCAAAAATTGGCACAAAACACAGGTCCTATTTTTATGTTTAAAACCTCCAGTGTATAATAGTTCGGTTTATTATTCAGCACACCGTGGCAAGACTAGATTTGGATGCTTAACTTTTTTTTTTTTTGGAGCCTTGAGCCACTTTCTTTGCCTCGTAACAGAAAATGAAAAACATCCCGAAAAACAACTGAAATGATCTTACAGCATAAAGCCCAATGAAATGCTAACAACATTGACAAAATTATTAATAAAATAAAGTTTTTATTAGTTCCTTTTCCCATTGAACAGTCCAGAACAATAAGTTATATCAAAAGCTGTTTTTTTCTGTTTTTGTTTTCCAAACTACCTTTTCCCCTTTTGTGTTGTAGCCTTTCAGATGCAATAGATAGATACTGAACAACAGAAATTTCAGAGCTTTGGCTTTGGGCTTAGTGTCCAAACAAAATCTAAGCTTTAGATCTTTTTGTCTTTGGGATAAACCTCCAAACCTTTGGATAAACTTCTATTTTACACTGGGGCAGAATTACCTGATGATTGTATGAATGTTCTGGTTTTGGTTGGCTTTTTATTTTCAGTGATTGCAGCCTGTTTATATTCCTGTGAGCTGTGATATGGAAAGAAAGTAGTGATAAAAAGAGACCGCTTTACTGTGGGACGTATGTGTCGAGGCATGGGCAACTCACGGAGCATTTTATCTGGCTGTGCAACCTGGCCGGATGGCATTCACTTGGCATGCCATCCTTGTGACTGGCCACTTGGCACATTTCCCAGGGATATTTGGCTCATGGTGCATAGCAGAATCACCCCATCCCCCTAATTCTCGCCTTTACTCCTTTCTTTCTCACTGGCCACATGCCTAAAGACAACTGCAGTGCTTTGTGTGGCCTAGCAGGCCTCTTTTATACTGGTTTCATGTCCATGGCTGGTAGGGAGGCGCTGCCATGATAGCTATAGACAACTGCACAATTATACAAAATAGCCACTCACTGCAAGGTGGCTTTTTGCAATTCATAAGGCCCTATCAGCACTGACTTACCAAGGCACCGGTGTAATTCAATTGCAGGGATGGCCTTGGGTGATGCAGAATCAGGGGACATACAACAGCTTATTATCTACCTCTCTGGCTGTCTATCAAATTGATAGCTCACTCCTAGTGGCATCTCATTGACATTGTGTTGAATGTCCTGTGTCTGCCCTGCTTAATTGAACACAGAATTACCCAATTTGGATACGCTTAGCAGAATGGAGCTTAACGAACGCAGAAAATGGAAGATGAGATCAGGGCTGACCTCTGGAAGGCAGGCTATGCACAAGAGCTAGAGGCTGCTGTCACAGAGATTATCTAAAGGGGGTCAAATGAGCTTTTTGTAATCTGTCAAATGCTTGCACTGCAAATAGACAAACTTGGTAGTGATTTGTAATATGTTGTTTCAAACAGATTTACTTTTTTTTTTTCTTTGGGATTTTTTTGTTCAAGTGTTGTGGAGGTTTTTAAAGGGTGAATTAATTCAGAGGGGTTAAAGTTGGGTCAGTGGAGCCTGGTCCTCAGGCAGATTCAGAGAGATTGAACCTGAAAGCTGGAACAGTTTCACGTATTCCGTGTTGGAAGTGGGCACTCATGTCTTATGTTTCTTTTCATTTGAGCGAGGTGACAGCAAGGACAAGTCTAAATCAGGAAATGTAATCATCCATATTGTATACCCACAAAGGATGCATTTCATATGCCCAACCTGAAAATAAAATACCCATTATCGTAGAGACTGAATGTTGCAACTCACATAACAGATGTAATGAAAAGGCATTCAGATATATTGTTGTTATTTCAACACAGCATGCTGTGGTAGTGTTCATTGATGTTTACTATATAAGCATTCTGTCTTTGATGAGCGCCACTAATCTAAATGTAAATTGTACATAGTGCTCTTTGATTGAAAAAAAACATCAAATTACCGAGTGTATAAAATAATGCATTAAAAAGTAAAACAATACTTAAATAAATATGCTATGAGCTTCTTTGTTTTCTTTTATTAGCAGTTAAATAAGGTAATGAAAAGTATGCTCGATTCCTCCCAGGAATTATTGTGTGTAGCTGCAGCTAATGGACAGTCAGCCTAGTTTTACAATACAACACTGGAAATAAGTGAGAAGACAGTCTTCTCCTGACAAACTGCTTCAAAAGATGCTTAAACAGTCTTCATTGCTGGACCACAGTATTTACAGTTAGTGCTTGATAAAATTAACAAGAATTTGAAGACAGTAAGGTGGTCTAATAATTTTTTCCACGACTGTATAATTACCATCAACTATCACATTGAAGAGAGAACGCTTATCTCAAGTCCTTGGACCCAGGTCGTGTATCCTCATTTTTCAAACTGTACATAGTGTTAAACACAGTATTTAAACCTTGGGAAATAGAGTAAGATAAAATATATTTTAGAAGGCATTCCTTTGGTCTGAAACTTAATTAAGTTTATCATTCAATAGTATTTATTTATCTGGCTTACAGATGTCAACACTTTATTTTTACTTTAACTTCTTACTTGATTTGGTCCTTAAATTAATCTCTACTTAAAGCAGGGCTTTAAAAAATGATCTGTATATGAAATTACCACCATGTTTGGTGCACGAGGAATCTGTTTAGCATTCGCAGTATTTGCAGCTGATTCCTGCTACATTTTGACAGATCTCTGCTGCCCTCTGTTGATAAGTTGTCAACCATTGATACCAAACACTGCTGCCAAAATGAGTTAAACATATATGTATGACATGAAAACTGCACTAAACTCTGAAATATACAAACAAGGCAATTGATGAGCTAAGTATCCTCTTATCTTTATGACATTTACTTCTTCTGTGTATCTCAATATTTCTACCAGGTAAACTGGTGCAAATAACTCTGTAATTCTGCCTTATGTCCAAATGAATATGAAGGATGGTTACACTATTCTTGCCATACCTTTATTTTCAAGAAACCTTGAACTATTTCCAAGTTTTAACAGTGATGTGATTTGAGGAGATAATGCCTATTATAAGGGAAGTATGTCAGTATTTACTAGTTGTAAATGGGTTTGTCCAGAAGATGGAGCCAAATACTAACTAAAGAAGAATATTTCTACATGGTGATACGTAATGTTCTTTACTATGGATCATTATATTTGTTCATTGAAAGTTAAAAAACAAAACAAATCCTCCCTGTCCTGGCTCTGCTTGACACATTTTGTTTATGTAAGATTTGTTTTTGATACTAAGAAAGCTCCCTATACAACTTCAAAATAGCATCACCTTATTGAAGCTTCTACACAAAGCTTTAGCAAGCTCTTACACGCCTAACTTGTAAACAAGCTGATGAAAATCACATGCACCTCCTATATATGAACACTTAGCATATGCTATGAAAAAAAGCACTTGTATGATTTTGTGTATTCAGCTCAACAAAGACAGTATTCTCTATTTCTAAACAGCAATCACATTCCCCTCAAGAAAATGATCCAGATGGGTTTGAAATATGCAACAATTTGTTTGGTCATTAAGATGCCTATTCAAAACTGCTTTTGCTTGTAATTATAACAAACTAGGCTGTATGCCATGTCACTGATGCATTCCCTTGTGCTCAGAAGTAATTTTCTTCCCTAAGGGAAAAAAGCTGCCTTGTTCTTTAATGTTCAGCCCATGTCTGTAACTACTAGCCAGTAGAGCACTGATTTCATTTTAAATAGAAGGAAGTGGCTTTATGATTGCCAACAATCCTGCTGTACATTTTTGCAACTTGTCAGCTGACCAAGCTGTGTTGCTTCGTAGATGTTTCATAGTGCGAAGAGCACATGCTCTATCATAATTGTCTGAAACAAAGCAGGTTTTATCACATTTGAACACCACTAGGATTCATTATGGCTTCCCAGTACTCCTCACAAGGCCATGCTGTGATTTTCTATGGCTCAAAGGCATGTGATAGTATGTTCCAAGGTGTGAAACCTGGATTAAATCAGCTAAATTACCTTTTATCCTGACTAGTCAAGGATTCTAAATAGAGGATTTTGAGTCATGAAAGTGACTCCTGGGTTGATGATGAATGACGAGTAAATAAAAGAACAAGAAAATATGTTGCAAACCTGGATGTGAATTGTTTATTAGCTGCAGGTTTCCCAAGAATTCCTTAATATTGGTTCTTTTCATGATTTATTGTAATATTTTAAAACTTAATCTAAGGTCGTCCTGTATCCGCACATGGGTATTTTAAGTGCTAAAGGTCAGTTGATGCAAAAATCCATTCTGCACTCAAGTGGGGTAGCTAAGGTTTTACAAGTGCCCAGATGGACAGTTATATAATCAGACTGTTAAAAATAATGACCTTTCAGTTACATTTCAGCCACATTAAGCTGATATACAGGGCATATGAGAAATTGGGTGCCCTGGGTATCAGCTTGCAACTGGTTTGGAAAAGTGTTGTGCAAGAGACAACTGTTTTTAAAAAGGTAGGCACAGAACAAGAGGGGGGTGGGGGGTAGCCTGAGGCGGTCTGTTGCTGCTGTCACATCTTGTCTGCATACCAATATTTCATCTGCATTATTGATTGCAGTAGTTAGCGTATTTTAGTCTTTTCCAGCCATAATAGACCCATGAAAAAAAAAAACATCATACATTATGAACAACGACACAAGGCCTGTTTTGTACGAGCCTTGCAGGGGGCACAAAAACATTAAAGTTTTTGAGTTATGACATCAACTTGGTATCTCGAGTCTGTTTTTGCAAACCTAAATGACGCTGTGCACAGTCTCAGATGAAGCTATGGCATGTTGTAACTGAAAGAATGGAATGTATTTGTTGCAGGAAAATCCTCTTCAGGATGTTGGTGTTTACACGATTTCTAGACCTGTTGTGTCCTTAAAATGAACAAATACTGATACTGAACGACACCAATATAACACCAAAGTTCATAAAGTACCAGACAAAAAGTGTTTTCAGTTGTGTATCGTCAACCAACCTCACAAAGTCATGTTGGATCTGTCGTGACTGTGGATTCAAACTACTGTATTATTCCAACCTTGTCTCTGATGGGTGTTTTTTTTAAATCTTTTTTTTATGTTTTGCACCATATAGCTACAAAGCTTTTGAGGGTCTTTCTCTGGTCAACCTTAAAACAAATCGTGCTCCTCTTAGAAATATTTGTTTTGAGGCAGCTGGATTCTGATAGGAGTCAACAGTGCAGCTCCTACTGGCTGACTAGCTCTGCTTGTAGCACTTTGTAGATCAGAGAGGCTTCATCCAATCACCTGCTGAGTATTTTTGATAGAGCCTGCCCTTTTCCAAATGCTTCTGTGGAGGACTTCCCAGGTGGTTCAGAGTAACAAACCATCTGGTGTCAGGCTACAGGCTAATAACGCAGGGCTCCTGACTGACTGTTGGCATGTGAGCATAACCCCAGGTCCTGGCTCCAGTCACATTCTACGTGTCATTTGTAGAAACTAAAATAAAAAATATATTTTTTCTTTTCTTTGGACATCACTTGAATGTATAAAGTTGCAGTAACTTAGAAGTGGTTTTTCAGCAGGCATTATCGATCAATTTTTCTTTCATGTAACATATTTTCCTTACATAAAATGGAACATGATAATCATAGGTTTTGTGAGTCAGGTCTCGGTACATGTGTAGACATATTCACTCTGTCTGCCTGGATAGCCGGTAAATACCCTACGGAGCACAGTTGCTCTCTTTGCATTTTCTGGTCTCAGTGTTGGTCAATTAGTGGCAAGACATGAAACATGATTGTGATTCACATGATGAAGGATTTTTCACTTCTGGACATACAAAATCCTCTATTGCAAGTCAAATAAAACACAATTCATCCCACTGAACAGAGAGACCATCTTCTTTATGACTAGCAAAATAAGCAATGCTTCACATTCACACTCACATTATACTTTAATGTTTTTACTATCAAGTTTTGATAATTTTTTTTATGCATATTCAAAGTTGGCCTTATAGTTGTCAATTTTAGATATATATATTTGTTCACAGTACGAATAGATTTGTGCTTAGAGATTTGACTAACAGTATGTTGGCCTTTAGACCACCAGCTTTGAGAGTGATGCTATTCACAGAGTAGTTCTGCTCAAATGCATATCCTGCTTCATCATCAGTTTACTCTAAGTAGAACCATAGTTCACAAAACTGACAACATGCTCTGTTAAACAAGTCATTAAAGCAACATTAAGACTAAACCCATTTAGAAAATGTTTACTTAGGTCACAAATCATATTAGAAGCGGGGTTGCTTTTCCGAAGACTTCTATACAGTTTAATACTTTTATGCGATGACTGCGCAGTAAAAACATCACGAGGAGTAGATTTATTGCTTGGCTATTATATTGGATGCATTAGTTGTACAGGTGTACCAAATCACTCTGTACCTGGAGGACTGTAGTTCTTATTCAACTTCCCTAAGCAAGTGCCTGTTTCTTATAAACAAAGATACAGTACATCTTTTGTTCAGAGTACTGAAGTGTATTGACAAATTGTGCTGAAGTATTTATACATGTCTTCTCGGGAGAGATTTAACTTTTGAAGTTTGTTTTTAGGACTTATATGAAGAATATGTTTTTAGGTTGTCCAAAAAAACAACAACAAACAAACCAAAAAATACCTTACTTCATTTGTGCCCTTCTGTTATAACCTATATCTAAGTTAAGCACAGTCCTATGGCAGCTGGCCATTTATTAAGTGCTACGCTAATGTTGTCTTTTCAGATGAGTGTAACATTAACCTGGATATGGTGTTTGATAAACTGTAAATCTGGAAATGACCATTTTCAACTTGTAAGTAGTTTTATAGCAATAACTCACAAGACTTTTGAAAGCCTGTAAGATGCACAGCTAAAGGGTGTTTTCACGCCTTCGATTTTTAGTCCGGCTGAGTCTGAAGCTGGTTTGTTTTCCCTTTGGATGCGATAAATTGGAACACAGCATTTAGGGCCAGACTAAAACGAGGCTTTCAGAGGAGGTAGTCACGGTTCGTCTAAACAAACTCTGGAGCAATTCATTGGTGGTGCAAACATGATCTGACCCCAATCCTGTCCATCTCCAGGTATGCTTCACACCTCCTCCAGTCCAGCATTTTAAACTTTGAATGTTTTACATAGACATTGCTGTCATGCTCAGTTGCATGAAAGCATCATATTGTCTTGACACAGAGTGATGTTGCAGAGTTTTTACCAGAGCATTTCTATGAAGTGCATTTGGCATTTTGTTAATAGAAACCACAAATGCCAGCTCTGATGTTGGTGCAAGTTAAACTGCAAAGCAGTTTTTCTATCAGAGATAAATACAGTCCAGAACACAGGACCTTTTTTTTTTCATTTTAATTGCTTTCTTACATCTATCATAGACACTTCTGACTGATAAGCATAGTGACAATTGTTGACCTTAAATATTACTGAAAGTGTGTAATGGATTGAAAGAACTCTTCAGACACATTATAATGGTCAGAAATATGTAATGTATTCCACTGGACCCTTTGATATTTTTCTGTACCTCTTACATTTTCACAAGCGGTGATGTGTTTGTGATTTCATGTATCGTGTCAATATCAGCAAACATTTTTAAGCTAACAAGCCTTACTCTTTCTAAATGTATTCCTGTGTTCATATCTGCATTCTATCATCAAATTTACATAACAGTTTTAATCAACCGATTATGCACTTATCCTAACAGCGAGTGGAACAGTTTGTAACATGCAAACTGAAACAATGTTCAAAATGATCATTTCTTTAGCATTTTGAAACAAAACATAGCGAGCAGTTCCTTTTAAAGACAAAAGCAGACAATTGACTGGAAATATGACTTTCTTTTAGGCATCATTTTATTAAGAAAATAAGTATAAAAATATAAATATAAAACAGTATGACTCAGCATTCAAACAGCATGAAATCAGTGTATGACACTTTCCTACAACATACACTTTTCATTATATGTTACACCTATATGATGAAATGAATTCACAGTTTGACAAATAAACTGTACCAACCATTCACGTGAACATTGCTTTTCAAACAGAGATAGCAAATAGTATATAGGATGTCCATCATTAAAAACACTTTGTACATTTACAGTATTTAATGGAGCTGGCTGATAAAAGCCACTTGACTCCTTCCCTTCCCCACCCAAAGCAAGTCAGTACCACTGAACATCGATAGTATACAATACTACTATCTTTCAGGTCGATTACAAAACACATTGTCCACACCATTGTACACAAAAAGTCCTAAAATTTAAAGGCATCTTTACTGATTATGACCAAAGACAGCAAAACGTTGAGATTTATATTGTACCTCTATTAATGAGAGAAAAAAAAAATCAGCTCAGTTCAAGTCTTGGTTTCCATTTCAGCATCCACATGTGGATGGCAGAGATTTTTGTCTGAGTGCTTGTGCATGTGCGCGCACATTTGTACGTGAATCGAATAGACAACCAGTTTCTAGTGAGCCAGCTAGCAAACTAGACAAACAGACACCTCGATAGATAGGTAGACAGACAGTCAACTAGCTGGCTAGCTAACTAACCAGACAAACAGCTGTTTGGCTAGTTAGCTAGATAAACAGACATTAAGAATGAGTTTGGAAAAAGAGAGACTAATGGCTTTTTCTAGGTCTCTCTGTCAGGACTCCTCCCTATGTACATCTCTGCCAATTTTTTAAATTGTGGTCCCCAGTTGCTGAGGTAATCATAATCCTGGTCCCCCTCTGTGGCAGCAGACTCCAGTGAACTAAGGGATTCTGCCAATGAACCACTGCCCTCATAAGCATAAGTGGCTAGGGAGTCATAAGGGGGTGCAGTGGGGTCTGAATCGTTCTCCTGAAGTCTCCCATTTATGAAGTCTCTCACATCTGTGTTATCCTTTATAGGTGATGTCCTCCGAAAAGGAAACAGCATTTCGGGTATGATGTCCCTGCGTAGCTTGTTAGCATCCATCACCTCTGGGTTGCGCAGTGTGCCGATATCAAAGGCCTGAGTGTCCTCCTCTCCTCCTCCTTCATCATTGTAACTGACAACGTTGTCTCTGACATCCTCTTTGGAGATGATCAGAGGCTCCTTCTTCCTCTGTCTCCTCAGGGCAGCAAACAGCACCACAATCACTGCACAGAAAAAGTGGGAAAGGCAGAGAGGAAAAGCGCAGCATCAGATATGTGCTTCTTAACATGTGTCATGCATTAGGGAGGGAGAGCAAAGGCACAAAGGGGAGGCACATTTGCCACCAGTAACAAATCCCGAACTCTGCCTCAGGCCTTTACCTTCTATTATTAAAGATTCAGTGAAGAAAGGTTTTTCTTCCATTTTAAGCTGAATGTGCCATTCAGCGGAAAATAAAATGCAAGGTGGTTGGAAGATCCGTTTTGATACTCCTCAACAAGCACCCTCCTATCTCATCTCAGGGGGTAAAAGACAATCAGACACTGCAGAGTGAGCATGGTCTTAGAGTGACACAATGTGGTAGCAACTCTTTAAATAAATCCATGTTTCTTTATAAAAAAGGAAACAACGTTTTCCTGTATTTAGCACAAGCACAAAACCTGCTTCAAATGTAACCCTCTCCTCCTGCTTCCTCTCCTGTTTTTGTCATCACAGCAGGCACAGAAGTTGTCTACCTGCCTCCCACCTCGGCGTTAATTGCAATGCCTTCTACATGGGTTTAGATACATTTGGTGATGGCCGTTTAAAGGGGTTATTTTGGATCAATTGTTAGTGACTACTATATGGTTTTGGAGAGCAAAGAGGCCTGCAGTGAGAAGGACCAGATATGGCAAGCCATTTCAGCTCAGCGCCTGCCTATCAGAGTCAAAGAGAGGTGAATGAGACAGTCTGTCAGGGGTTTCAAGCACGAAAAGCTTCGGATAATGAGCAGATGTCATGATATTCTGCTCAAGAGGAAGGCATTAAGTTTAATCTTCAGTTCACCTGATATGTTGTGGAGATCTGCCCCCATTGCCAGACACAAAATTGTATATTTGGAATCAAAAACAAGCAAATGTGGAAAAAAATAAAATAAAGCTTTACTAGATTGGTTGTGTCAGTAGTTTAGCCAAACAAATGGGAAATACAAGTGGAAAAGGAGAGAAAAAAAAGTTAGCATAACATATAGAAAGGGTCCATTTTTTTTCTTTTTAAAGAGAAATTAACAAACATATATGCCTGAGCCTATGAGGACAGTTTTTGTTGACTTATTTTTCTTACTGTATTCCTTTCAATGATATGTATGGACTTTTCCTTTCATAATATTTAGTAAGTCTAAAATGGTCCTGTCAGGTTATATGCTTGCCCAAGCAAGCTGATATTCAATGACAAGGTCAAAGCCATTGCTTATTGATATGTCCTTGACTGCCATCCCCATGTTTCTGCCTTTTGCCAGGTAAAATGATAGGCGCTGTAGCTGTTGCTCTCTGTATGGCATTACACACTCCATCAGATCCTGCGGAGGGCTGTGGTGTTGCTTTAGCTTGTTAGGAGTGTAAATGCAACCTATTTTCTCAGGGAAATTCAAACTCTTATGTTAAGTAGATGTACTGTTGTGGCTATAAAAGAGGCTTAGAATCAATATAGAACAGTATTTCGTAAGAGAATACCACTATATGACAGTTCTTTTTTTTTCTTCTTTTTTTTTTAATTTCTTACTGTTATCTAATAATTCCTGTTGGACTCAGCTAATCAGTTACAGGACATATTGACCATGCAATGATTCAAAGCAACTCAGTCTTTAGTTGAGAGAAGGTTGATGAAGTAAACATCTGATGCAAAAGTGATGCTTTCTAAAAATCCACTATGCAGCATTCACTGAAACCACAATGAAATTTTCAAGGGTGGCTTCATTCAAAATGGTGAACATTTTTTTTTAAGGCTTTGTTCTGAGTGGAACAAAAAACAAAAAAAGAAGTCCAACTGTGTAAGCATCAGTCTGCTGAGCATGTACCCCGCTTGGAGGGGAAAAGGACAGAACCGACCCGGCTAACGACAAACATGCAGTTACTGCTTCCAGTGAGTAAAATTAACAACCAAAAAAATAAAAGTCTTACAATGAAAATGGATGAAAGCCAAACTACACTGACTCATATTTGTTGGTCATTTAATGGACCATTTGTGGCAAATCCATGTTTTTCCAAAAGGTTTTCATTAGACACATCTCTACTGCAGTTTTTTTTCCCCTTTTCAAAAAAGCTTTTTATCATTAATTTATTAAATATTCATTGTGTTTTATTCATTCTTAAGCCACTAATGATCAGAAGCTGTACATCTCTTTGGATCCAAATGCTTAATGTGGTGTCAATGATATTGTGTTTATACATTGAGACACCGAACTGCTGCAAGCCAAAGGGGAGACAACTGGCAAAAATACATCTTTATAGAAACATTTTATTGACTGCAGTGAGAAGGGAGTCTAAGCTATTAATCGATGTCCTGTTTCTAGTGATAGACTTTGTAATAGCAGAGATGTACCATTTTTTCCCTCTATTTCACTCCATGTGTGTACTCAGCAGCATGTGCTTGAACAAGCTAAGTCACTGTGGTCCATGTTATTGACTTTGTACCCTGAATTAGCTTGTATATGGAAACAAAAAAGAAGGAAAAATTGCTCCAGGCTTTGTGTGTTTCATACGACTTCACTACAGTATAATCATTATTATTTTTATTATTGTTGTTGTTATTGCTATAGTTGAGGAGATTGGCTCACAGCCCAAAATTTATATTTTTTGTTATATAAACAAAGAACAGCAGCAGGTTCAGATCACAGTCATGATTTCCTTGATGAAGTAATGAAGGGAAACATAACTTAAGATGCACCACACTAGGGTTTGTGACTGAAAGGACTATTTGTGAATAAAGATCAGTCTCAGGATGTTACATCTCTCTTAATTAAAAAAAAAAGGACCAGTTGCAAACACATCCCAAAAATAACCATTACCTGAGCAACCTTAGCCCATGCATACCTTTTTTTCTTTCTATTATTCTGTTTTTTTCCCTTCTTTTTTACTATATTCTATGTTATAGGACAAAACAGAAGGCAGATGAGGGTAGGATTGAATGGCCGGCCATCCATCCATCCATCCATCCATCCATCCATTCATCCATCCATCCATCCATCCATCCATACCAAAATTCTAAACAAGTGTGCTTCCATGACTACCAAACTGGTCTGTTTACAGACAACAAGCTTGATGTGGGGTCCTACTTCCCAATGGGTGGCAAGTTAAACAAAAAGGGAAAAGAAAAAAAGGACGACAATGTCTGGCTTTGATTTTGATCACCACCAACCCAACCCCAAATTTGTTTCCTGACAAAGCTTTGTGGATTTCTAAGCAATTAGTTCAGAACCTCAGTCATTTCCTTTTATTGTTTGGAAATCTTGACAATAATGCTTATGTCTAGAAGTCATATAGAGCTGACTACATATTATGTTATGTCAGTGGTTCTCAAACTGGGGGTCATTTTAGGGGGTTACCAGATAATTATAAAAATCATATAGCCTACATTTAGCAAATAAATTTGGGATTTGAATCAGGGCTGTCATAATTATCCCACCTTCAAATTTGTAAGCACCTCCCCCTTTCTTTGTGGTCCTTGTGCCTGAGTACATAATCCATTCAAATAATCAGCCCAGAACTTACTTTCCTGACCACCGGCCCATGAAACATGTTGATCTCTTATTAACTGACATCAGACCGAACCAATCAGATACTTTAAACCTCTTTTGGCTCTGTTCTAGTGGATGCAGCTACCTGTCAGAACCGAGGAGAGAAAACTGAGAGGAGGGGCAGAAAAACTGCACGATCATAAAGAAAAAAAAAGACGCTGTCAAATGTCCAAGAATGATTGACATGTTTGCTACAGCAGGACCTTCATCAATTGCTGTGGATGATGATGATGATGGTGGAAGCTGTGGTAAGCTGCACCGTTTTCACATCACTGAGGCTCTGTTCTGATTAAACCCAGTAAGTCTGATCCATACGAGCCAGTTAGCAGTTGAACACGCTAGCTGTTCACAGAGTTATGATGAAGTGATGACAGCATGTCAATAAAACAGCTGTTTTATTACATTTATTAAATTAATTGATGACGTCAGTCATTAGTTATGGAAAAAATTATCATAAAAAAAAGCTTAAAACCAGGAGCTAAAAACAAACTGAAAAGCCCCAAAAAGTGTAAACAAACCGCCTTGCAGGACCTTGGTGACCACCTGTTTGAAGTCAACATCATTGTCCACATTAGCAGAAGTCTGCAGGTAAGAATGAAGTTCACCAGGAGAACAGCTGGTTAACTGGTTCTGTTTACTATTTAAAACCGGAGATCTTAAATTCAGTTATTTTATGTCTTCCTGAACTAATTGTCTTATTAAAAGTGAGAACATGATTTTTAACCATCATTCATCAACATTAACAGTGAGTCAACAGCTTTCTGATTTTATATATCAGCATATTTGTTCTGTGTTGTGAGCTGATAGTCGGATATGTTTGGGTCAAAATGTGCTAGAGGCAGTTTATGGACAATATACAGAAATAAAAATACTTTTTAAGATTTAAAAAATTATTATTATTTATCTTACACCTTAGTCTGTATGTTAATACTGATGCAGCGGTTTTCCTCTTTACTGAAGAATCTAATCATTTTGGACATGACTGAATCATTATGTTAAACCTGGTTGAGATATCATCTCCAGAAGAGGAGAGCAGGCAGCAGACACAGAAACTCTATTTCTACACTTTGTCCAGGAACAGTTTTCATCTGATCCAT
>JBBBVU010000019.1:5025039-5036743 GCA_037177055.1 Atherinosoma microstoma
GACTGAATCATTATGTTAAACCTGGTTGAGATATCATCTACAGAAGAGGAGAGCAGGCAGCAGACACAGAAACTCTCTTTCTACACTTTGTCCAGGAACAGTTTTCATCTGATCCATCATTTCTCATGTCTGTTCTTTCTATTTTTTTCTCCATCAAACACAAAATATGAAGATTGCTGCTCTAAGATTCACAATTGCGATGAAGTATAGATTTACATTTTCTTAACAAATTACAATGTTGGAAGTATTTAACATGTTTACACTCTGATTTTTTCTAACTCGCTGCATGGTTTTAAGGAGTTTCACATTTGATATTTACGTTAAAGGAAGCACAGAGATTTGTGGTCATGATTGTTTATGGGCCAGTCTTGGCCAAAATACCAGGGCTGATTTTTTCCCCAGTCTACTCCTGCTTGTGGTAAAACTTGACAATAAAATGACAAATTTTATAAGTTATTGGGGGAAGTAATTATGAGATAGCTGACAAAGAAAAGCATAAATAAGATGCAAAACTTCAGTATGTCCAATCCCACTTTAAAGTATTCATGTTTTCAATAAGTACTACTTCCTGAGAAACCATATTATGGGTGTCTTGTTTAGCACCTTGTTCCTATTGTGAATGGATTCAGGGAGACCCTGTGTAAGAAAAGATTATTTTTTAGTCAAAATGCATCTTAAGAGTAAAAGCTAGACTCTACAAATGAACTAAGACCTTGTAAGCAGCAATTTCTTCCATGACTTGAGCATGACAAACATCACAGAAATGACTAACAGGGTTTATGTACATGCTGATACACGAAGGGACTTACTGAGAAGAATGATGACACAGAGCAGTATGGCCACCAGAGCTCCAGTTGTGAGGCCATCTGAGAAGGGCAGGACCTCTGGGCTACATGACTGCATGTTTCCACGGCTGTCACAAGCACATACGCGAACAATCAGTGTACTGGTGCTGCTCTGAATGGGGTAGTCATTGTCCGAGATCACCACAGGCAGCAAGTACACGCTCATCTCACGCCGGCTGAACCCTCCCCTCCTTGTCAGGATATTGGCAGTGTTATCTGCAGAAAGATGTAGATTGGGCAAATCTTGTCAATAATGTAACGATTCAGTTAGTTCAATGGTCTGATAGAATCGTAATCTTTCTTTCCTTTCTCCTCTCCAATGTGACATATGGCTTGTAATAGTCTTGCTGGATATTATGCAGTCATCTTGTAGACTAACTGGTGGTTAAATGAACAATAATTGTATTGTAATAATAATCCATATTGCTAAATAGTATTTAAAAAACAGAAAACTTTAGAAAGTTGCAGATAACAAGAAAGTGTAGTCTATTTTGTTTGTTAAAAATCAATACAAACTGGTCCAGTACGGACAGATATTGTAGTGGTTTACTTTGAACTATTGCTCAAATGAATTCTCTGCATACTGTAGGGGCTTTATGGATAAACCAAATTCAACTGAACTGAACTTGATGAAATAAAAAAAAGTGTAGCAACAAAACAAAACCAAAAAAGATGCAGTGCCCCCCCCAATCAGTAAATGTTAATCCCATAAGGCTTTTAATTGTAAGGATTTCTGGTAATATTTTAGCTGGCATGTATAGATTAAATCTTACCTTCTTTGTCAACAATAGTGAAATTTGGGTTGGTGGCACTTATACTAAAGACAAACTTGTGTCCAACCAGGGGTTCATCTGTGTCAACAGCACTTATTGTCTGTATCAGCTGCAAAAAACACAGTAACGTTTAAGGATTAGGCAGCTATAAACCATCAAATCCTAGTAACTTATTTTCTTGGTTGTGGTGTGAGGCAGTACTGACTTGCTATTAATCTGGGTAATAGGATAATTAAGGCTTTTATGAAGTTGCATAGTGAATTTAATAGATCTCTCTTAGCGATTAAAGATTATTACACTCTGTGCGCAATGTGTATTTTCATAACTTTGCATTGCAACATCACCTTGCAGATATATGAATAATTACATTGCTATATGAATATCTGTGAACATAATGACTGCGGCTCCATAAAACTATAATCACACTGACATGATCTCCATTGTCTTCATAATTCAGGATAATAATACATGACAGCCTCAGTCATTAATTTGATAAATTTGTGATAGAGTTAAAGGATTTGTTGCCAAGTCTGACCTTGTGTTTACATAATTGCTTGTCTAACTAAATCCTTTTGATATGTTTTGCACACAACGCCATGAATTTCATGTACCTGTCCTGCTTTGACATTCTCACAGACAAATGTATCGTAGGACATAGCAAACTCGGGTGCGTTGTCATTGACATCCAACACCTTAATAAAAACCGGCACTCGAGTTGTCTGACGAGGATTATCTAAAACAAACAAAGGTACAATTATGGCTTGCATGAGAATCTGCTCTGACCATCCATTGCTATTATTTATACTCATGACAAAACAGTAAAAAAGTATTGAAACATCAATTACTTATTTCGGTGGCCACCACAGAGATATTGTGCCATTTGGACATTTCTCTGTCCAGGGCTTTCAGCGTTGTGATTGTCCCATTCACAGAATCAATATTAAACAGCCTCTCAAGATCTGTGTGCCGATCAATGGAGTATCTGCAGGAAAAACACAAGTTGACATTAAAGCCAATACATTTTTGCTATTGCCAAGGACATAACAGCACACATGAACAAAAAAGTGAAATTTTGTTTATTTCTGAGCAGTTAAAAGGAAAACAAACTAAGAAAAACATAGACCCCCCCCCGTCATTGTTATTGAAAGAAAAATGTATTCCATGCTCTCCTTTGTCAAAAGATGATACGTCTTTACATGAGCCTTCTCATTTATCATAGTCGCCTCTCCTGTTTAGCTGAAATTTGAATATGCAACGCAACACGCCATGTGGCATGGGCCGAGAGTGGCATATCTCTGTGTCAGGGACAGGCAGGCGCCATATGTGTGGAATGGGGGCTCTGCGCTGTGTGAATCGATAGAGCAAATTAGACTCTTTGACTTTGTGCGGAGCCACAGAGGGCTTACATAATTCTGGGAAATAAACAGTGTCTGTATTCACTTCACAGGACCATCGGCATCTTCCACTGGGAAATCACCAGCAGGGATTCATGAATAATATTCTTTTCTTTCCTCTTTCACAATGACACGTGGCTGGGCTGATGGATTAGATTAAACTGGGTGGGCCCATTTTCATCATCACTCTACAAAACTGATAAGAGGAGACTTTGTATATCTACCATGACTCACTTGTACTTGTATTGATTTATCCTAGTTCATTAAAGCTGGGACAATGACTTCTGAAACAATCACATTACTAGAATAAAGCATAACACCCACTTTGTTCTTGAGGAAATCTTTGCTTTAAAGGCTATTGATTTATTTGTAAGTTTATTTTATAGTAATTACTAAATTCTAAAGGAAATTAAAACAGAACTTAAAAAGATAGGACTAGTTCAGTTAAAGGTCCGAACACGTCTCCTTGTCTCTTGTAACGTACTTGACTGGCTTGTTGTCAGCATCGGGGTCCCTGGCAGACACCACACCAACGAAACTGCCAGCAGCCGTGTCCTCATGTACCTAGATGATGTAAGGGTTCCTGGAGAAAACAGGGGACTCATCCACATCCTCCACCGTTACCTTGACCGTGGCGTAGTCCTTGAATTGCAAACCATGGATGAACCTTGCATCTAAGTAGGTGTTTTTCACTTCCACTCTGAACTCGTAGTCCCTCTTACTTTCATAATCCAGTGCCTAAAGATGAAAGAGCGTGAGAGGGAAAGCTGTAGACTTTTTCATAATAACAGCACGCCTCCAGGATTTTGATATGCATTTCATTTGTCTGCCTTTATCTACGTCATTTTCTAAATTCCAAGTTACAAATCCAAGTCAGGAAAACCAATCTTGAAGATCTTAAGGGAAAAACTTAAAAGAGTTCCTTCCAAAAGACTGTTGTATTATTCATCTTACAGGCTTATGGTATCTGATTTTACACTGCAGTTAAAAAATAAATTCTGTCATATCTTTCTTACAAGAATAAATGCTTTTAGGGGGCATTTCTTGATCTGAAACTTTGCTGTTCTGTCTTCCAATGGTTTAATATCTTCTGTATTACAGCTGGGGTAGAGATGTAGAGAAGATCAAAGGGCAGCGGGAGTTCTATTTAAATTAAAATATGCAATCTAGGCCTTGATTTAAAGTCAGTAAAGGAAAAAAAGATGTAGAAACACCAGTATTGCACTTCTAACTGGAAATGGTTTTTGGTGTTGTTGGGAAGATTTTGAAGACAGGAGAGCTGTTATTTATGGCTGGTAGTTAATTGTGATAACGTACTTTTTTGATTACAATGACTCCCTCTTGTGTAGTTTGGTCAGTGATGATATTGAATGTGTCATGACCACCAACTATGTTGTACTCCATCTCAGCGTTACGGCCCACATCTGGATCATCAGCCTTAATGCGGCCAATGGCGCCTCCGATCTCTGTTGACTCCACAGCAGTAACCCGAAAGGAATCTAAACATGACGGCAAATGAAGCAAATGAATTCAGACTTGCCTGTCAATGAGTTTTAAGTAATCAGTATGCGTAAGAGATTTGTCTTTCAGAGAATGATGACAAATGCTTTTCAGTGTTTAAAAGGCTATTAAAAATCAATGCAGTTCTGATGAGACAAGAGTTCCTCACGGTTTGCAAAGCGTGGCGGGCTGTCGTTGACATCAGAAAGGGTGATGCTGACTGTTGTGGTCCCTGAGAGGCCTCCCATCTGCCCAGCCATGTCTTTTGCCTGGATCACAACCTGGTAGTTCTCTTTGACTTCTCTGTCCATACCAGGAAGGGCTGTCTTAATGGTGCCTGAAAGAAAATTACAATTACACAACTTTTACTGGTTAAAAAAACACAGGTGAAAAAAAAAATCTTTTTTTGGGCTTATGATATTGAATGTTTCATAAAATATGAGGTGAGATGAAGATCTATTGTAACTGCATGCACAACCTTCATTCATACCCTCTAATTTAGCTTGCCGGTTACATTTCAAAGGGAAATCTAATTGTTGATTGGATTTGTTGCTCTAGCATGAGGACTGCTACGTTTTTATGCTGCATATAAGTTGTAGTTCTGTGTTTGGTTTAAACAATTAGAGGTAAGGTTGTTGTTCCTGGATATTTAGCCCTTTCATACAGCAGACCCAAGACTTTTAAAAGCTCATATATAATGGTTATTTCCTTATATCATTCACATTAAATTCTGTAAAACTGTTTGTAGCAACTGGATTATAATTTTGGAACTCTTCTTTAGCTTAAGAAATTAAGAATGTTTTACATATTCAAAATGTCTTATAGATGGATCCTGAATAATGTCATCAGGTATGCGTGTTAACAGGGGGCAGACAGTATACTCATTGTATTTTTTGGAAGAGCTGGGAAAGTGGTAAAATGTACCACTTGACAAAATAAGATGTTTAATTTTCATCAATTTGGGGATTGGGTCTGGTGAATCCCAAAGGCAACAGTCTATTTTCACTTACTGAGCCTGGGAAATTAATATATCTACAGTGTTGCTAATATTTCATATCTCATACAAAATCCAGGTATCATCTTTCAAATTTATTTTCAGATTGAATTGTGATGTTCAAAAGTCTGTGTTATTATCAATCGTGAAATATTTTTTTGAAATTGAGTTATTTTATTATAGAAATTTAAGAACAGTAAAATTGCATGTTTATTGAAATGGTTTGTCAGCAGGTTGGACTTGTCTCCTCAATGTGTACTCATGTAATGTTTGTTAGTAAGTAACCCATTTATTGATGTGTTCTTTAAATGAAACCATGCTGAGTTAATCAGAATGAAAAGCACAGAAAATCTGATAATTTCATATAGTTTTGATTTCATAAGATATGTTTGCATAACACTAAAATCTCCATCTAAGGGATCCTGCTGAGTTTGGCTTACCATTTTCAGAATCCACAGAGAAATAAGGTTGTCCCTGTAGAATGCTATAAACAAGCTTGGCACTGTTCCCATACGTTTGATCATCAGCATCAGTGGCAGTTACTGTGACAACAGACGTACCTGCGAAAGAGAAACATGCAAAGTCAAATTTAATTGACTGTGATACTGAGTCCAAGTCATGATCAAGAAACTGAGTCAACATATTTTTGTTTACTTTCAATTTGCATGGGTTGGCTGCAAGCCTAAGAGCAGTTTTCAGCCATGCAGTAGCTCAAACAGACAGCTTTTAAAACCAGCAGTGCCCTGATGTTACTCATGTTTTTAACCGGTAGCCAGTGACTAATCTCTAACTTTCATGTGAAACCTGAGGCTGCTGAAGTAAATCAAATTAGCTGGCCTAAAAAAGGCAACGATGCCGAAGTAGCTGCAGCATGAAGCTGAAATATGAAATGAAACTTGTTTTATTATTACTCTGCCTAAATTGTTTTTGTTTGTTTGTTTTTTTTCTTTTGATAACGTGTCACTGGGCTGTGGTTGGTCCGTCACATAATCTGTCATTGCCACAAAGTAATGTTAATGCACATAACATTCTTTGTTTATTCCCAAAGGTTAGATTTGGCATTTTAAACAGGAAGAGTACAGAATTTTAGACTTCTACCAAAGTAAAAATCAGCATTGATGTTTCTTTTTTCTTTTCTTTTTTCTTTTTTTTTGACATTTTAACATTTTCAGACTCTTGATCATTGCTGCATTAGACACATATTCAGGCTTTTTTTGTTAACAACTTTGAACCAGCAGTCTCTTTTTGGAAAATCTTTGATCCGCATATAAAACAGCTTCACCTTTCATAGACACCAACACACACATATATTGCACATAATGCAGTTATGCATAATACAGATGCGTTCTAGTGATAAGTGCTTGAAGATTTTGTGTCATTTGTGTCTGAAAAAGTAAAATTAATGAACATCTGAGCTCAGAAAGAGCTCAGTTCCACACAAATATCCTGTCATTGAAATCACTTCCATATTAAGCCCAGCTTTATCCACCCAAGCGTTTCAGTAATGCCACATTGGAAATACTGTCCTTGGCATTCAGGAGACCTCTGCCGTGTCCTGTTTGGGTCTGACTGTCTCAGTGCATACTAATGAACCCTTGAACATCTGTCCCACTTAGTCCCAGCACTGATAGTATAAAGGGGTTGATGCTGATTTTTCATGGCTGGATGGCTTGATAAAGCAGTGTGTTCAGTTTGAACATGTGAGGCAGTTTATTAGTCCAGAGATGAGTAGCCGTGACCCTGACCCACCTCTTTACTGAGTCCATGCAGCTGGGAAATCTAAGGACACCGTATTATGAATTCCAAATTGAGTATTATTTGTCATATAGGCAATTGGGTTTTGATTTACCCTTGATTGCTCCCGTGTACTAATTTGTGGTTGCATAATTGAGGATTGATTTCAACTTGCATGCATTATTTTCATAGGCTTTGTTTATATTCATGCCTACCCATTTATTTATATTACTTGAATTGAATGAAGTGCAATGAAGCAAATACTTAATTGGAAAGACTGACAATCTAAACTTTCAATATTTCTACTGCCTATTAAAAAATGGCAAATGGCAATGCTTGCGATGAATGCCCAATGAGCCTGACCAAACAAATAACAATCTTGGTATAAAAACACTTTTGAACCACTAAAGGCAAGATACATGGTAAACCAGTCTGCTTGCAATCACAGTGGTGCACCTTTTTCGTGGTTATTGTTGTTCTTGTTTTATTTAAAGAAAAAAAAAAAGTATTTTGCTACTTATTATTTTAGTGTAGAAATAATTGATCACAGAAATAAATTGAATGAATTTCCCCCTTTTTTCGCATGTTTGTTGTTTTAAAAAGCACAATAATGCAATTTCCACAAACATGCTTAGAAAAAAAGAACAGAAAATATGACACAATTTTTAAAAAAAATAAGGAAAACAGAAAATATAGAAAAATCAATCAACCAACTTAATTCTAAGATGAAATAAAAGCCTGAACTTACCAACTTCCGACATTTCAGGAACACTGGCGAAGTAGATTTCCCTTGCAAATTTCGGTGCGTTGTCATTAATGTCATGAATTTTTATGTTGAATTCAGTATCAGGCTCCAGCTCTGCATTGGTGTTCCTATCCAGAACCTTTGCAACGAGTGTGTACATAGCCTTTTCTTCTCTGTCCAGCCTTTTGGTGGCGTGGATATCTCCAGACTTCTCATCGATCAGAAACAGGGTCCCTGCCCCGTCACCAGTCAGAACATACTTCACAGTGCCATCTCCTTTGTCCATGTTGGAGTGCAGCTGGAAATTGAAGAGACTCATTAAATACATGGGAATAAAGCATATTTTCAGGCATATGCAGTTTCTGTTGTATTGTATTGGGTTTCTGTCATTCTCTTCACTCTCACATACTGACAAGAAAACACACAACTCGTGCTCTGTTGTACATTAATTCCTTGTAACCATTGGCAACTCCTAAAAAATAAAAGCAGATTTGAATAATTTGAAATTATCTTTGAAAGCACAATAACCAAACATTAGTATTCTACTGCAAAATTTTTTATTTGTTGGCAATACTAAGAAAGGAGGATTTCAAATAGATTTTTCTGACAAAAACTTATGATCCCCAATTCTGGCATGTGGCCATAATTTTCTATCATTTCACTTGAGTTTACTTAGTTTTTCTGAATTGCATCTAAAATCGATTTGCAGATCTTCTCTACATTTCCACCACATTTTAGATATACATTATGAAACTCTCGTTAAAGCTGAAATAATGATGTAAACTCACTGAGGAATCAGTCTTTGTCTCAGCACAGAACATTCTCTTTGCACCCACAGTGTCAAGTGCGACATGGACCATTACTCCAGGTCAAATTAGTGCTAGATTTTTCTTCCAGATTGTGCCTTTGAAAAATGATGAAAATCTGACCTACAGCAACAATTGCTAAAATTAGTCACCTCTGACCTATCCATCACCTTGAAGAGCCTCGAAGTGTCACAGAGGAGTAATGGCGGCATACTGTGACAGACACTTGATTCAAGCTCATTACTGGGCTGGATCTGTCAGCGGATATATTTAGAGCACTATCTCATGGGTTCACATTCTAAATGACAAGAAGTTAGGGACGTAGAATGTACCTCGGTAACTTATTAATATTAATGCCTGCATGCTGTGAGGGAAGTAATTATTTTCCCTGCAGTTGGAAAAGCGATGTCAACAGTACAACTTTGAATGGAAATCAGAAATGCATTGCCAGAGAAGGTAGCTTTCTCTTCGAAAATGGGGAAGCATGTGGAAACAAAACACTGTCAAGTTCAAATGAGCTATATACATAGCATTTGGCATTACAGTTGAAAACATTTTCATGCAAATTAACTCCATTATGAAAGTCTATTAAAGAGGGATATCAGTCAGCTTGAATGTTCACCATTCTTTGTGAATTTGAATTCCCTCTTTAGCTGTAGGCCACTGAACCAAGGATTAAAGGCATGTTGTGAATGCAAAGGCTCCTACTCCAATTGACTATGAATGATGAGAGCATTTTGGCAAGCCATAGAATGTTTGTTTGAATCTTTGCATCCAAATGGGCTTTATATATTGGATAAATGCAGTTCCTTCCTTAAAAAAATGTCACAATTCCACAGATGTCTCTTCACTGGTTGGAAAATCCTTGTCTATGTAGCATGCATTGAGTATAGGTCAGTTCACTATGAAACACTAAACTCTAAAACAACTTAATAACCATCACTATTCAAACAGGCTTTTGTGTGAATTAGGTCAATACGATTTAAGACCATAACAATTATATATTTTTTCCCTTAAGCTTTGATTATGTCCTCCACTAGCTGTAATCTGATCATTACCATATTTCCCAGTCTTGGTTGACAATCCTGTAAAATGGAATTGGAGAAACAAAAGCAAAAAACAAAAATCCATCAAAGGAGCCTATACCTATGCAGACAAGCACCATGTAAGATAACAGGAATTTTACAGTCTTTGCAGGACCTTGTATTTTACATATTTTGCCTTAGTGGAAGCCAGCAGCCCTCACCATGCACACCAATTATTGAATGTTTGTATACTGTTGCCCTCTTTAATTATATGGGCAAAAACATTTCTCCCCTGGTCATATAGATTTCTGCCTGAGTTTTCCTGCAAATAAGGAACAATTGTGCAGAGGTAGACAGTGTTAGTATGATAATATGTAATGTAAAAATAATAGAGCTAGTATTCATCCCTATCAGTGAGATGCAGGACTTGGAAGTCTCAGAAGAAAAAAGAAAGAAAAATATATAATACACTCCATGTAATACACCTATTCAAAATGCACAAATGTTAATAAATGATTGTATTGTGTTAAATTCTATATAAGATGTAGGATGAATCCTAACGGGCTAATACACTTTTGAGGGAGGGGGGGCATTGATACCTTTTTGAGTGTGATGCAAAGTGTTTTCACGCAGCTCTTACAAAATAAGATGTTAGCACTACTATGGTATATTTGCAGAGACTTAGTGGCTCGCCTTTCAAGGCCTAGCAACACAAACACAGCCTTTTCAAGCCCTTACAACAGCAGCACAGAAGAGAGCCTTGATGAGTTAAATCGCCTTGCACAAACACTGAGGAATTGTCAGTAAAGCAGCAAAATCATTGGCAATTCTTGTCAGGTCGCTGGAAAGCATTGCTTGGTGCTGCAAAGAGGAGATAGCAAAATAGAGTGCAGAACGGATACTGAATAATTACTCTTTCTCCGCTCTCCATGCGTCTTTTAAGACCTAGGCTACAATTCTTTATGACTAGAGCACTGTACTTTAATGTGAAATATGCAGGTTAAAGTTGCAGCTTACAGTATCTCTAATGTGCTTTATATTTTCCATTTCTTACACAAAATTTATGCAGAGAGGTATCGAAAAAGGCCCTGCAAATTCCCAAGGTTCCTTATTGTCCAAATATTAGCACAACAAAGTGAGCTACCTTGAATATTTTAATTTAGGGCAGCACATTTTGTTTACAAGGCTCAACACAATGCAGTGTACCAAGAATGTAATAGGATTTAGCTCACTTCAAACACACCACTCCAATGCTCCTGAATCCAAAGTTTGAGGTTGTATTGCTCAGCATTGCAAGTGTTCACACTTCACAGCCCTGCTTAAGAAGTAGGGCACCACAGCTGCAGACAGTGAGTGCTCACACTCACTAATGGCCCTGTGAAAGTCAGTTAAAATGAGATTTTGGTTTTCTTTTTCACTTTTTTCCATGCACTTTCATAGGACAAGAGTAGAGTCATGTGTAATGATTTGCAATCACCTGTCTTTGCCATTCTGTAAGGTATCCGTTCAGTAAGCCTCAAAGCAGCATGTCTTTTAAACACCGATAAGCAGTGTGAGCTGTAGTTATTAGAGAGCAAAAGTGCACTTCTTTCTTTTCAGTTAAGCAAAAGCCTACACATGAGTGTGACTGTTCTTTACATCAAATTTCATTCCCATTATCAAGAAATCAACCTCAAGTGACAGTGAATGTGCATAGGCTGATTGAAGAGGTTTGATTGAGTGTGAAATAAACAGGGTTTCTAACAGTAAGCTCCTGAAGGCCATTTAGCGATTTTTATGTGGAAGACCATCAAGGCTATGCTGGTTTTGTAGCTTGTTTCAATCCTGTCTTTCAGGGAAAAAAAAGAAAGTTCTTTTCTTCTTTATTTTATGTTGCATGCCTGCTTTT
>JBBBVU010000019.1:5037636-5049055 GCA_037177055.1 Atherinosoma microstoma
CAAATGTACCAAAATGTGATGTACTTTTTCACAACTGCTAGCCAGCGTTTATTCAAAACAATGGCAGTAAGTGCCTGGTGAGCTGCAGAACGTTGCAGTATACGTCTGTCTTTGTTTTGCTGTTTACTAGACACTAAATGCGGCTATTTGAATAATTGATGCTTCTGTGAATGATATGGCAAATTGTCATCACAATCAAACTTCAGTCATTGGACAGGCCATTGGCAAAACTGCCTTCAGAAAAAAAAAATCTTTTTTTTTCTAAAAAAAAAAATGGTTTTAACCCTGGAAGATAGTTTCTCTGGGATTTTGATCTTTGGGCATTTCAAGAATCCAGCTGCTTTGGAAGGATCAGAAAGTTGAGGCAGGAACCAAAATTAGAGTATGCCAAGTGCAGGAGTCGTCAAACCATATTTTGAGTGACAGTCTTTAAAATACCATACAGAATGCATACAGCACAACTTTTTTTCTCCAACTGTTAGATATATCATGTAACAACACTAAAACATTGAGTTTAATTTCACATGGACTTAAACTTGATTTTTATTCATGAATCTCTTCAACTTGTTCCGTCTCTCTGCCGCAGAGACTGTTGCTGAAACTCTAAAATTAAACTGATGGGATTAGTGATGCACATCGCCACAGCTTCTTCTGTAAAGCAGAACAGCAGCATGTGCCTGCCCCATTCTCCCCCACCACCGCCAGTAATTTATTACAGCCTCATGTTTTTCTGACAGTTTAATAGTGAATGATATTGGACAGAGGAAGCGTGTGGAGCTGGTGAATGTGATTGCTGTCATGCCACAGAAGTTGGGTGCCAAAAAGCATCAAAGAGTCGGGGTGAAAAAAGCCACATCTCACCAGTCACTGACATGTCACTGGATGGCCCCATTTATACTTAGCATTTGCTTTGCTGCTTTATCACATATCACAAGAGGTGAATTTCATTGCCCTTTTTGATGGATATGTTTTCTTCCTCCCTTTCTTTCTTTTCCATTTGTTGTTTGCTGTTCCTTTCTCTTCAACCACATCAGGATGATGGTTTTTGCAAAAGAAGTTGTCACATCCCCCTACTCAACCTTTCACGAGACACTTGTTTACTCCAGAGAATGAGGTGTGTGATGAAAGCCAGCTTCCTCTGAGAAAATTGGCTGTCGACAGTCACCTCATTTCCCTCCGAGTTGATAACTGTAGCGTTCCATATCACACCTGTCTTTATAGTGCTAGTACGGGTGAGCTGACAGGAACCTCTCTGATCTGGTTGAATACGGCTGAGTTGCATTGTCTTCAAGTTGCAAACTCTCTGGGAGAAGAGTGTCTTGCAGAATTATTATTATTTTTTCTTTTTTTTTTTTTTAAAGATTGGTCTGAAAAACACTCCTTATTATAGCTGTTTCCTGGAATTGATTTAGATTTTGCACTCATCTGTTCATTTGAGCCTTTTCTTAAGAAGGGAAACCTTTGTTAAATATTTCTTTTGAATAGCTTCTATGAATATACTGAAATACATATTTTAGTCACATTAATGTCCATCCAAGAGGATATTGTCAAAGCTTTGTAAAGATTGTCATAGTTGGATTTGTTGTTTGTTACATTATTTCCTAATGACTTGTGAATGGGGCTTCATAAGCATAGAATATAGTTACATCCTAACCATTATGAAGGCAAGTTTATTTGTATAGCATCTTTTATGTACAAGACAACTCAAGGTGCTTTACATAAAACAAGCATTACAGTGGGGTGCAGAAGAAACATTAAAAAGTACCTCAAAAACAAAAAAAACCTTTTAAAATAAATAAATACAATAAAAACAGAACAGAAACAGAAACCACAGGTAAATTACAATTAAAAGCAAGAGAAAAGAAAGAAGAAAAAAAAACAGACAAACAAAACAACTGGTTGTGAGACTTGTGTAATCGACTTCGGTTTTTACTGATGAAGCCAGATGATCTTCTTTGGCAGCAGCATTTGCTCAGAAAGTAACCAGGTGTACTTTGAATTTAGATCAACAGTACTGTGTAAAAGTATTCATTTCTTTATATTTTGCTTCCAGGCCACCATACTTGCTTGTAATGTCTTAGATTGACCTTCCACAATGGTTCTCCAGACTCTCTGAAAGTCTTTTAAAGTATTCATTTGGACATTGTCAGATTTTTCACTCATTTTTAGTCCAGATCTTGTACCTGAACATTTTCAGAGGAATGTGCATTTTGTCATTAAACCACTTATTATTAACCTGTGACTTGTTCAAGCTCAAGGAAGGAACCAGGGTTGTGTGTACACATGATAGCAAAGCAAAGGAAGAATTATAAATGGTATTTCAAGCACTTTGTGACAAGCTGCCTGTACCAAAGACTCAGCTTCATATACAAAACAGCCATATAAAACCATTTCAGCAAAGACCTGACACAGCACCTGAAAGATGTATCTGGATCTTTTCGTTTATTCATCTCCTGTTCGCCAGAGCTTTATCAGAAAAGGTCTGCGGTGTGTGTGTGTGTGTGTGTTTCTGTATGCGAGTGTGTGTGTGTGTGTCGGGAAGGGGACAAGGATAGCAAATAACACAAGAACTGGACTGAAAATCATTGGCAACAGGAGTGATGAATCCTCCCCAGTGTCTGGACCTCAACATTATTGAAGTATTGTTTGATCATCCTGGCATAGAACGAGACAAAGTTCAGCCAACATCCAAAGCAGATCTTACAAATGTCATTTAAGGAGTCTGGAGAACTTTTCCTGAAGACTACTGAAAGAAATGACCAGAAAGTTTGAATGAAGGTGCTCATAAGAAATACTGACTTTTAACTCATTAAAACTGTGCAGACTGTGCCATTAATGTTTCTGCATGTTTCTTGGTAATAAAAAAAAATTAAGTGTGGTTCAAAACTTTTGCACAGTACTGTAATTATACATTTTCCCTGTGGATTAAGAGTACTCCAGAAAGCAGATGAGACAGTATTTGTTTTCACTCATATGTATCTGAGAGCTCCAGTTAACTGTACCTGTGACAGCCAGATTTTTGGCAGCCCATCCATCTTCAGCCAATTACATTAAATACTCCTTCAACCAGCTAAGCCTTCTATAATTACTCTTCAGGCAATGTGTTTGGGCACCTTACCTTGCCAACATATTGATGGTCATTTCCTGCATATTCCTCAAGCAGAAAGAATTGATTCCACATCCAACCACGTTTGGAACGCTGAAGAACCTTCCCATCACTCTCTGGCATCCCAAACAGATTCCCAATATTCCCAGGCATGAAAGGAAGGGCAGTACTGGGCCACAGGATAGAGAGCATCAGGAGGAGCAGAGCTTGATTGGTAATCATGGTATCCAATCAACTGGGAAATGTCTGGAATGACTTCTGAATTATGGAGATAAGCTTCTGAGAGGATGAACACTAGAAGGTAGTGTCAGCAGAACAGACATTGTATTCCTTTAAAGATGTCCTTTAGATCTGTATAAAGAGAGGAAACTGTAATTAAACAGAGTATCATGACTCTACATGGCACTTTACATATCTCTTAAAATCTTTGCATGGTAGAAAATAACTAAAATAGCATGCAAATAAAATGGTAATACCTGTGTACAAATAAATTCTTTCAGTTTGCGCTTTATGAGGGCAGCAGGTAAAGCAAAAAATGCAATTACCGAAGGGGAATGATTTCCATGTGCTTTTTGCAATGGAAGATCAGCATAAAAGTGCTTCGACAAGCATGCAGGAGCTTTTCTAAGATCAGTAGATATTAAGTTGAATTTAAACATAGTCATTCTGCGACACGATGAATGCAATGACAAGTTTTCAAATCCAATTTATAATTCTACAAAGTTATATGTTCATTAGATTAGAATAAGTGCAGATTCAGATAGAAACAGGAGAGTTTATTCGACAAAATTGTACTAAAGTGAAAAAATGATTGTGGCAAGAAATACTTTTGGGTTCTTTGGTTTTCTTTTTATTTATGTGAAGCATTTTCATTTGTTACTTGGAGATACTCTAACTCACTTCATATTTACTTTTAATATTCCTTTGACATCTCATCAAAATCAGATTTAATTTCAACGTATTCCTCACAGCCTACCTGGGATCTATTTGTTTAAATGTCCACCTTTTAAAGGCTGATAATTTTAGTTTAGTATGCATGTATAATTAGAGTGAGCAGCACTTCACTAATTATTAGTTGCATTAGATTAGGCCATGGATGTGCTTCAAAGCTATTGAGCATGTTTGAAAAGCTTAATACATGTGTTTCTGGGAGCAGAGTGCTTCTGACACAAGGATGAGACACAGCCCCAGAATTCTCTTTACAAATGCAGTTGCTGTTTTTATGTCTTTCTTCACACACACACACACACAGTGCACAGCTACAGAACAACATCCACTAACATGTGGAAATAGATTGTATTGCTAAAGGGAAGTGTTTTTTTTCATCTCTTCCATCATCCCCCTTTCACACTTCCTCATGATTTTGGCTCTAGTTATTACTGTTAGGAAATTTTATTGATTTTCCACCCTCCAGGATGTAGTGATGTTCTCAAAAAGAGGAAAATCTAAACAGGCAAGAAGTGATTGCCAAAACCACCAAAAAATGATCCCCAGTTACCTGTCAGGCTTTGTGCTGCTTTGTGGTATTGGGAGTGTTCCTCCAATTCTTCACTAAGGCGGTGTCCCCAGCAGGACTGGCCCTGATAGGTAATTTGGGTGTGCATGCATAATTTATGGTCTTTTAGAAGTTAATCCTAATAAATCTTTCCTCTCTTTCTAAAAGAGCCAATTTAGAAAGGGTTCCAGTATAAAGGCTAGAGTACGAGAATTATCCTGACAAGCACTCGCTGTTTACCTCAGGGAATGCTGTTGTAAAGGCACATGCAAGTCAATTCCTCTTACTTTTGTTCAGGGCTTTTAAATAGACGGTTATGTCAGTGGAGTAAGTCGCATTAACAAAGGCTCCTCTACTGTCTATGAACAAATGAGTATTATTTTTCTATTGATTGAAGTGTAGAGCCAAATATAAATGACTGTAATCTTTTGAATAGAAAAACAAAACATGTTGCTAATGAGATATCAATGTAAAACATGACTCATTATGTTTTGTTGTTATATCCCAGGAGGTTTTAACTTAATTAAATCTTTTCAATCAAATTTATTTTTTAAATAATACCCATGATCATAATGAAAATGAATGAGTTAATCAAAATAATTTTTTTATAAACATGATCTTAAGTGTGATGGAGTATATGTTGGGTACTATAGCTTCAGCTGAACTGCCTCAAAACTTTCAAGAATCCATAAAGAACCGACTATACGCTGACAGGAAATTTAATAAAATTCAGATAGTAAGGTAAATGGCTGTTTTTTGCAAGTTTTTCACAGTTATTTTCCTGTATGAAATGTGACATAAGTGTGACACATGCATTACAGATATCAGGAAGCGCTGCCTTGCAATTAATCTAGTCTGATGCTTGTGATTGCATTTTCTAATTATCATTCCAGCCTGTCCTTGAGTTTTAATAGCATTCTGGATATTAATCTTTGATGTGGTGCGCTTATTAAGCATTAGGCCAATGTTTCTTTGCAGAATTCTTCCAAACACTCCATTAAAGGATGAACGAGCAGGCTGAATCCATGCCAGATCTTATAGACTCGAGCTGAATTAGCTCAACTTGTTCAGCCTATTAAATAGTGGGGTGTATTTTAAAGAAAAAAAAAAAGTTGTTTATGATTACATTAACTTGTAGCCTGCTTATATGGCTTGGCATTAAAACACACGGATGTTAAGAAATCAAATTGTTAAATATGCTTTTAAGGGTTGTCTAAGGGTGTTATTCTTAATCTTGTCAACATACTGGCTGGCAACAGCTCTGCTGTGCTTCATTTCTCTAGTCTGCAAATTATACATTCTTGTTTTGCTGAATAAGAATATCTTTGATCAGATATAAACGAGCTGTTCATCAGGATATGCTTCCTCGAAAAGCACAGCCGCGCACATTGCTCAGTATGAATTTTCATGCACATGCATTCAAAAACTGAGCATGCAAGCTTCCCTAAAAAACCTAAACTGAGCTCTGCAACTAAGCACATTTGTGGATTCTTAGAATTTGGGAGGACAATAATCATATGTACAATATGATGCAGATGTCAGGTTGGTTAAACCCCCTTTAGAGGTCTTGGGAGTATAATAAATTAATATTTCTCTACACGAGTCACTATTAAGACTATAAATTGACTTTTAAAATTTTATCTTGGTGCAAACCTTGTTTTTATGTCTGCTTATGCCATGCACTGTCAGTACAAGCAGGATATTTGGTATTTCCATGTTTTGATAAAAGTATTAAATTCCAGAGAAACAGATTTCAGCGAGAGCTAATATATATAAGTAATAGCAACAATAAGAACTCAATAAAAACCTTGGCTCGTCCTGGTTTTTCATGATGTAATGCATTTATAGCAGTACTTCCTAAATTGTACTGTGTATGATCATAAACATAACTATAAATGAATTCATTCACAGATGCAGTGTTACATAAGGGTTTGGTGACATAATCAAGTCTCAACTATCTAAAACCTCCTACCTTCCTCACAAATATTGACCTAGTTTGAAACTACTGGCTTTTAAATCCAATTTAAATTCCAGTCTTTAGTTTTGGGATCAAAGAATTCAACAAGTGCATACATTCTGTGAGATGCATGCATGAATGCAGAGAGAAGGGCATTCTCTGGGAAAGACGCACAGAAAACTGACAAGGTCATCAAACTGCTATGAGGATTAGTCTTGGTCATTTTTATGTACTTAGTTTATCCGTTTAATGATGAATAAATACAGCATTTGTTTTCTGACAAAAACTAACTGTATGTGTAAAGTGCGTGTAGAAGCCGGCATTGTGTGATTGGCAGTTTGAGTGGCTTCAGTGATCGCCTGCTGGTATTGACAGACCTGCACGGACAGAGTATAAATCCAGCAAGAGGGGCGTTGATGCACCAAGACGCAGCACCTGTGCAAACCTCCACTTGGTGGAGCCCTAGGCCTTCCAAAGTCGGCCTTTGGTGGCTGCGGTCTTTGGCAAACCTCAGCAAGCTGTATTCATGTTTTGAAATCCTCAAAGCAATTTTGTGATACAGTGCACACTTCCTTGTTAAAAAGCTACTGGGGGTTGAATGCAGAGATGGGGGGGGTTCTTTTTTGAAAAGGGTATGTTGACAGTGAAAAGGATAACACAAAATGCAACCTATTAATTGTTGAGGAGGGGGAAAAAAAACAAACAAACAAATGGAACCACATAGTTTTGCTTTGATGCCTGTGTGAGAGTCTATGCATTTTAACAGGGTAATAAGGAGGTCTGCACAGAAATTGAAGCTAAAACACAAAAAAAAAATAAAAATAAAAAATGACAGACTGCCAGAAGAGAGAAAAAATATATACACTGGAGTTTAATCCAAACTAACATTACTTTTCATCTACTGATTCTATTGATTTGTTTTATTTTGCTTTCTTTTCTGTTCTCACTTTAAAATATGCTTCTTCTTTTTTTCTAAATACATATTCATGTTTGAACCTTTAAACCCGCTGTGTAGATGCTCATGAGAGCCTCTTTATCTGTGTGGGAGAATGATTTCCACCACTTTTCATTTTAATGCTGAAAGGTCACTCCACATCTGACAATAATTCAAGAAGCATGTTAATGGCTAATTTGCACTAAACAATGATGGCATTGCATTGATGACCTGAAAGCGTGCCACTAAACCCCAATATATCACTTTGGCGTCTGTAAGTGAGGCAGCTCACCGAGGACTAGGCAGCTAGGAAAAAAAAAGGCAAGAAATAGAGAGTCGTGGCTGGATTAAGTTTGTGCAGTGGAGCACATGTACATACACTGTAACACTGTTGGCTGCTCGTCTTGCAATGCTCGAACACCATGATAAACACCTTGAAGCGTTTTTAGAGATATGAATGGTACAGCGCCTTTCCATCAAATCTGCCTGTAGCACACTGCAAGTACGATTCTTCCTCACTGCCACTCTGCAGACAGACTAATACACACACCGCTTGGCTTAGACGCTTAAAAAATGTGTTCACACACTCAGATGCGCACACTTGCAGAAAGTCGTATATACTGCACATGTCCACTTAAACAGGTGCATACACCTGCCGCACACATGAGCATGCACATAGGCATGTGGACACATCTGTGGGTGCATAAGATTGAGTATTTGGATGTAGCAGAATGGGAAACAAAAGTTAATATCAGTTTCCAGTATGATCATTAGCTAAAACATCCACCTTAAAGTTGCACGCATCCTGTCAGACAGTTGTCATAGGGATGAATTTAACGGAGAGTTATCATTATATATAACATTAAGTCTTATTCGTCACAAAAAAAGAAGATGATTGAGTATATTCTTGATCACCGCTATGTGGAGTTCATGTCCTTATCAAGCACACCTTACATGTACACTAAACTGAATACTGGCACACAAATAGTTTTTTTTTCTAGTAGCTGTTTTTAGCTTTTCTTTAAGTTGCAGTACTTATTCATGATGATATGTCTTCATTGCTTCATTAGTATGGCTATGCCAGTGCAATGAAGAGATCATCCCTTTGGAGTCTGAAGGCAGAAAAAAATAGAGATTTACTCTAAAATATTAGTCAGAAAAAAAAAGCCCATACCTTTGGTTTTCACAGCTTAGCATCCATCTGTGTCATTGGGTGCACAGTTCTGTGTTCCTTCTCCTTAGCAGTGCTTAGCGGCGGAGAATCTGACTCCTCACGGCAGTGCTTACATTCCAGGACTGACAACAGCACAGCTGGTGCGAATGTGTATGGGACTCTGTGTGTGTGGAAGAGAGTCTCTCGCTTCCCTCCCTCACTCTTTGCGTCTCTCTTCCCTCCCTCGGTCCATTTCTCCTCCCCGCTCTCTTGCTCCTCTCCCCTTTTCTCCTCTGCACTTTCTTTCTCTCATCTCCTCACACTCCCTCTGTGTCTCTCTCTTTCTGTCTCCTCCTCCCTCTCTTTCTCTAGCAGTGCATCACTTCTGGCGGTGGATGTCACCGAGGCTGAAGCTAAGGCGACTCTGCCCCTGATTGGATGCCATTCACAAGTTACCGATAAAGAAAAGGGGGAAGAGGAGAAAGAAGAGGGAGGGGAAGAGTGGGGGAGGGGTGAGGGAGAAAATAGTGCCCTTACATCCCAGTGAGCATCAGTTGAGTTTAGAATAGAGAAACATGGGAGGTTAGAGGCTGAAGAAGAGGGTGGACTCGGAATGCATTCAGAAAGTGACTGCTCTGACAGATCGACTGTACAGTGTTTGATGTCTAAAGCAATCGGCTCCATCTAATCTTCTTTCAATGACAGTGGAATGAAGGAGAAAAAGGCCATAACTTGTAAATCAACTACACGGCAAAGGAGAGGGGGGGGGGTTGTCATTTTGCCCTGTTCATCTTCATCTTTGTCTCTCGTCCCGCTGACTTGGCCAGCAGTATGTGGCAGGTGTACACACAGTCCAGGCACTCTGTCATCTCTTCTCATTATGTGCCACATGTTGGATGCATATCAATCCGTCTCCATGCAGTATGCTATTGAGAGTGATATAACATTTCAATTCAGTCGAATGGAACGAAGGGAAGAATGATATATCACAGATGTGTTTGATGCTCAGATGCGAGACAGAAAGGAACGGGGAATGATAATTCCTCAGATGCCAATATCCTTCCCCCAACATATACCTTGACCAGATAAACGCTCGGATGAAGTGACTTTGAAATGTATGGTATGCCAATCATAGCTGCGCTGTCAATGAATAATTTAAGAAAAGCAGCAGTTTCACCGGCCAGCCTCATCGGAGCTCAAATTTTATCTCCCGGTATCAGTGTGAATAGATAAGCAGCTCAAACTCTGCACCAGATAAATAAAAATGCAAACAGGCCAAACTAATTAACATCCAAATGAGCAGTGAGGTAGCCTCCCTCTGATACCAAGCCAAGTCCTCACACTTCATAATTCACCCCCTCGTTGGGTTCATGGAACTGAGAGATTAAGAAGTAGGTGTGTGTTTGTATTTGTTCATGTGTTAATGTGCTGGCTTTTGTGCTACAGTTGTACGTACTACTAGCAGAGGAGAGGTATGCTGAGTTTATTTGGACTTGTGTGTGCGCAGGATAGATGTGCATGTATGCACAAGGTCTGTGTGTAGTGCTCCTCGCTAACAAGCTGCTAAAAAAAGGAGGCTATTTTGTACATTTCTGCATAGAATTAGTATTAATTTACTTGCTTTTTACACCCCTGGGATGTTAATTACGCTGTTGTTACACAGTCCAAATAACCTGCCAAACATCAGAGAACAAGAATAAGCATTGTACTAAACAGCTTAAGGAAGCATGTCTCAGATGTGCAGTTACCCACTACCTTAAAAACACACAAGTGATATCTCCTCATCTTTACTCCCTCAGCTGCTAAGACATGCATTTTCCAAATTCACATTGTTTTCTGTCTTATCTTCCTGATAGGGACTCCATTACATTAAATCAAAGTTTTCCAGGCTAAAGAAACAGCTTCCTTAAGTAAAGGGTGTCTCCTGATCCTCCCAATTCACAGTGTCAGCCCCCATCAGCATCATCAGCACACTGCACTTGCATTCACCTCCACAGTTCTAGTTGCCACTGATTAGTTCTCTGATTTCCTTCGCTTTCCCAAAGGAACGCTCAAATGTGGATGTCTACCCACTGTTTGCTGTGCTGGCATAACAACTGCAGATGCTGATAGGTTATTGATATAGCTCTCTGTATGGCAACCACAAGACCACATTAGCAGGGCACTGGCAGTGCAGAAATTTTGTCCTGTTGCTTCTAATCGATTAGTCATGCACATCCTTGATGTGATATATATATATGTATATGTGTGTGTACATATATAGTTGAAATAGTCACAAAGGCCCATTTATGCTTGATGCTGAAGACAGATATATCAACACTTTTGTCCATCTCCTGCATCATTTGCAAATGTAATTTGGTATTTTCCGGTGGCCTTGAAGATTCTTTAATTGATGCAACAAATGGAGCAATACAACCGGCACCCACTTGTAGAAAAATGGACTTTAAAACCATGACAGTATGAGGGTGACAATGTATGACAACATTTGAGATGGAAAAACCTATTCACGTACGTAGTGGAGCATAAATGGACCTTTATGTCTCATTGTGCAGATACATGGTGCTGTTTACAGCACTGTGTGTTAAAAGAACAGTGTGGAGGGGGAGAAAGAGAGATGCACAGCACAGGTCTGAGTTAGGGATGGGCAAAACCTGGATGAGAATCAGCATGTCCAAATCCGAGACCATGGTCCTCAGGCGGAAAAAGGTGGAGTGTTCTCTCCGGGTTGGGAGTGAGGTTCTGCCCCAAGTGGAGGAGTTCAAGTATCTCGGGGT
>JBBBVU010000019.1:5052479-5068377 GCA_037177055.1 Atherinosoma microstoma
CTGGTCCTGAAGTCATTCAGAGTTCACAAAGTCTTTCAGGGGTTAAAATATCATAATACTATATTTTTTCCAACATTGAATTATTTCGCTTTCCTATTTTATGACCAACATTGGAACAGTATTTAAAAGGAAGCAGCATTCTAACTTAATTCTAAGGGATCCATTCTTTTCTTTCAATACAATAGATGTCCAAAAATTTCTCCCATTGAATAGCACAAATAAAATATTCATTCAAAAGTCTTGCTTCGGTGTAGTGAAAAAGTTAATTGATAAGCATCCTTCATTTTTTGAGTTCTCTCATTTTTCCAAAATGTTGTCATATTTGTGTATTACTATATGGTAAATGTCAGAGCTATCATTCTGATTGCAAACCAATATATCTGCATGTACGTGTTCTTCACAGAAGTTCCTGTTCGCTGAAGAGATATTCTTGTCACAACTCCAGTTCTTTTGTCACATTTGACTCAACAGTCAAGCAGATTCTACATGCAAGCAGTTTGTGTTGCAACATCAAAAGTATAAAGGATCAGCCGTTGCCTGTAGCTTTCTTTTTGTAACATTTCTGTAAAGTTATTGCATAATTCCACACACAGTGTGAGCAGGATTTGAGGATATAATCAAATTTTTGCAGTCGAAGCACTTACTCTGACCAAATACCATTGAGTGAGAATGCACAACAAAGGCTCAGATCCCGGTTCAAGGACACTCTGACAGCGTAAATGGCTGTTAATGGCCACATTTGCTATTACATATCCTAAACCTTGACTGTAATCTTTTATCAATGTGGCATCATGAACATAGTTACAGAAAGGAGGCCTTAAATGAGGAATTATGTTTTGCTATTCAAGCTAATTATTTTGATAATTTCCTCTATTTATTGGCAACATTATTATTATTGGCAACATTATTATTTAACATTATGTCTGTTTTTTGTTGTATCCTTTTGGCCTTCCTTTAGCTCATAGCAGCATTTAGTGTTCCCATAGGAACGTGCTGATTAGCCCTCCACATATTTGAATTTGATTGAAATGAAAATCTACAGTAGTTGATTATGGAACAACAAAGAAAACGCTCTATAGTTCAGTAGTTTGCAATTAAGGCTTTAAGGCAAACATCACCGCAGACTTGGTTAATTTTTACCAAGTAAATTATGTTGCCTGTGAGGCACCCCCTTAAAAGCTTCACAAAACAAAAACATCTTCTATACATCCACATTAATCACTGATTCTATGAAGTTCTATCCTTCTGGAGCAATTATAAGCTGCTATTCATCTACATAATACAAGGTTTAACTGCATTACACACCCATGTACCTCTGGTATGATGTCATTTATTACTTTCAATGATTCATTTAAGTTGACAACATTTTGCATGTAAGTTCATTAAGAATGTTCCATCACTGGTGGGCACAAATCCCCTCTAATGTATGGTGACATTTAAGTGTAGTGTTCAAGAAGAAAGTTGGATGCTGGATTTGCAATTAAAGCCCTGAGGATGCTCCTGTTCCAGCCAAAGTGATGACAGTTAACTCAGACTGTGAATGCTTCCTTATTAATGTGCTCAACAAGCAAAACATCTGTTTTTTTTATTTGTCTAAATGAGCACTGTATCATAGACATTTCAAAGTCTAGCCTACTAAACTTTTTGGGCTTTCACCAGAGTGTAGTGCAGTGTTCAGCTAGGGCAGGGGAAGGCAAGTTCGAGCCGCCGTCCTGCTGGTTTTAGATGTTTTCCTGCTCCAACACACCTGATTCAAATTAAATGGATCCAACAGCTTATCCATTTCTGCTCAGTGAGTCATTCATTTGAATCACTTGTGTTGAAACAGGGAAACATCTAAAACTTGCAGAATCGACTGAGACTCAAAAAGTGGAGAAAAAAAGGAGTGCTCAAATGATTTTGTGAAGCATGTATTTGGAGACGAGCAAGACAAGAATTATGGTAAATAAAAAATCAAAGCAATAAAAGCTGAGCTATTTTGAGACTTTCTTTCCTTATTTAGTCTGTTTCAGGATCCAAAAGCAAATGTAGGTGCAGTAATATTTCTGGCCTGTTAGTATGACTGCAGGTGGGCAGCCGTGTTCTTTTTGAAAAGCAGTGGCTTCCCTATTTATACTCTCATATGCACATCACCATCAAAAAACACCTGAAGAACCTATGTTTGAGATCAGTGCAGGTTCTTTTCTGTATTTTTTCCTCACTTTTTTTCTTTCTTTTTTTTTGTGCACGAAGTAAAAGGCTTCTACACAGTGCTGTCCACCAAAATTGACTCACATTGTTGCAGCCCAAATTACTGCTTTGAAAAAGAAACACAAGAGGTGATTTGATTGGTCACGACGAACCACAGCTTTTAACAACACCTTGTAGTAATGTGTTTACTCCACTCATGTCTTGACTGCACTCTGAGCTGCCAGCTCTGCACACCATGATTCTCGGGTAAAAAAAATAAATAGCCTAAGTAGGTTCTGTTGTTTTTCTTCATGACGTTTACCTGTTTGATCAACGTTTACCTCAGAATGAAGAGCAAAAATCTGTACCCATACAGATGATCACAGCACCATGCAGCCATATAAAAGCTGGACTTCATGACTGAAAGATGAAATGGACCAAATAAATATAAAGTTAAAGTGCATTAAGTAAAATATATTGTGTGCTATTTGCCAGCAATGCTTTATAACCAAATAGAATTAAGAAAAATATCAATTTAAATGAAGGTGGTTGGTGATTTCTTCAACCTTTGAATTAATTGTTTGTAACCACACTTGAAAGTAAAGAATGTATAAAAAGCTATATTTTTCTTTCTGTCAGTAACAATTTCATATATGAAAACACAGCACTAGGAAATAGCGAGCAAATTACAATTGGCTGTGGGTTTGAGGGCACATTTCAGAGACATACAACCTCAAGTATCCCAAAGGACAACTTCAAGAGCCCTAAAAGGTCTTTATCCCTAATCAGTTGTTGGGGGTGGAGAGGATGACTAACATTGCACTGAGTTATCTGAGTTTCTGTAAACCTTGCTTTTAAAACAATGTTACCAACCAACACTTTTATATCCACTAGGGATATTAGCTTGGTTGCATCACTCCTCCTACAACATGGAATACATTTAAAGCACTCGAACACATACATAGAATTCAAGCTTCATGTACATTTTTCTTGGACAGTTTTTTGAATCCTTTGTGTTTTTCTAAAAATGTGCATCATACAAACATCATATTTTTCAAAGTGTTGTAAATTAGATAAAAAGAACCCAGTTTAAAAAGTGAGCTAAAAGGTTAACTAACCTATGATTTGTGCAGAAACGATTGCACTTAAAATGTTTAGTTACAGTTAATCTGTCCTGTACATCAGATTAACACAAATATATTTTTTAGGTTTATTTGGTTTGTTTGTTTGTTTGTTTATATAGAATAAATTGTGATTTATTTTTTCTTCTTCTTAGTTTTATGATTAATCATTGTTTTTTCATTTAGTTCACATATTTTCTGAAATTTTGGTTTAAAATTTCCAGGTCCTGTCCCAGATGCAGGATAGCTTATATGTGATGAAAAACAAGCCCCAAACCATGATACTAGCAGCACCATGTTTTTATGCTGGCACTCTGCTATATCTTTACTTCTCAGGCCTGGAAAGTGTTTTCTTTGTTATTTTTAACAGTTTCTGTGATGAATAATTTTTGAATGGTAACATTAGCCGATGCGTGAAATCCCTTTAGATGCTTAGAAGCAACCCAAAGTTTCATTTGTGACCTTGCGCCTGATTCCTGTTGGTCGAAGATTCCTATGGAGGTTATAAGTAGTCTCAAATATCTTAAACGTTATCTGTCTGACCTTGAATACAAAAAATAGATATTCTTTGAAATCTTCTTGAAACAATACTTTTGTTTATTTGTTGTTTTATTTTTTAGAAATTCAGTAATCTATTCAATATAATTTACTTCCACAACATTTGATAACATTTCAGGAAATAAAACACTTTTTTCTCTCTTTTTCTTATTAAACTGATAATGTTTTAGGCTTTGCAGAGAGAAGGGGATTTCTTAATGCTTACAAATCATCTAGTCTCAAAGAGCCTCTTAGCATGCTGCTCTGGAGATATGAACTTGATTGCTTCTGCAAACAACACATAGACATGGAATTGTCAGTAATGCTATTTAGTATGCTAATTTATTGATATAATCAGTTAATATCTTTTTTTGAGCAAAATAGATGCCAGTTTATCGATATACCAACTATCTCAACTAATATTTTAACTGATTCCAGGAAAGCTCAACTAGGACCTCCTGTATATCTCAGTTTAGAATATCCAATAGCTTTTATATTTGGGATGATGGGAGATACATGACTGTACTCAAACCACTGAAATACAATAGTTCAGACAGCTAGTTGTACCAAAATCATTATTACAGCTACATAAAAAGATCCACTGAGAATTTCAACTGGGGATCATCATGTTCACATAAAAGTATCCTGCTGTTAACACACTAGCCGTCTCTCCTCTATCACTCATTTATTAAACGGTGTACTCACCTGCTGTCACGACTGATTGTTGCTGGTGGAGACTTTGAAAATATCATAAAGATTCTGACATTCGCCTCCTCCTCCTCAAGTGCCTTTTTCTTTTAATAGGGTCCCTCTATGCTGGTTTAGCTTCTCCCATGGGCCAGACCGGGCCTGGGATACGTCATGTGTCAGGACAGGATATGCCGAGCATTGATTGGATGTAGAGCCATTTGGGCTGGATGCTGTGTGCAGCTGCAGGATCCGTATGGTGTTTTTATGAGGAAGTAACGTAGCTAGAAAATGAACGGGCCAAATTATCGTACATGGTTTTTTTTTAAATTATTGATCGTACAGAGGGCTAAATTATTGTACAAACATGATAATTGTCTTACATCTGGCAATACTGAGAAGTTTGTTCCGGTAAGTAATAATCCGCAGTTGGATTTGTGACTATTTCCGCCGCTCAATAGAAAAATCGCACCACCTTACCTTTGTTTCCACCTGACTTCAAATTTGAATAATGCTACATTGAATACGGGAGTCAAATTTCAGACTGTACAGCAGAAGAAATTAAGAAAATTTGATAAGGAATTAGGTAAATATATTATACCTGTCCAACTTTTTCTGATTATTTATAGTTATTGATATTATAATTATTAATACTTTTATCAGTTGGAAGTTGTTTTCCACATTATAGTATACAGCAACCTGCCAATGCAAAAGTGTACCATCTTCTCCAAATAAGCAATAATTCTACAACCCTCATTCCTGTGTAAAACATAAACACAAACAGAATCCAGTTATTTGCAAATCTCATAAACACATGTTTTATTTCCAATTGAACATAAACAATATACCAGATGTTGAAACTGACACATTTTACCATTTCATTGGAAAATATAAGCTAATTCTATATTTGACAGCAGAAAGACATCTCAAAAGAAGTTGGAATAAAGGGATGTTTACCATTGTCTAAAACCCCCCTTTCTTTTAGCAACTGTCTTTAAACTTTTGGAAAGTGAGGAGCCAAGTTGATGGAGTTTTAGGAGAGGAATGTGGTCCCCTTCTTTTCTGATGCAAGATTTTAGCTGCTCAGCAGTCCTGAGCCTTTGTTGCTTGATTTTTGGTTTCATAATACTCCAAATATTTTAAAGGTGAAAAGTCTGGACTGCAGTTTGGCCAGTTCAGCACCTGGACTTTTATCCTGCAAATTCATGCTGTTGTGATGGATGCAGAATATTGTTTAGTTCAAAGATGTTTATTGTCAATGTCATATTCACAATGCTTAGCATTGTCCTGTTGAAATATGCAAGGTCTAAAAGAGCCGTCTGAATGTTGCTCTAAAATGTATATGTACTTTACAGATGTGTAAGCTGCCCAGGCCATGGGCACTAATGCAACCACCTATCAACAGAGATGCAAGCTTTTTGAACTGAATTGTGATAACAAGCTGGATGGCCCATCTCCTCTTGAGTCTGTTGGACATGGCATCCATGGTTTCCACAAACAATCTTATATCCCACTTTTTCTTTGACCATTGAAATTAGGTTTGGCCTCGAGATGGTGGCAGCTAAAACCTGCATTTATCAATTGCATTGCAAACTGTGTTCAATTCTGTCCCAACTTGCTGGGAATTCGGTTTGTAAATGTTAATCTCTTGAAACTTGTTGTACTCTCTTCATGTCATTTTGATCAAAGGATGTTAGCGACTTTGTTAATATTTGAGTAAAGGCCATAAAATGTCTCCTTTTGAAGAACTCAGGAATCTGATGTGCCGTGTTTGCTCTTTTTAATGCTTCTTTTGCCTGATTTTATTTTATTTTGTACATATGCTTTTTTTCAAAGGATAACATTAATAAATAGATGATATTAAGAACACCACAGTTCTCTGCTTTCATTTTTTTCAAAATTTTCCGACCCACATATTTCATTTGTTATTATTCATCTAGTGGATTTGATGTTATGTAACTTCTTTTTGTGTAAAACTGCTGAACGTGTGGACAAGCAGCATGCGGCAGATGAGGTGGGAGGCTATTATAAATAAAGCCATTCATGTTTATATACCCCCCCAGCACACACTTTTTGTTATTTCTGTTTTATAAAAATATGTGCGCTTCACCCCACTGATTTAATATCACCAATGTGACATTTTTCTTTTATTTGCTCTTGCTGTAATTCTCTTCAGGAGTGAGTAAACAAAATATAATACCTTGACCATGACACAAATATGCACGACATATTTTTACCAACATGTTTTTGTTTTTATGTTTGGTTATTCTCTCCAGCAGTGATTAACCACAAGCCTGTGGTGATATGAGGGGGGTACATTCAGTTACTATATATCCAAAACAACCTTATGAGCTAAATCCCCAGTCTGGCTCTTTCGTCTATCTAAGCTTGGTGCATTCATTTTAATGCCCACTTTTCCCTTGAGGAAGATATGACAACACTGTTGCCATGGCATAATTTTGATAAGTTTCAGGACATGAAATATAATAATTATGGAGTCTGAGGCCTTATTCATGGTGCATTTAATGAAATGAAACAAATGCATAAATTATTGCACATCTTACATCAGCACTGGCTTTTAAAGGTAAATGTTCAGTACGGGCAATTTTTAAATTGTTTATATGTTGATTTATTTAGCTTTTTAGATCAAAGCATAGACATGAACCTTTTTAGAAATTTGCAATTTGTTGTATCTGTAATACTTTTTGCCTAATTCGCATAATCCTTATTTCCCTGTAGTATTTACAAAAAAGGACCTCATTCTACAGATGTATGCATGCAAACATATTAATGTCAGAAAGACATTTACATTTTGAGAGGAATAAAGCTCAATAACCCATCATCACTAAACAGTAATAGCTCAAGGCATTTCACTGAAGATGACCTTAAACTCAACCACTCAAAATTTTTTCCTTGCCTCCATGGGAACTTTGCCCTCATCACCATAATCGCTGATTAATGACTACAATATGACACAGAAATGAAAGCTGCTTGAGTTTGAGAAAAAAGAAAAAAATGACTGAATACAGTCATCTCATGAAAACCATTAATCCATCTGACTGCAGGAGTTGACATCTGCCGGCTTGAATTACAGTTTCCCTAAAAGGGTTTCAAATACTAAAAGATAGTTATAAACATGCTTTAAAACACAAGGAAATTCACTTGAAGATTACCTAAGTTATCCCTGAAAATTTGCAATATTACTGAAAAAACATGCACTTGCCCAGTTACAGTTTTGTATAATAAGTAATTCAAAGGAACATGATTTAAAACATAAATTAAATGAAATTCCAGTAATAGAAACATCCATTCATCCCAGGGTCGCGGGGTAATAGAAACATTCATTCATTTTCTGTACAGCTTAATCCAATTCAGGGTCACGGGTGGGCTGGATCCTATCCCAACAATTATCAGGCGAGAGGGAGGGTACACCCTGGGCAGGTCGCCAGTCCATCGCAGGTAATAGAAACCTGTTAGATCAAAATGTTTAAAACTATCAAATTGTTATTTTAATAAAGTTTTGCACATAATGAATCATAATCTTCCTGAAGTAGCCAGATTCTGGTTCAGGGGGATGTTTTCCATGGAAGACCAGGATGGTCTTTGAAACAGCATGGAAAGAATAGGTTTCATTTTTAATTACATTTTTTAATCTATTTATTGATTTTAGAGATATTTTTTTCTTATTTCAATATATTTATGGAGTGTGTGAATGTTTTTATAGTGTGCATGAGCAGCTGGTGTTAAAATTTCCTTCAGAATTAAAAAGTTAATATACAGCAATACACAAATTTGATGAGTAATTAATTGTGAAATAAAAATGAAGATTACTAAAACTAATTTCAAATTTAAAAATTAATTCATAAAAACAGAAATGAAATTGCATAGTGTTTTGTAATTACACATTTTAAAATTAAATATTAAAGAAGAATTGCATTTTGAAATAATTCATTATTAAGTACTGTGATTTGTAAATGTATTTTGAAATGGAGAAATAAATAATGCATAATGCAATATATAAATTTTGTTAGAAATACCTTTCCATTCCATACATTTACACACCCACCTCTTCAATTTTAAAGCCTTTTTGCAATTGAATTTCCTTAATGGATTGCCCTCTCCATTTAGCTTTTGTGTGACACTTTGGGGCCTTGAGCAGTGAAAACCAAGTTAAACCAATCACAGCTGCTCCTCAAATGTAACCAGCTCTCTCATTGGTTAGACAGACCCCCTTGCATTTATGTCTTTTATCTCTGATTTGGCAAAGTAACAACTCGACATCTCTCAAACTTTGAGAGAAACTCATCTACTGAATGCTGAATGGATGCTTCTACTTTCACCTTATCTACAGGAGCAGTATTTACATTATCAGCATCTTTACTGACAACGTGGTGAGCTAGCTGTTATCCAGCTGTGGAAAAGTTTCTTTGTTTTTTCAAAGACCGTCCTGGTCCTCCACAGTTTTCTAATTTCTGTACTTATTCAACTACATTACAATATCATTCTGGACAACTGATGTGAAGAAGTGTAGTTGACTAAACCTGACCAAACAGTGGCTAAAAACAGAAGTTAGCAATAATAGAAAGTTATGTTTAAACACGAGTGACTACATTGAAAAATGGAAAGAAATTATTTGGTTACACACAGGCTTGAAAGTACATTAATATTATTCGTAAAATAGCATGCACCAAAGTAATGCCTAATAATCATGTGTTATTGGCCAGCACTAGTGTGTGTTGGTGTATTTCTCTTCAGAGACAAAGCCCTCCTCATTTATTTCATGTATTTTTTCCCTGTCAAAAGACATTTTTGGCTGCAACCATTGGACAGGGAATTTGGTGACACAAACCTATGGATGTTGGAAATACAAAAGCAGCACTCAGTTAAAATCTCCCAAAAAATAAATTTTAGACATTGGAATATGCGCTTTCATATAAAGTCCAACCACAGAACATTTCAGCACAGGATTGTGCTGGTAAATTAAAATGTTATTTATGCTTTAAATTTTATTCTCTGATTAGTTGCTTTGCATAGTGACTCACAGCTGTCTGTGTCTTACTCCCTTATGCCACTATTGGTAAAATGCATTTGATGCCAGCTGGTAACTTTGAATATCTAATTTTTGATTTGTGAACAACAGGAATTTTTTTTCTTCTTCTTTCTTTAATGGTGACTTGAGTAAAGTTTCCAAATAGTCAGCATATGCGCTATTTTGAGTTCCATTTTTCTGCTTCTCAGGTGTATCTAGTATGTTCAGAAAACGTAACCATTCCAAATAGCTTTAAAATTAAACTAAGACTAAAAATGAAACAATTACATGCTTAAAACAATACAAAAAGTATAATGGCTATAAGCAAAAAAAGGTTCCCCAGTTTTTTTTTTTTTGGCAGGAATTGGCTTAAAGTTGTATTACAGAGGGATATGCAAACCCAGCCAGAGAGATAGAAAGTTTCATCGTCATGCACTGTGTTTATGTCTGACCAATGATGCCAGCAAATTTATAGTTTTATCCCACCAGGACAAAATGTGTGCATTAACGCATATACAACTAATTTAGACTCATGTCATATTAAGAAATCTGAATTTGGTGAATTGAAATACCCCCAAACTACTTTATCCTCTTTATTTATCAAGATTCTGACAGTTTTCAAGCCTTACGTTTAGAGGATGGCTGCAGGATGACCCATTTGATAGATCACACAATCAACCACTCAGTCGTTTTTTTTGTGGGGGCGAGGGCTGATGTGATGCTTTCAACCCCACCCACTCACTTTTAGGACACTGTGACAAAGCTAATTAGCTTGGCTCAGCTCCCTAATTATACACATGGATCATGTATAACTGTAACAAAATTTCCCAGATAAAGGATGCTATTTTATCCTGCTCCACTGAGCACTTTAAGTTGAAAATAAAAAGATAATTAATTGTGTTTTGACATTCCACAGCAGTTGACTTTTCTCATTTCATCAGTTTCTGTGGCCAGCAGTCTCCATCCTTTATTGAACTCCTTCATTCCCCGAGTGGTGCTCTGACAGCTAGCAGAAGGTATGGTGTAAAACTACTTTGAGAACAACTCATGCTCCACAGTATACCTCCACTCTTCTTTCTGACAAGTGGTGACACAGTAACTGTCGATCTTTCCTTCCCCATTATGAAGGAGGTTTTAAGATTTCTCCAATGCAGGCTGCCAACCATCTTATCTGTCTCCGTATTTCTCTTTGAAACTTGCCATACTCTGAGGAATCAAATCATGACGTATTGAACAGCACCATCGTCTAGTAGTAGCTTCTCTGACAACACTGCAGACAACTTTGGATATCTGGCATAGAGCAATGTTCCTTATTGTAACTGGCTATGTAGCACTGAGAGAGAAAAAGGGTCATTCTGACTCCTCAGGTGTAAGAATATATTGAATCAGCTACACTGCTGTTGGATTAATGGGCTTTGCTTAGATTTTATGAATGCTAAAAACAGGAGCAGAGATTATGAAAAAAGAAAAACGGTTCATTTGCGAGATTGTGTTTGAAATGCTGAAAGGTAAACAAACATGTTACAAGACATTCTTAGACCAGATGACACGATAACAAATTCCTGCTCTGGAGCTAAAAGGAAGTGCTGTTTTAGAACTGTCTTATGGGAGTGCTGAAAAAAACTGAAACTGAATTTTTTACAATAGCACACCATATGAACTGAGATAATTAAACACTAAAAATCATTTTTACATTTTACTACACAAGCTTAAGAAATTGCCAAAAGAAAAGTAGCAATTATGGTGAATTTGTGGGTAAGGGCAGGGAGAATCCAGGTGCTTTAAAGGTGTGGTTGTCTGTCACTGGTTTCTTCATGGCCCACCGGGACCTGCACTGACAGTAGCCACTGGATAGATTTAAGTCTTCCACCAGATGCTTTTCTGGCTCTGGGGTATAGATACTCAGGAGAAAAATGGGTCTACGGCTATGTTACATAGCTCTATTTTCACTCTAGGATATATTATAGAAAAGCTTATTCTCAAGGGCAATTTTGGCGATGATATTATGTCCACTGTGTTAGCACAGTTCATCATAATGACGCACATCTGAGGCTATTTTCGAAAAATGTATTTGTTGCATTGTGGTGTAGCATTAAAGAAAAAAAACTCAAGATCTTGGTGATTAAAAAAAGTTTTTAAAGTTTTTATAAGAAAAAAGAGGAAAGAAAAAACTGACCGTTATTTACTTCTGTGACAGTTGTTAAAGTGGGATTTGACAGGTGGGGGAGCCATAAAATTCAGTGTTGCGGTGCAGTATGGAAAATTATTACAAAAAACTGTACTGGCTTTATTCTCAACAGAAAAATACAGACTGAGTAAACAGGCAAAACACATACATTGCAATCTAACATGACCTTAAACATATGGAATTTATCAGATAATGATGTGAATTTACTAAAGGGACACATTTTAAATTGGCATAGGTGACAACAGCAACAGATGGAGAAAAAAGTATCTGAGCCTCATGAGAGCATTCAGCCTCTCCACCTAGAGAAGGTAAACCATGAAGGAAATTCAGTTGCAGGAAGAATTTAAAAATGCAGGGGGAAAGAAAATGGACATGGAAATGGGAATTATCTTTGGATATAATGGAATGGAAAGGTATTTGTAACTAAATTTATGAATTGCGTTATCTATCTCTCTTTTTAGAAGTAGCATTTTAAAATACATTTAAACATCCCAGTATTTAATAATGATTTAATATTTCAATATTGAATTCCTCTTTAATATTTCAATCTAAAATGTGTAATTACAAAACATTTTGTAATTTCGTTTGCTTTCCTATGGATTAATTGTTTAATTTGAAGTCATATTTAGCTATCTATATTTTCATTTCACAATAAATTAGGCTACTCACCACGAAAATGCTGTATTTCTATTCCAATGACCCTCCTGGTCCTCCATGCTCCCTCTACCACACCCAATCACATATTGATTTTCAAATCAGGTATTCAGGTACCTGGTTTGAGTGCAGATTTGTGCTGCAGCTGCCTTTAGACTTAATAACTAAAACAAGTTGATTTATAACTAAATGAGAACTTTTACTCCACTGAAACTCTCATTTGACTTCACAGATCAGTGGAAGGTAACTTGTCTGTTATATTAGCTGATCACTCTGATTGATCAGCTGCTGGGTGAAATCCTCCTGCTACCAGATAATTGGAGTAGCTTGCAGATTATTTTTAATCACAGATATGATCATTTCCTTTAGTGCTTTCAGTAAAAACTTGTAACAGAGACTTGACCTGAAAATTATTACTGAAGGTGGTTTTTCGAGGAAAGCACTGATTTACCTGAGAAAACGTTGATGAGGTGTTGATGATTTCAGCCTTATGGTAATTTATGTTGCTCTTGTAGTTCTAGTGTTAAAGAAGGCGGGGCCAGCAGAGGGCGATATTGTGCTCTGATTTGTTGAACATCTCGATACTTACGAGAGAGGAACGCAGGCTGTGTATGCGAAAATCATCTGTGGTCCGTGGTGCTACTGCCAAGTTTAATTAAATGATCTATTTATTTGACTTAGCACCTGACGAAGTTAGCAGAGCCCAGCTCCAGGGTGGGGGAGCTCATGCCCGAAGTGGGGGAGCTTGGCTCCGGTGGGCTCTGGCCCACTTTAACCCCTGGGTATAGAAATTAAAGGAAAAAGACAAAACATAGAAAAATCTGACTCTCCAAAACTTCCTTAAAATAGCCAAAAAAAGTATTTATGTATAAATGGGTTGCCAGAATTTGAATTTGAGGGTATTTTATATTGTTATTCTGACCAGCAACCATTAGAAGGATGTACTAATGGATTTCATTATTACGACTACATTCATTTATTTGTTTCACAATGTTTACATTTACTGACAAATAGAAAAAATGTTAAAAACTTTAAGTATATTATTTTGGTTATTAGTGTACTGACCTATATCTTTTGATCAAAATCTGAAAAAAGAATACTGTCTTCCTCCTCAAAAATGACCATGCTGGCATTTCAATTTGCAAACTGCAATTGCATGTAAAGGGTGAAAATGTCATCCGTGACGGTTCCTGTCATGGCCAGGAAAAGTAGTGTTTTTTTCAGCCAATCATACACAATTCTTCTCTAACCCTTTCCAAGAAGTTATTATTTCTAAGGTTAATCTAATGGCCTATCAAGGAATGACAACATTTCATTATGTGTTTTGTTTACATGTAATCATGATCCTGTAGTAAAATATAATGTAATTTTGCTCAAACAGTTCTTTATCCCAAAGTAATATTTTTGTTAAAACACAACCAGGATGTGAAAATAAAGTGTTATTGTGAAGACTCACATTCTCGATAACAAAATGAATGTCTGTGTCAATGACATGTTGTACAAAGACCAATGTTTTTAGCTGCTCTATCCAACCATACCTCCTTTCTCCTCATGCAGACTGTTTGGCTTGCAACATGATAGACTTGACAATGTTTGCTTTGATCTGGAAACACTTATTTACATGCAGGGGCAGTACTTTTACAGACAAGAACGGTGTAGCATATATCAGGCCATGAACAAATTAAGATATAGCTGCTTAACTAAGACAATTTGTTGTGCCCAATTTAAAAAAAGGTTATTCTTGGGCTCCAATCGGTCACTGCATAGCTTCAATGTGGCAGGTAAAATTATGTTTGTGACTTCACAAGTGAATGTTCAACATGTATCCCCGTGCTTCCTGCACATAACTGGGCATCAAGTTAGACAAAGGAACAATGCAGCACCATTTTCTTTTTTTCAAAAGAATAGAAAGACTTGCATAGACTGGAGCACCACATAAGATATACAGTGACTAAGCACAACAGGACATAAGTCAAATGATAACATCTATATCAGTTTAAACTGGGGAACTCTAAAATGTGGATTTTTATATCAAGCCATTTCTTTATCAGACAGTTATGAGGACTGAGTCTGCATGATGCAGCGCTGACATTATCTGGCTGAGACAAATAAAACTGTCCCATGTGTAAAAGACACAATGTAAAAATTCCCAAAATACCATTGAAGGAAATTTGGAAGTTCCAGTTCTTTTTAACATCTTAAAGTTAGCTAATCTAAAAAACATTTTATGAGAAGAAAAGCAAAACAAAAATCTTGCAAGGAATCTGTATGTATTTAAAAAAAAATTATATGTTTTTCTCAAGCATTAAAGACATTCTATTTATCAAATGGTCAGAAGTGACAGAAAAAGAACCTCGATTTCTGTTGGATAAGACAGCACTACCTTATTTCCTTCAGTGTTTACGGACAAATCCTGCTTTCTGTTGTGCATTGGCCCCCGAAGGCCCATTCTGAACCTGGTAAACCCCTGCTTTGTTGACATGAGACATTCAGTATGAGTTTTCTTTTTCACCATCAGTGGTATCATGATGCCTGTCCTTCTACATCTCTATTATACTAGACTCCATAACATAGACATGATGAAACATGAATGGTGACTGATGCAAATGGCCCAATCTTTGCAAAGGGGGCAGTTTATCATTATTTCTGAATTAGTTTTGAGCCATGACCTTTGTTGAGTGACACATGTGGGTGGATGGGAGGTTATTCAGTCATTCAGTGAGATTACACTGCAGTGGATTGTTATGTTATAATTAGGATATCAAACCAATCAGACATTCAGAAAAAATAGAGAGGTAGGGTAGAGAATAACATATAATTCACTTTCTTTTTATCAATTTTAATTATTCCTTTTTAGATTTGATGTTACAGGGGGTTAACAGGAATTGTAGAAAACATGTTTACAAAATGTCATCATAAATAGCAATGTGAAATTGAGATGACATTAAAGACATTTTAATTTGGCTAGCAAGTGTAAACAATATATTAATGTAGAAGTGTGGAATATTGTCACCCCTCCCAACAAGCGTAACCATAATTAAAACATGTAGTAACAGAAGCGGTGTAGTGGCTCTAAGCAATGTTGTCTAGATAGATTAACAATTAGTAAATAAAATCACTCAAGATAATGTTTAAATTGTGGAGACTTTTGACAATATTGTTTATTAGATATTGTTTTAAACCAGAGATTAACAATTTACACTTGTTTTAAAATACTTGAAGAATTTATGCCTGTGTCACCGCCTTCAGAACATGTGATACCTCACAGTGCAAAAACGTAGCAATGTTACAACGGGTTGAAATTCTTTTTTTTATCTTAATATATATATATGTATATACAGACATTCTATTTATATATACATATAACTATATATATATAACTATATATATATATATATTGTTACATGAATGTGTTGCATTCCTGACCTGTCTCTTTTCTGTTTGTGTAGGCTCCTCCTCCTCCTCTTAGGTGGTGGCTTGCCAGCCAACCGGTGCCTGGGAGGAGCCTATAAA
>JBBBVU010000019.1:5084609-5097934 GCA_037177055.1 Atherinosoma microstoma
TGGTATCCTTCATGAGATAAATCCTCCTGTATCTCAACCCTGGCACTGGGCCCAGAGGGATGACGCAAGAAGTAAAAGAAGTTGCGCTAAATAGTGCACCAATCATGCGTTATATGCACTGTACTGTCAGGATAGTGTTATGATTTGGAGTTTCTTCAGCAGGTTGTGTGTAATTTGAACATTACATACAAAAGAATTAGGTTATCTGACTTTAATTAAGTGAATGGTCAGATTTTTTCAATGGCATATTTTCTTGTCTTCCCTAGTGGCACAGGGATTTTTCTTGATAACAATGCCAGAATTCATATGTTCAAATTGTAGATGATTGACCGCAGAATCCAAAGTGGGCAACCACAAAAAAGAATGTAATGAAAGCCATGACTGAACTACAGGTAACTAATTAGAAATTGTGTACATGTGCACCATCTTTTTTTATTTGCTTTTTAACTCTAGAACGGCCATGATGATGTGATGATGTGACATCGTCATGGCAGATGATGATGTCACCAGCAGTTATTTTGACTGCTACATTTAAGCTTCAATTAATTCACTTTATGAGTTTACATCTAAAATAATACTGATGTTCAGAATCCCACAATATGATTGGAGCCTTTATTTGTAGTGTTTAGTTGTTTGATTCAATGCTAGGCTATGACATCACAGGAAACAGGAAGTGATAAGTCAAGTCAGTATCCTGTTTGTTAGTTTTTTCTCCTGTACCTGTTGTCAAGACTGTATTCCATGCTGAACACAGCCTGACAGTTTGTTAAAAGAAAATTAGTGTTTGAACATTCAAGTTGAGTAATCGATGGGTTTGTGGACCTGTTGAATTAAAAAATACTGCCTTTTTCTGAACTAGCACAAATTGCTTGTATTTGGAAGTTTGCTGTTAGCCTTAGCATTTTAGGTAGCTTGTTTGTTCAAATCAATCTCTTTTTATTTAATATGATGAGTCTAAATTTGATTAATTTGTTTGTATGTAATTTCTTAGGTGCATGTTTTCATGGATATGATTTTGTTTATTTCTATGCTGCTTACGTGCAGCATGCTAATTAAAGGCCACAAAAAAGTGGCCTTTAATTGAGGGCAGTGAGGCATCCCTCACAGCCCTCACACCGGCAGTGAGGGATGCCGTCAAATTGGAGAAGGAGTCCTATAAGGCCTTTTTTGCCTGTGGGACAGCTGACAGGTATCGGCAGGTTAAGAGAAGGTGTTCAACCATGTCCCCTGGGGACTCCTGTAGGGGGTGCTCCGGATAGTGTGCCGGACCCCTTGTTCGAGATCTCCGGTCCCTGTACAACCGGTGCCAGAGTTTGGACCGCATTGTAAGTCGTTCTCGTTGACAGTGAGGGTTGGACTTTGCCAAGGTTGCCCTTTGTCACCGATTCTGTTCATAACATTTATCGACAGAATTTCTCGACGCAGCCGAGGTGTTGAGGAGATCCGGTTTGGTGGCCTCAGGATTGGGTCTCTGCTTTTTGCAGATAATGTGGTTCTGTTGGCCTCATTGAGACGTGATCTCCAGTTCTCGCTTGAGCAATAGGCATCTGAGTGGGAAGCGGTTGGGAGGGGAATCAGCACCTCCAAATCCGAGACCATGGCCCTCAGCCGGAAGAAGGTGGTGTTCCTTCAGGGTCGGAAATGGGATCCTTCCCCAAGTGGAGGAGTTCAAGTATCTCAGGGTATTGTTCACAAGTGAGGGAAGGATGGAGCAAGAGAACGATAGGCGGATTGTTGCGACATCTGCAGTGATGCAGACTCTGCATCGGTCTGTTGTGGTAAAGAAGGAGCTGAGCCAAAAGGCAAAGCTCTCGATTTATCAGTCGATCTACGTTCCTACCTTAACCTATTATCACAAGCTCTGGGTAGTGACCAAAAGAATGAGATTGCAAATACAAGCAGCCGAAATGAATTTCCTCTCCCTTAGAGATAGGGTGAGATGCTCGGTCATCAAGAGAACCAGATGAGGTGGCTCGGGCATCTGGTTAGGATACCTCCTGGATGAATCCCTGGTGAGGAATTTTGGGCACGTCCCACCGTGAGGAGACCCCGGGGTAGGCCCACGGCATGCTGGAGGGATTACATCTTTTGGCTGGCCTTGGAGCACCTCAGGATCCCCTCGGATGAGCTGGCTAATGTAGCTGGGAAGAGGGAAGTCTGGGCTTCCCTGCTTAGGCTGCTGCCCCCGTGACCCGATCCCAGATAAGCGACAGAAGATAGATGGATGGATGGATGGCTCTTACTTTCACTATTAATTGCTGTTTACAATCATTCACAATTTTCCGACCACATTTCCCTGCTATCTTTCCAGTTTATAATGATGTGTTACACAGTTCATAGCAGTTTCAACAAATTCCTCAGGTGTTTTCTTTGCTTGTTGCATGCCACTTAATTTCACCCTTCTGAAACAGATTAAAATCTTTTCTACAACCACAGGGTGTCTTCCATCATGGTTGTTTCAGAAATGAGAAGCTACTCACTGCATTAGTTAGCGTTATTGCCAGCTGAAACATAATCATAAACATCCAATTACCCACTTGGAGGCTTTTACCTATTTGCTTAGTTAAATTCAAGCTGAGATCTTTTTTTTTTTTTTTTCCCAGATGGACAGTGTATCTGATTTCTGCCATGACATTGAATTCCAAAAGGAAACTGGCCCAGTAGTGATTTCCAATCAACCCCATGTGTTTCTTGTCATCGAAAACTTCAATGAGATAAAGAGCATCTGTCAAAAAAAGAAAATATTGTACTCAGCAGGAGCTGTCCTTTTTAATTCCTGCGCAACATAATGCCACTATCTGGAGCTGGCAGAAAGTAAATCGCATGACTCCTGGATTTGATTCTGAATTCATGAATTTTTAAGTGATACTTCATGCCTCCATACTAATTGTGAAATATCCCCATGGGTCAATTGTAATCAGTGGCTGGTTCCCTATCAAACCTACAGAGTTATATAAAATAGTGATAATCAGCAACTGCAGTTACTGTAATGCAGGGAGGAAAATAAAATAAAATAAAAAAAATTTGGTAACACTTTACAATAGGGGCCACAAAATTTGCTTAGCTACTCAGTAACTAATGAAGAACGAATCAGGCACTAATGATTCATTAATGATTACCTAAGCTTCATATTCCAGGGACATCGGATTGTTTAGCTTTTGGTTAGTGAATGATTACATAATGGTCAGTTAATCATAAAAGGACTAAAAACTCAATAAGGGACTAATGATTCATTGATGATTGCCTAAGCTTCATATACCAGTGACATTGGATTGATTAGCTATTGATTAGTGAATGATTACATAAAAAAAAGAAAAAGTAAAATACTCAAAATGTATTCTGAACTTCTGTCTGTATTTCATCCTGTCCATGGTTTGTGTGTTTAGAAACATACATATACTAACAATTGGTTTTTAAAGAAATGATGTAAAGTGGTAAAACATATTATAACATTATTATGTCATTTAGGCTAACTGTAAGGATGGGGGCACCACTTGGTCAGGAAAAATGTGGATTGTTAACTTGATGAGGTCATTCCTGAACTTAAGCAAAAACTATTGAAAACATTCTGCATTTGTAATGTTGGAACCACCTTCAATATTTTATCCAATTCTTTATTGGTTGTATTATATCATTATCCAAATGATCCTTTATCTATTGCTTAATTTTAAAAACCACAGCACTGTAAGACTTTAATTTTCAGCATCCGATATGCTCTCAGTATTTAGACACATTATGCTATTACTCCAATAATGTTCATAGTGTATACTTTATATTCTTGTTACAACAGAAGACAGATGTCGAAACATGTCATTTAGGCTTAAGAACTGAAGTGTCTGATAACAAAAGAATTGTAACAAGAACATTATTATTTTCAATGTGCAAACAACATTGACATAACTTTTTTTAGTTAAATTTGCCCTAATTTGCTGTATATTCTTTGTCTCAGTATTAATTATATTTAGCACAATGTCAACATATCATATTCAGTACAGTTGAAGTTAGGGGGGGTTTCAAGTGATGTGAGGCAAATTATCCATTACAGATTAATTAAACTTGTCAGCCCTTTTAAAATCTAAATCTAATCAACCCTTTAAAAATAAATTGCATTAATTAATGATCTGAAAAGTGCACAGAAAAAAAAAAAAAATTTATTTTTGTATACTGCATGGCTTTGACGGTAGATGAGAATGTACTCTCACATGTAGATGATAGCGATAATAAAAAAGACCAAGCTATTGAATACTAAGATATGTTTCATTATCATTTTTTTCTCCACAACGTTATAATAGGTATATTTGATAAAGTTTATTTCTGTTCCATATTTGTCCATCCTAAGATTTTTTTTCCCCTTTCAATTTAAACTTCATTTTCCTCATTAAAGGAGTGCATATTTCACCCTGCCACTCTAGTCAGACTAGTATCGGATATGTATGATTAAAATGGAAGTGATTGATTTTGTTACAGACTCCCTCTTAATGAAAGCCAGCAGAATAATTGGCAGTGGGCTCTCAGCGTCACAGCATCTTCCACTCATGTATCCCATGGTGTAAAGATATTCAATATTTAAATAAACAAATGTGAGACTGCAAGCAGGAAATCGAAAGCACATTTCCTAAAATACAGTGATAAATTAAAGTACTTGCTAAAATGAATAGTCACACTGAAGGAAGCCATTATATGCCCACCATTAACAGTGCATCATTTATAAATAAGCTGATCAGCACTTTGAGATGTAACTGCCATTTCTGTTGGAGATGGACTGCTCTCTGTTTTTATTATCACCAGAATATGGCTTAAGTTGCTTTGATCGATAACACATTAGAGTAGAGAGAAGCCAATGTATGAACAGAAAGTTTTGTTTTGACAACTTAATAACTATAATGTGAATGCATTCAATTCTATGTAGCGATGCTAAAATGAATGTGTAGCATCCTCACGTTCCAGTTTTACAGTTTTACTGACCATTTTTGTTTTGCTTCTTCTTACTTTTGAAAATAAAACACTGATGTTCACACATTAACCCTTTAACTTTCACACTAAGAAAGAAGCAAAAGAGAAATGTTTCTTTGCATTTTCTCTTTTCTTTTGAACAAGAAAAATATGAATAAATGTTTTTTAGCAAATAGTTGAAATAAAAGTTAATAATAAAGTAATGGCAGTGAAATGGTCAAAATTTGAAACAGCAACAGGATAACAAACAATTTCTTTTCGTATTACATACCCTAACCAGTTGAGACGATTCAGGCAGCTTTATTTCATTAATTCTTTACTAAGATTCATGATAATGACTGAAAATTTTGCTCTACCAAATGGTAGAGCAGGACCACAAAGGGATATGGTAAAATTAGGCCTAGATTCACTTCATCAGCTTTGCATTCTAGATGGATAGGTTAGGTTCCTCTTCTCTTTTGAGGATAAAGCTCAGTCATCTAGCCACCCAACTATCCTCCATCATCCCTGTTAAAGGATTAGATCAGTGATTCCCAACCTGAGACAGTCCCCTTTTCCAGGTGCCCTACTGCCCCCCCCCCACTATAAAAATATAGGCTAAGATTCTGTTTCACTGCAGGTCTATGATATAATAATTGTATGTCCATTGTTTACATTCAACATGATCGTTCAGACTCAGGTCACTTTGAAAGACAACAGATATTGATCTGATTTAGTAACACATACGGAAGTGGACTAGGTCTCATTTGACAAAATCTGATTTTTGTTGTTCAGACTATCATAAAAGAAAATATGGGTCATATATGGACAAAAATGTCAGATTTGCCTGCAGTGTGAAAGTAAATTTACCTGATTATCAGGCCTAATGTTCATTATTCTGTTATTTTACAAAAAAATACTGCAGTGAAACTAATGCAGATTCCCAACCTGAGCTGCACTGAGAAGATAGCCTTATCTGTGCATATAGCGCATTCTCCACCAGATTAGCTACATGGAGGTATACGATGGCTGCACCTGGATTGCAAGACTGGACAGAGTCCTGATGCATCCAGTATAGAAAAAAGCACCGATCTCAGTATGTAGCATATGAAAATGACGGGAAGAAATTAAGCTAAAAGCATTTACTGAGCACTGATACCCAAACAAAGCACAATTAAAACCACAAAAACTTAAAAAAAAAAGCCCTTATAGGCTCCATGGATGCATGCAAATAATTTCAGAGATTGTATTTGTAAATCAAATTTAGTCACCCTGTATTTGTAAAGATAAATACAAGTTTTTTTTACAAACAGCTGTTTACGGAAGCAAGTCGGAAAATTACATGCAAGACTCTGACATTGCAGACGGCTTCATGTTGTCCCGCACCCGCAGTCTTTAAGGGGGAAAATAGATTTTAGAGATGGATGATGGTGCGATTACTTTTGTGACAAAAATAATCTATAAATCAGATAAACCTTGCCCTCCTCCAGCCGGCCTCCTCGCACCACGGTTACTATTTCAAAGATGCTCAGACTCCTGCTATTGCGTCATTAGGAAGTTCACCATGGTTCTCCTCAGCTTCTCCTAAAACAAGCGCCGCTTGTAGGTGGCTGTTGGCCCCTCAGGGAGACAGGCAGTGGGAAGTACCGGAGCCCAGGAAATAATTCCGTTCTTCCACAGCCACTTCTTTTTCTCCCCCACTGTGTAATCTTCAACGTCCGGCCCCTGGGAGCTGCTGTGAGAGGCAGAGCTGGACCCGGTCGGCTGAAACAGCGGCTACACCGGAATCCAAGCGCTGTTGAAATAGTAAATGCAGCACACAGATATGCCCACATCTATAGGTACAGATACAAATACAGATAGATAAAAATGTATACCACATATGGCAAAAAAAAAAAGAAGAAAAAAGTGTACTAATGTAAATATTTAATCAAGCATAAATAAACATGAGTGCTTTTGGAAGAACTGTGTTACAGAGAAGATAATCACACAGCAGTTATTGAATGGACCTCAGTGCAAAGTGATGTCATTTGCATAAGAGCTTCCAGTACTGTCTCCTGGTGTCTGTAGTTCTGCAGCAAACAACCTCATGTGCCCCAGTTGATTACAAAGCGCCTGGCAGACACCAACACAATAACTCATGCAATCTTACTCATCATTTACACAGGATTGCCTTCATTATGCCTCCATGACTCTAACCATATGCTCAACAAATAAGGAATGAAAATTAGGGCAGAATTATATACACTGTATTTTACATTCAATATGCATACCCTTAAAAGAATCCAATAAGAATTAATGGAGTTCTTTAAGGTTGACAAAATGCGTTTTTTTTATATACATTGGCTGAAAACAAAACAAGAGACTATTTGGATCTGCATTGGAACTGATAACCTTATCAAGTATAACAGGTTCACAGTGAAGAATTGTCTTTAATTTCCAAACACAGCAGCAAGGAGAGGGTTTTAAATTAAGTGAGAACATTTCAAATTATTACCCTGTACTATCAGTTTGCATTTAGCCATCCATATTTGAAATGAATAAGAAAAGCAGTTTAAAAGAATGATTGAAGCCATCTAAAATTTGTACTGAAAACAATAAGCACATATGTTAAAGAGACTGGCATGCTGAGCTTAGTTGTGAAATAAAATTAATCCAGGGACTGTACAATTTTTGTCACATTATAATTGGATGATTTAATTTAACATACAAAACATGATTGCTGGGAAATATGATGCATTGATACCACTTTAACTCTTAGATTTCTATTTCGATAATATTTCTTATCTGAAAAAGCACTATACTTTTACTGAACACACCTTGCAGATATGAATCCAGTTTCATGACAAAGTTCCAGGTCATCTTCTTTAACTGTAATTCTTCTAACTAAATTTTTGTATGATTTATAGAAAAAAGAATAAGAATAAGAATTTTTTTTAAAAATCACACATGGCTTGCTCTTTATATGGAGACAGAGAGGACTCAGAAATCTAAAACACGTCTTTTTTCTCGAACTCCCCGACTATATCTTCAGCTTCTCCCCTGCTGTTCCATCACTACTAAATCAGACTGAGAGTCATAGATCACCAGAGATTCCACTATCATTTATATGCAAATCGGATGCCATCCATTAGCTTCTTACAAAATCAGTTTAGATTATGGAAGAAAACAGAGATATGCCTACATCTGATCTTCCTTCACAGTCATTCTAAAACTGAACATGAAACTGACATGAGACCCTATCTTAGAAACTATTTGGAGATGCTAGAGAGATTTATCCCCTTTTCTAAAATAACCTGAAAAGGTACTCATATGCAGACCTGTAAATGTATCTATTTCTATTGTGTTTTCCCCTTTAAGATCAAAACAGAATACTGTAGCAATAAAATCTGCCCATTGCATGTACAAACACAGCCTCTGTTGTGGGATGTTAATGAGACACAATATATGGGCATTGGTTTTATGTGCCTACACAAGTACATCTGCCTCATTTTTTGTAAAGCAATAATATTTAACTATTGTTGAAAATAATGGCTACTTTGGCTGAAGGTAAGCGAGAGTAATGGGTTAGGGTGCTGCATCTCTGCTAATTAAATGACAGTGAGCGAGTAGATGAGAGGAATACTTTAATTTTTCAAAGGTGACATGCGACGAGGAACATTATGTGCCAGCTATCAACATACATAACAGATAGAGACGCATCAGATGACAGGTTTTCTAATAAAGGGCTGGAACACTGTAATGTTGTCTCTATCTGCTGTCAGATCATCTGCCCAAACATGTCAAAGCATTCACCCTGTTGCTGTGGTCCTTTCTGCTGATGTTTGCCTTCATCATTTCATGTTACTTTACAGTATATGCTGTCAAACTGCATGTTCAGTTACAAAGGAGATTGATAGTTTAGACTCTTGTTAGTTTTTATCAACAGACCCAATACATTTAGGATGACTGTAAAAGCATGCTATAAAAAAGATAACTTTTGCAGCTCAGTTTATAATGTATTTAAAGAGTGTATATATTGGCAAAGGTTATTTATAACAAGCACAAATCCTGTTATCAGCGATGAGCCACGAAAATCCTGATCGGAGCTTATTCACTTTCTTTGAACAGACACTTTGGCTTAAACGAACAGAACTGGTGTTATGATCAGTTCTTACTAATATAATTGGTTGCATGATAATCAAGGAGACTTACTGATCAAATAACGCTAATCCACAAGTCCACAAATTGGGCTTAATTGAGAACAATCAATATACTTATGGGTGTTCAACAGCTACATGTCCTGAAACACAAAACATGCTAACTTTTATTTCACTTAATTTATTTACATTTATTTCACATAAAAATAATATAATTCCATTTAACTATGCAAGTGCTGTCAATAAAGGTTGCTTATAGTCAGCCAGTATTATATTTGAATGCCCAGGTTTCCTCTTATTAGATATTATTTTATGGTTTATAATCTGAAGCACTGCAGGTTGATAACAGAGATGAGAGATGCATCATCCCTTCCCAGTGATTTATTAATAATTACCGGGCATGGGACTTAAACACTTTAATTACAATAAAATAATTACAAAAAATTAACGTGTTAAAAAAAATAAAACGTTAAATCTCAGTTTGAATTCCAAACAACAACACGAAACGTTTGTCAGTGCACGATCTCTGGTACACACTTTACACTGACACACATGTCAGAGCTCTGGTAACACAGTGTGTTCAACTTAACAACTTTTGCGGTATATATAGCGAGTTTTCAGACCCCTCGAGTGACTGGCGACAAATCTAAAGACTTTTTTCTGATGTTACTGGAGATTTTCGGAGACTGACGTGAAACCATGTAACGTTTACTCTTCTCAGTGAGCATGCTGTCGTAGCCTCCTCCCCCATCCAAAAGCACTCAACAGCCTCGGTCCTCACACAGCATCAGTTTCTGCTCTAGATCGGGAGATGTCCACCTCTGCTCGTGGACCAGACTCGAAGCTGCTGCTGGCTGATCCCGTCCTGGCCTACTGTCAGATATTAATGCTTATTGATGAAGAGTGTGAATGAAAACATCTAGAAGTGTTGGAACATGTTGTCGACTTTTAATTAGAGAACAGCCCGAACTGTTAGTTAACGTACTTAAAATGGCACTTTAACTTCAGGTCTGTTCATTTTTGACCAGAGATTTTTCTATTTATTTTTCTACTGTTCTGAATTGAAATGCAATTGAATGCATTTTTCCAGACCTTACTAGAGCTTGAGTTTACAGTATTAATGTCTGTCTATTATTTGATTCGGTCATCCACAAAAATCCATTTTAATAAGCCTCTAATTAATTAGATACAAATTTTGAATCGAGTCCCACCCCTAATAATTACATACAGAAACAAGTAGCCTATAAACCATGTGCATTATGGGCCTCAATTTACATATGTTAATGGGTTATCTTACATTAAAATGGCAGAATTACACTTGTTGGTAGCAACTCCTTTACCACATAGGCAGTAAAATATTCATGTATTTTCCTCGCAGCAGCAGCTTTAGCCGAGTTGTAAGCTAGCTGTTATTGCTTTGAGGCTGGAGCTTCAATGGCATTACTGGTGTTGTGGAGCTGTCTTCAGCCTGGAGGTACTTCTTCAAATCTGAAGTGGAGTTCTTCACTGCTGACAGACGCAAATAGGCACAACATGAATTTTGCTGTGCTTGCTGTGGTCCTTTTTATCCACAAACCCAAAGTGATGGCAGAACCTCCACAATGCACACCATCCTCTATTGTTTTGCTAGCTAAATAAAATGTAAATGCACACCAATGTGTGTAGGACTGACAACTGAAGTAATAATGAGTTTCTCTGTCTATTTTTTCTAACACTATACACTAGTGTAAACAGTAACATTCTGACAGAAATAGAAGTATTGTGTGAGAAAATACTAAGTGTTATATAATTTCTATAGCAAAACTGTTACTAGTTACCACAGAAAAGTAATCTGGTTTTATAAAGCACTAGTTATGTCCAACACTGCTCACTTTTCAAGTTGATTTCACAAGTTTAGCATTCTTAATTTCCTGTATACTTGATTGAAAGGTCATGCTTTAGTCCCTTGTCATCTGTATTGAAGTGCATGCAATGACTATGAGTGCTTGCTAAAGGTTTGTGCCAAGTGAAATTTCCTAACTGTTAATACCCTATTTTAATCCCCATGGATCAACCTCTAAAGCATCTCATTATGTACTTACTGACTTTTTAGCATAACTTCTCTTTTATAGATGTTAGACGGCGTTGCAGGGATACAGGCAGCAATGAAAATGGGAATATAAAAGCGCAAGCAATGGCAAGGTTAGTGTTAAAAATGCATGTAAAATATATGCACTTAGATCACTTAATTTACATCACTTTACATCCATGTCTCATTATAGAATTGGTAAGTAGAATGTTCTCTTTTTAGATTTATAGTGCTTGTCTAATCAGCATTGGAGAGAACATTTGATCACTTACAATTAAGTATCTTAGGTTTCAGCCTTCAGAGAGTACAGTACTATGATTTATTTATTTATCTATTTACTTCCTTACTTATTAACTTACACAACATTTATTTAAGCTCATAAAAAATGGATCCAAGCTTGATGAATACATTATAGCCCAGTCCCAGATTTATGGAAATGTTGCTAACGCACTGTGCTCGGCGGAGTCAAACTCTTGGAAGAAAGGAGGCAATGCAGTTGTTGACCTGGCAACAGACTGAAAATTATGGTAACAGGTATTTTTTTTCTGAAATATAGCTTAACAGCTAAAATGCTGATGACACTGCACCCCTACTTTATTTTCAGACCTGGGATAGCAGGCATTTGACTAACTTGACCGACCTGCAGAGCACAATGCAGTTTAGGGAAAAGTTGTGTTTTTCAACATGAATCATTTGTGCTACTGGTGGATAGTGCAGTTGCAATGATTCATTCTAAAAATTCAATTTAACAGCTTAAACACCATCTGAGTGTAATGGGGACAGGAATATTAAACATTGCCAAATTAAAACTATCCATAACACTGATTAAAAGCACTGCTCTGAACCCACAGGCACACTATGCACACATTAAAACACAGAACAGCAAACATTTGTACTGTGTGGTGCTGACATCTTTGTTTTAACACAGAAATATTCACAAAGCACAAGCCATTAGAGAGTTAAGCATCAAGGGACCCACTTAGCCCCACATTCAAGGCCGTTTGTGTTCTTAATGGCCAGTTATTGGCAAAACTTAAGTTGTGCATTGTGTTTGTGTCAGTCTTGGTGTTTCTTTGCAATTATGTTTTTCATTGCTCGTAGCCTGACATGAGTATTTATTTATCATCATTATTATTATTGTCAGCAGTGCATTTTGTGTTTTCGTATGCACACTTTACTGATTTACAGCTTAAAATTGGCCAGGGCAGAATCTGCCCCGTTAAAGTCTGTAAGAAAGAGGCTGCAAGCACTTACATTCTTAGATATAAAAACATATCAGAAACTATTATTTTTTTGTTCTCTTTTATTAGCTGTATTATTTTTCTGACCATTGGTTCAAATATGGTGAAGCTTTTAGAAAATATACATTTGCTTGAAAAATGAATAAAAAATCCCTTGTGTCTGTGGATCATTGAACAGATCCTTGACAGTTTAGAAAAACAGTCCATGTCCTCTCCTGTTTGCTGACTTTGACAAATTTCTGCTACCTCAAGCAGCTTCAATTCCAACTCATTTGTGACTGATACAATTTACCAGTTTGCATGTCAAAGTATGACATACATACCATATGTAGAAAATAAAATGAAACATAGAAATTTGTTTCCAAAAATTAATTATGTCACTTAACATTTCTAAAAAGTGGTTTAATTGTTAGATTGATTGAGCTACAAATACATTCAGTTGAATATCATTTGCTTTGGGATTTAAACAAGTGTACCCAAAAGGCAGCCATAATACATTCTGTTTGTAAATATATAGAAACACTTATATAATACCATACAGTATAAAATACAGTATATAAAAATTCTGGTTAATATTTAATCATAAAGTTGATATAAAGCAATTCAGTTTTACTTATCATACTTGCATACTTGTTTTAGGGGTGCCTTAAAACACTGATATTGATTATAATCACATCACATTCCAACGTGCTAGGAGAGGTTTTTCTATCTTAGAATGTTGCACGTCATAAAAAAAAGTAAATAAGTAGGAAAAAATGTTGCTGTTCATTTGCCTCTGAAACTGGGACCAAAATGGAGAATCAGAGGATTTATTCTCTGAACTGGAAGTTTGATGTAAGAAGCTACTGCAAATCCGAACTGCTATCTGAATACGATGACTTGTGCTTTCCTTTTAGATTTAACGGTAAAATGTGTCACAAATTTTGACTGGTGCTGTATAATACA